>JARHVA010001592.1:1315000-1520000 GCA_037957365.1 Torreya grandis
CAAGTTATCTTACTATCTCAATTAATGCCCACTTATCACTAACATATCTTGGGAGTGTGTAAAAAAAAGCACTAAATCCACAAACCCTGATATAGGAATAGGTGTGGAACTAAATGAAGTAGGAACCCCACTGAGTGATTTTTATAGTTGTTGCATCAGGAAAAATCTCTTTTTTTAAATATACTTCTTGTTTTTTTCTTTCAATCTCTTTGTCAAACATTGTTATGATGCAATAGATAAATGCATAGTTGACTCTCCTAAAGTGTTGTCTACTAGCCTACAATTTGAGGTCAGGATAATATTTATACACATTATTTGCTTTAGTGGTCACTATGTTGAGACCTGGGAAAGTTATTCCTTTGGCCAATATGTATACAAGGTAAGAAGTCATGTAGAATTTCCCCATTGTTTGTACCTCCATCATATATTTATGGAGGGAGTCACTAGTGAGTTGGGCCAGTGGATATATTATTTGTTTTCATGAATGAACTAAATGTATTGGTATATACACTCCTAGAAACTCTTTGCATCAGAAATACTAGTGATCCTATGTAATAATATTATTATGTCTTCAACCTCATCCTTGAAATCATTTCTTGTCAGTGTCTTTGGAAATCTAGTAGAGGTAGCCTTCAGGGTCTTAATCCATTATTTTTTTATTATCCTCTAGCATCCCAAGTTATTATCTTGAAATAATTATCGGGATGTTTGTGGATTTATGTCAAGATAACTCTCAAACTCTAGGATTACAAACATTAAATCAATGAAATCTAGGTCCAGATTTAAAATCCTTCCCCCTTTATCATTTAGGGCCTCTCTTTTATTAGCACCATAGTTTTGTGCTAGAGTCAGCACTAGCTTAGGTATTTGCACCATTAGATGGAAATATGATTTTTGTGGTAATCTAGAGTCATTGATACTCTATATCTAGTCATTATTAAATTCTACATTTATCCATGTGAAAAAGTCCCCTAGGTCAATGTGACCTAGGTCTGTATCTATCATCTCAATAGTGTTGGATTCTAGACTAAGAGTCACCTTGGGGCCTTTCAATTTAAACTCTATCTCCTTCTTAGACATGAATTCTAGAGAGAATACTTAGTGAAAACCAACTATAAAAGTTAGTAAGATTTGTAGGTGCTAAAAGTAGGTAGAATCTTTGGTAGATATTGGAGGTACTCTATAGAGGTTTAAAGTTTGGTATAACTTAGATTTGTTTTGAGCATATGAAAAATCCATAGATTTGGGAAGTTTTTTGAGCAATAGGAATTTATGGTAGAACTTGCAACTATTATAAGTAGGCTGAAATCCCATAGAGATGAGGGGTGTTTGAATAAATTACAATTTCCATAGAGATGAGAGGTGTAATTCATAGGTTGAAATCCTCAAGGACATAGAAGGATCAAATAAGGAATATTCCCTTGGTGATGTAAATGGGCTGGTATATTCACCTAATTATGGTGAAAATCAAGAACCTTGGATCTAAATATGAAAAATTGGGAAAAAAACCCTAGGTTTTTACTATAAAACTTAGAAAATAACCTGGGATCTCTACCATTTTCTCATCTTGATAATGGGTTATGGAGTGTGAATTGAAACTTTGATTAAATTTTTTTGACATAGTTTTAACTAAAAATCCATGCATACTTAATACATGGATTGTGAAAACATTACTACTTTGATCTCTACCATTAGAAACTTTGGAAAATATAAGGGAAAAATGACCTTTCAAACTACACAACAACAATAATAAAAACCATAAAACTAGATTTAAAATGAAATGAAAACCCTAGATAATTGGAAACAACCTTGTGGGAAAGAAAAAACTTGATAAGATTTAATTTGGAGAAAAATGGATTTTAGGAAAATGCAAGGGATTAAAAACAATATCATGTGGTTTATAATGGTAGCATGGCATTTTTCTTGTAGGCATGGATCAAGGTTTTTAAGGTCATGGATTAGTACATGGTTTGAGGTGAATCGCATGACATAAGTCATTGTCAGAGCTTCAAAATGTAATTAGTAGTTTTTAAAAATAAATAAAAAATCCTTAATTTCCATGCTTATATAGACCCCACTAAAATTATCCTTTAATGGAAGTAGTTGGCAAAACCTCAAAACCTTTAAGTAATTTTGTGAAATTACAAATTGTATTTGGAGTTCTAGATTCTACATGCTTAGTTATTGGTAGGAAGAAAAAATTGGATTGCAATTTTTAATTTGAAAAATTGAAATTTTTTGTTCAATTTATAGATTTTAGATAAAGTGGTTTACATGAAGCAAAACTCTTTTTGTTTTTTTATTTTATTTTGCAAAATTGTAAATTGTAGTTTGAGCTCTAAATTTCATAGGGTGTTTGGCTTATAAGATCTAAAAATCCACTTGTAATTTGTAATTTTCCAAAATTTCAAATTGTAAACATGTTTTTGGATTCTACCAGTTCGTGCATTATAGGATCTCGAGCTTGGGCTGCAATTTTCAATTTTGAAAATTGTAGTCATAACTTCAAATTCTATTGGTTAATGCATTTTGGGATCTAGAACTCTGGAAGAAATTTCTAATTTTTCTAATTACAAATTGTAGATAGAGTTACATATTCTAAAATACGAAAGAAATATGTGGTTTAGGTCACTTTAAGGCATTTTTCCAAAAAATTATGGGGTCTCTCTTAGGTTACTTGATGTTTTGATATTTTTGGGACAAAAATATCAACATTGTTGGCAATCTCTATGAGATGATTGCCTACTAATAAGTCTATTTCTAGTAACCTTCTAGTTCATTGGGCATGGAGTCATTATAATCTTAACACACTTCAACCTAGTAAAGAAAAAATTAGGATTCACCTAAACAAGAACAAAATAGGGAAAATAGAAAGAAACTAAGGAAACAAAAACTCCTAATGAGTTGACCTATATGAAAGCACTTATTTTGGAAAACATAACTAACCCTATTATATACATAATTTTATTTTTTGAAATAAATTCCTACATCAAAAAAAGATTTGAAGTATATCCCATTCATGGGGATAACAGTTTTGATCCATCAAGCTTGAATAGCTAGAATGCATTAACTCTTTTGCACTGAGTTATAATATATGGACCAATCCATATTGCATCAAACCTGGTTTGCTTGCCTAGCTTAGACTTGTCTACATCCCATTTGAGAACCATGCCTCCTTCATTTAAGCTCATATTAGATGACTTTTTATTGAAAGTCCTCTTTATTTGGGCTTGATTTTATTCTATAACTTTCATTGACTAGTTCCTTATTTCTTCTAATTCCATGAGTTCAACCAATCTGACTATCATTTCATCGTTGTCAATCAAATCTAATTGGTGATTGATCTCTAGAGATGGTAATTCAATTGATAGTTAAACTTGGGGCTTCCCTTCCATATACCAACATGAATGGGTAATTTAAAATGGCTCTCTTGTGGGTTATCCTATCAGCCCACAATGCTAATTTCAACTTTGTGTGCATTGTCCTTTGGTTATCCTCCATTATTATTTTGATAATTCTTATGAGGTTTTTGTTGGTAGACTTGGCCAAGACATTACCCTAAGGGTAATAACTAGAAGATGTAATCAAGTATACATTATGCTTTACAACTAATTCACTCACTTGAGTTTCCATACATGCTTTAGTATTATCTAAGATAATGGTGTAAGGAACACCAAACCTTGAGACTATGCTATCCAAGAATTATAAAATAAATGCCTCCATGAAATATTTTAGTACAACTACTTTAGTCTTTAGTTTGAAATAGTTTTTAGCTATGAGGACCCATTTTTGGCCTACACTCAATGTGGGATTGATCATACCAATGAAATATAATCCTCATTGAGAAAATAATTGATCTACTTAAATTAGTCTGAGTGAGAAGGCTACTAATCTTTGCTTTCTAGTGAAGTAAGCACACTTTTTAAAGTTTTTTACCCATTAATGGGCATCTTTGAATAATTCAAGAAAATAATAGCCTCCCTCATTATTTTTATGGTCATGGTTCTTGTAAATAAATTTCCACGTGATGGGCCATCATAAAATTCTTCAATCACTTTGAAAAATTGATTGTGTTCGATACATCTTATCATGAATCCATTCATACCTATTCTAAACAATATCCCATAAACAAGAACATAGGGAATGGATTGGAGTCTAAAATACCTTTTATTAGACTACTAAAAGACATATGAGTACTTACCAATGAATATGTAGGAAAATGATCATGTCATGGATATAACTATTAAAAAAGTGGATTGGCTACCTAAGGTGCACTTTGATCTTATACTATTTCAGATACTACTTCAACAGTCTTGATATCGAAAGCCAGTTATTCACACAATCCCTTTATTATTAGAAGCTTTGTGATTTTGATGTCCATGTCATATTCCATGACCTTTGTGATCCATCTTACTATTTTTTCATTTATGTCCCAGCTCATAAGGAACTCTATAACACTTTGGTGACTTACCATCAAATGAATTTTATTATTAGAGAGCATATGCTTGAATTTTTTAAGATTCTTGATCACAACATATCAAATATATTGGTTGTTTCAATTTTTATTTATTATATTGAGTTAGAATAGCTAAGATGTTACCCTCCCATCTAAAATCATAGAGAATGAAATCTTTCTCATAGTTGGGGTTGATTAGGGTGGGAGCTTGAGATATAGCTTGCTTGATGGCTTCAAACCTGTCCTTTCCCTCCTGTGTTTAGTTGAAAATGATCCCCTTCTCGAGCATTGTAGTAAGGGGTTTTTCCATAGAGGAAAAATTTGGAACCAATCTTCTAAAAAAAATTATTTTTCCAAGAAAACTCTACAATCCTTTTTTATGGTTGGGAAGTGCTAATGTAGATATAACATCTATCTTTTTGAGTCTATTGCAAGACCCTTTTTTGACATAATGTGTCCTAGTAATTTCCCTTCATGAACTATGAAAATGCATTTATTGGGATTGAGGGAAAACCCAAATTCTCTACACCTTCAAAAATATTTCTAAGGTGATCTAGGTGTGCATCAACATGCTTTGAGTAGACAGTGATAACATCTAGGTATACTATGATCATCTCATTTATCAAACCTATGAAAACCATATCCATGGCTCTTGGAAATGTTGCACCAGTATTAATTAGACAAAATTCCATATTTTTGTATGCATACCTACCCCATTTTATGGTGAAATAAATCTTGAATTGGTCTGATTCTTACACTAGGATTTGGTTATAGCCAGAATAACCATCTAGAAGAGAAAATGTTTCAGATCCTGATAAAGTTTGTAAAATTTTCTCCATAGGGGGGAAAGGATAATGATCCTTTATAGATGCTTTATTTAGATTGTTAAAATATACAAAAATCCTAATTTCACCATTCTTATTTTTTACAGGGACCAAATTAAAAGCCCAAGATGAGTGATTGATAAGGAAGATGATGTTATCCTCTATTAGTTTAGATAGTTCACTCTTCATCAGGGGTTTTATTTTTGGATTAATTGATCTCTACTTATGTTTAATAGGCTCAGTATTTGGATCCAATTCTATTATATGTTGGGTTAGATGGGGTTAAAACCTCTTAGATCATGATAACTATAAGTGAATTTATCATCAAACTCTTGACATAAATCAACAAAATCTTGCTTTTAAGAATCATTGCATATTGTAGTCATATAAAATGTCCAAATTAGTAGTTTGAGTATGGCTTATGACACCCCATCCATAGGTCCTTTTTGCATGCTCTTACGACCCTTATAAACACATTTTTTCTCATTACCAATCATCTAAAACCTTTTGAATGATCATTCCACCTTAGCTAGGTAGTATTCCCCATGCCAATGCTAGCTAGATATTTTATGAAGAATGATAGAGGGTTAGGGTTTTAAGACAAAATAAGATTCAAAATAATTCCCATTTATAACCAATGCTCAATTTTTCATAATCATGCTCACATAGGCATATCATAACTACCCAAAAAGTTTTAGGTCTTTGTGATTAGTTTGGATAATAGCAGTAGGAATGAGTAACAACGTCAGACACCAAAGCATCCACTTTTTGGTGCTCATATCCTTTCACCAAATGAAAACTATATTTAGGTTTACAACACCTTCCCAATCTTTCATATCTATTTTTAATCTTTGTATCAACCATCTCAGTCTATTTCTAGCTAAGTTATATTTCTTCTCATTTATTGCTATTTTTAGAAAGGTGAAAAAGACAAATAATTGCACAAATTAGGACTATATTTATTCTATATTTTGTATTGATTTATTAATATATACCTTTAATTAGAAGATTAATAAAAATCCATTCTTGCCAGACAAGTTAAATCATTTGGTGAACCCAACTTACTTTATTTGTGCACAAAAACCCTAGAAACCCTAGTGAAAATTCCTTGTTGATTTTTAGTAATATGTTTCTGATTTTTTTTAATTAAATCAGATTTCACATAAAATCCAAAATGGATCTCACTTATTTAAAAACATTTATTTCAAATAATGAGTCCATACTCAGTCCTATCATGTATATGAATGATGAAGTTTACTATATGTTAATGCAAATATTCATTCTTTCCCTTTCATGCTTACTTTTTATAATATGGGATGATATTAAGAAATTTATTGCTAAACATGATAAGATCCCTTTCCTTCAAATAAATCATTACTTTTATTTAATACAAGGTTTCATTATTTCTTTTACATACTCTCTCTCTCATGAAAAATAATTTTCAACTCTATCTTGCTAAAAATGTTTAAAATGTCATGTTATAAGTCAAAGCTTTTTATGCATTAGTGAAAAGTTCCATGTTGTATATACCTTGTTTACTATCTCTCATGTGGAATGTTCTTTATAATCATATTTATATATAACTTATAAATACAATTACATGCATTTCATCCCACATACATGGTTTCTACCAAGATGTATCTAACTCTTTGGCTACTTTTGAGTATCTCCATGTCACTACTAAACACAAGAAAACACTAGTAGTTATATCTATTCCTCCTCCCTTAAAAATTGGTTCACCTAGATCTTATCATACACCTACTACTATCTCTATGCCTATAATATATCATGTGATACATGCTATCACCCAAGTTTATGAAGATAGGCAAGTTGATTACACCCATGACTTTAGCTTTATCACTCAAGTTAACACCCCTTTTGATATAGTTTCAACTCCTCCACCAGTTACAGTTCTTCCTTAAGTTGAGATTCAAACATAATCAAGGCCTCCCTCACTAGCAAAAAGAGTTCATACACTTCCATAGAGGCATCTCTTTAAGTGACCACTACATCAGTGATAGTTATATGACTTTAGATAGTTTTTAGCTACAGTATTCACACCAAGAGTAGTATCATTGAGGTCGCATGCCTCTACACATAGAGAAATTTTTTAGAGAGCTTATTATACTACTAGATGGGTCCATAATATCCCCATAGTTGCATCAAATTCTCATAGTTACATGGGGAACCCACTGTCAATTTACACTACAAATATTTCAGAGCACTTACAACATACATAGCTTTTAGAGTCATAGTCTCAGCCCTTCCATCGTGCTTCAAAATCATGCATGATACTTCTCTTTGATATAAGACAAAATGATAGGGAGTCTCTTATGAGACTCATCAGTTATTATAATTTATTCTCAATCTTTCTTGTACATGATTTCTCAACTTACTTGTACATATTTTCTTTTCACTTTATAGTACATAGTTTCCTTATGATTACTTGTACATAGCTTATTTAAAAATACCAAAAACAATACCATATTTAATAATACCAAAAAAAATATAACATGTCAAAATACAAATAACTCAAAACACCAAAAAGTTTTAAATATATGCATTATCCATGCTTTACATTTCTACTATCATAATAGACTTACATTTTATTGTTTTATGCCATTGTTTATCAATTTATATACATTACCATGCTTCACTTTCTCTTATTTGAGTGTGTGCAGTGACACCTAGATCTTTGATTGCTTCATTCTACCCATTGAGGGGGCATCCAAATTTTACATTCAAGACATATATTGACATATGTACCCACTAGGGGCATCTTCTACATGACTACACCATATAGGTTATGTCATTCCTACACCACACAATCTAGTTATCATGTTGATGTACATTAATTATTAGCTTATATAGATTATTCTATTGACACTAACTAGTATATAGCACTTGTGTATTTCTTAGCATCTACCTAGTCTTATACTACATGTTTTGCATACTTTAAATTCTTGATTTGATTAGTTAAATACATTAGTATTTCTAGAATTTACATGCCTTATTTTGTTGATGTGAGTAGCTATAAGTGATTGCATTTCTTAATTCCTATTTTTTTACTTGTGTGTGCCTTAGGATGTTTGCTAATGTCCTTTTCTTATACTCTTGTATGTGCTTGTGGCCCTCATGCCAATCTTGCTTGTTTGCAATTGTATCTATATGTTGGCATTTGAATATGGATTGTATGCTTACTTTCCTAGTTTGAGTGGCATGTGACCATGTCCCTTATTTTATTGGACCATTGGACTCTTTTGTATGCTACTTATTTCTTGCCTTATATAAATGTTTGCTTATTAGTTCTTTGCAATGCCATGATCTACATCATGCATTATCTTACCTTATTGGATGCCATGATAGACATTATGCTCCATTACTCATTAACAACTAACAAAATTTCCAATTTTAGTTCAGTATAATGCACATGCTACTACATTGTTACATCTATATAGGCATACACCTCTTGATCTAATAGTTTCCAATACAAACTATGTTATATCTTGAGACATATTTTTTATTATCATTACTATATCATGTATTTCATAGCATAACACACTTGTAGGGATATTTATTCTAAGGTCAATCATTACAAGGTCTTCATTCCTACCCTCAAAAGAAGGGGCAATAAATAATGGTTTTATCATAGAGATCAGAGCCCTATACTGGTCAAAAATTAGTTTTTAGAACACTCAAAACAACAATCAAAATTCAAAACACATAAAACAGACTAAAAAAAGTGGTAAACATAGAAAAGTCATAAAAAATAGTAAAGGACAAGAGCACCCCATTTAGACTATAACTCTAGCACCAAAGTGTCCACTTTTTAGCACTCATGTCCAAATAACTGAAAACCCATAATTTTTAGAAACATATAGAAAGTTAATGTCAATTATAGTTTTATCATCTATAGTTTAGTTTAAATTGGGTAGTTTCATTAAAATTTTACTCAAATTATCTAGATATATGGGGCATCACACATTGTATAATGGCTCTCACTTTCAGTTCTAGACTAGGCAGTCGGTACAAATTCTAGATCAAAATCCATGTTATATACATCAATAATTGGGGGTAATGTTCATGACACAGTTACCTTCTTTTATTTTCAAGTCATTATTTTTCCCAAATATTCTCAGTAGTTTCATTCCTTATTCCATCTATAGGTGGTTGGCATCATTTGAAAGTGGTTTCATATAAACCTAGTTCTTAGTTTTAGAATGGCTTTAATACAAGCCTAATCTCCACCTTTCAAAGTGGCCAAAATTGGCCTAGTTTTTAGTACACATTTAGCTATCCTTTCCACATTTTTAGATTATAGAGAATCCATGGACTTCATAAGACATCTCATACAACACACATTCATATTGATATCAATACATAGCTTCACTACATAGTGGGCAATGATGGATCCAAAGGACTAGCTAGCCTTTGTATTATTGAGCCACCTACCTAGAGGGATTAGACACATAGTACAAACATTGATTAACACATGAATGATCATATAGCTTCACTACATAGTGGGTGATGATGGAGTTAAAGGGATAAGCTTTGTATTCTTGAGCTACACTTGAAGAATTGAGCACTTAGCTCTATTTGTGATATTAATCTTGGTACAACATCACTCAAAATCACAATTTTTGTATTGGTTCATGTAAATGGTGAGGTGTATTCCTTCCTCTCTCTTCCTCTCTCTTTTACCTAGACTTTATATATTCTTATTTTAGACATAATACATCTAGTAAGAGCTGATCTAATCCTTTTTTTCTCTTACATATTTATGTTTCATGTTGTTTCATTTATATGCAAACTTAACATCACACATCTTCATGGGCTTCACCCTTATAAGTAAGTTTAGGTATGCTTTATATTTTTCTTTTATCCTAGTATTTCACTTTCTTGCATACTAGAATAAAAAGGGGGAGAATGTAGTCATATAAAATGTCCAAATTGGTAGTTTTAGTGTGTATTGTGACACCTCATCCATAGGTCCTTTTTTATTGCTCTTACAAACCTTATAGGCACTTTTTTACTCATTACCAGTCATCTAGAATGTTCTAAACAGTCATTCCACCTCAACCAGGCAATATTCTCTATACCAATCCTATTCCCCCAAGTCTGGATCTTATAGTATAGGATCACCTCATTTGGACTATAGCATCAGTGATCTGAGCATCATTTTAGGTGATAATTCGAGTGATGGTTCTACCCCAATTGGTTGTAGAACCTTTGGGAGCCATAAATTTTGCACCATAGCTCTGTTTAACTCCCCATTTGAACTATTAGAAATCTATTAATTAGGGGAACATAATGAGATGGCACTAAGCTCTAATTAGTGGGTTTTGACCCCTAAAAAACAAATGTAAGTGCCCCAAATTTCAATTTTAATAGTGAAGTCTAAAATAGTAAATTTTTAAAAATAGTAATTCCTCAAATTATGTATTATTTTAAATCATGGAAGTCAAACCACTTAATCTCCCTCAATATTTGTGACCTTTCACATCCTCCTCCTACCTTAAAAACATGTATAAATGAAAATGTAACCTGAAATGGAAATTAGACATCTCTTCTCAGAGATAGGCATATGTTTGGATCTTGAAATTTGATCAATAAAACATCTCTTCTCAGAGATATAATTATTACAATTGTGTTGTTATTATTTCTTGAATTATCTTTCAACCAAATCTTACGAGTTTTGGATTAATCTGATACCAAAGTGTTCCATTTTTGGTGATCCTATCCATTTACACTTTGAAACCCAATGGTCATTTTCATCTAATCCTTATCCTCAATTAGGTTAGCCTATCATGGATACATCTATCCTATGACCAATTTTTCCATATAAAATCCCATTAAAAGATCATTTACAAGAAAGGTGATAAAACTTACAAAGCAATCAAGAATAAAAATAAATCACTAAGGCAAACTTCCCTATTCTCTACACATAGTCACCCAATATAGCTACAAACATACTTAAATCCTTATACCAATCCCTAGCCACCTCAAACACTATCCAATTGGCATTTACATCTGAATCACACTATTTTACAAAGTACATTATGTAGGAGAACTACATATGGGTTTATCCCTCTTATAAGTATTAGTATATAGGTAGTGTGCCCACAAAAGGGGTGTGGAGTGCACATTCAATACATATTACACACTAACTCCCCTTATTTCTCAAGTGACTCAAATATCATTTTATCAAGCATGATGAAGGGATATGTTTTTAAGATAATATTAGCTCCATAGTGAGTTTTATCAACAATCAATGCTCATTTTTTCTCAAACATGCTCACATAGGCACAACACAACTACCTAGAAAGTTTTAGGTCTCTATGATTAGTTTGGACAATAACATCAGGAACAGACAATAGTGTTAGACACCAAAGCATCCAATTTTTTTTGATCTTATCCTTTTGCCAAAAAAAATCCAAATTTAGGTTTATGATACCTTCCTAGTCCTACACAACCATTTTTAGCCTTTGTATCAGCCATCTTAGTCTATTTCTAGTTAAATTATATTTCTTCTCATTTATTGCTATTTTTAGAAAGTTGAAAAAGACAAAAAATTACACAAATCAATATTGTATTTATTGTTATATTTTATATTAATTTATCAATCTAGACCTTTAACTAAAATATAAATAAAACTCCATTATTCCCAAATAAGTTAAATCACATACATTTCCTATTTTTTATGATTTTCCTTCTGAGATGACCACTGGCTCAAAGTATTATTCATTTATTGGGATGTTCTTCTAGCCTTTCAGTTAATCATGTGAATTGAAGATGTTCTTCAGTGAAAAAATATCCATAGGTAGTTTGTTTATCTTCAATTTGATGATTTGATCTCCATATTGATCATGAAGTCTTGACCGGTTCCTATCTAAGAGTTCAACTTCTTATATCAAAAAGTTGAAAATTTTTTGACCACTATCAAAGACTTACCAATTGTTTTCATTATAAACAATACATGGCCTTACTATCAACCTTACATGATAGCTATTTTTCTTCTTTATTTTTTTGGTAGCTTATATTTGGATACTATAAAAGCCATATAATCAACATCCTTATTTTGTGCTCTTGGTACCACTTGAATACTCAAAGTGATGAAGTCTTCTAATAGGTCCCAAACCTTGTGTTTTTGAGATCATAACAAATTATTCTTAGTTACACTTTTATATCTCATTTGGTGAACAATCATCTCATAATCGTAAAATATTTATACTTATTTTATTCCTCTCTTACTGGCCAATTGTAGGCCTTAAATCAAAGCCTCATATTTAGCTACGTTATTTATGCAGCTGAATTGAAGTTTGAAAGAATAGAAATAACTCTCACTCTATGGAGAGATCAAGATAATATCTGCACTTACACCATTCCTACTTCTCAAACCATCAAAGAAAAATTGCCACATCCCTTGAAGATATTCAGCTGGCTTTACTAGGTTTGGGGTAATTGCATCATTTTCATGAATGTAATATGTACCCAACCCTATTTTATATACATAGTCATAAGGATTTAATTTAGGGGTTAGTCCCCATTCATCTAGATGAGTGTTTGGAATATCTTCTATAGGTTTTTCAACTTTGTGATCAATCTTCTCTTCCCAGTCTTACAATATATAATTCATGTCTATAAGAATATGAGTATGTGGCTCAATATGGCCTTTGATGATTGGCTCAACTCTTATTGTTATCTTGTTCTATATCTCTTCCTAATCAACATGCATGACCAATCCTTAGATAGATATCTTCCCATCTTTGCAGTGAAATCTCATGAAATTTAAATGGAAAAGTAAGGGGGAAGATTTATAACTGAGATATATTATGAAATTAATAAGCTTGGACAAGTGTGAATAGTGAGATTCAACCCTTTTATTATTCCTACTATTTGAACAACAATCCCATCCAATTGAACAACTCCTTTAGTTATAGGTGTATATTTTATACCAAAGGCATAAATTATTTTCTTGGGAAATATTGAATTGATAGCCCCTAAATCTACCATGCAATTATGAATGAGATGATTTCCTAATATAAGTGAAAGGTAGAAAGAGGGAGGCTTACCATTTATGACCATTTTAGTGTCAATTTTTTTGACATAAATTAATTATAGCATTAGGTCTCTTGGCTATAACCTTGTTTATTATCTATAAATTCTTTAAAGCCTCTTGTATCAAATCCCTTTATGTGGGAATGGATAATGTTATTCACATAATGACATTCAGATTGGTCTTCTTCATTTTCTCAACTATACTAAAATGGATATTATTAACCTTTATTATTGCCTTTATATAAGCTACATCATCTTTTACAAGATTTAGATTTCAAATTTTTGATTTGGGTTGACCTATAGGTATAAAGGGTGGCCTTTGTACTTGTTGCTCTTTGTAGGTTCTTGTACAACTTTGGAAGTTGTATCTTGTTCCACCCTAGGGGGTTGTTCCCATTATATTATTTTTTTTTCAAACATGTATTGGCTTCCATAGGACCTCCATAATTAAACAATGCCTCCTCTTGATTCACAACACAAAAATCCTCCTCTTGTTAGTTTAGAAGAGTAGACTCATATTGAGTAGGTTCTTGTGTATTTTCTTGTTGGGAAGTGGTTTCTTCTTACTGTCCTTGTGTACTTAATATGCCTTGCACCATCAAATCTATACTGATAACACCATTTGGACAAGTATTCTACTTATGCAACTAAAAGCAAGGATAACACCATTCATACCCTTATGTCAGGTTATTATGAACATGTATAATAGCTTTGGTAGCACTTGGTGTAGGTAAGGTATGAATGTTTTGAGGTTTTTATTGCATATTTTTCCCATATGGCTATGAATTGCCTTGGTATGGATAAGAACTACCTCGTTATGGCTACCTATTAGGTTAGCCTACTGATAAGGATTATAGTTTTGGGATTACAACCTCTTCATTTCTACTAAATCATTACCAAAACTCTTGAGTAATGACTTAAAATTATATAAATCATATATAGGTACAAGAGTTAAAGCTTGTGTTTTTCTCATGGTGAGAATTGGATCAATTATAGGTGGTGGAATAGGAGGTATTTCAAGAAATAGAGGCATTGGTGGACTTGGGAAAAATTTCCTTGGTTTAATTAGATAATTTTCTGCACTTATCATAATTTCATAGGCATTAGGAAGTGTGGTGCTACCCATTGACTGAATGATAACAACTATATCACTATTTAGGGCTCTTAAGTAATATAAAAAAAGATTATTTGGGGTTGGCTTAACCAATATTGTAATTCTATTCCATGTATTTTGAAGATGGAAGTCAGTCATGTGCTCATGAGGAGCTCATTGAATAGCAATTAAATGTTTAACCAGGGAAAGGTGGTCACTCTTATCTTCAAATTGAGTACATAGTGTAGTAGCTAAGTCACCCCAAACTTGGATGGAGTTGGGAGCAAGACATTTGTACCATCATAAGGATTTACCTTTGAAAGAGAAGACTCTGATTCTAATTGCAACATTATCTTGTACCACATTTTAGACTAAACATAGATTAACAATATATTGTATGTGTTCCATAGGAGTGGTGGAAGTTTCACTAGTAAAATATGGTAATATTTTTAAAGTTGAGCTAGGTATATCGTCATACTGGGCCAACTAGATTGGGTTGCCTCCATTAAAATATTTGAAATTTAGATTTATAGCCATTATGGGAGGTATGAAACTAATGGGAGTACCTAGAAGAGATGCAAATAAAATTGTAGGATATACTCTAGGGAAAAGTACAACTAATTTTGATCTCTTTTTATAAGAAAATGATAATTCTAAAAAATTAGCTCTCTTACGTATGCATCCTTATCCACATTTTGAATTTTTATAGTAGTTGGATTTTCTCACAAATGAGCTTGGTGAGTTTAAAATTTGCATTGTGGCACCCTCTTTTTCTTGGGGTCCTTTTTGTATTTCTACTATGTTTTGGCTTCCTTTTGCAACATCTACATGGTATCCTAGTGCTCATTCAGCTCAATGAAGTTTTTGAATTCCATAGGAAAAGTGCTAGCCCTCCACATGGCATCTTGGCACTCACCCAAGGGAGGTTTATTTTTGTCAAAATTTCAAGAAATGTCATTGGCCATTAGAGAAATAGGTGAGGCCCACTATGTATTTGCAATGGAAAGAAGTGGAACTCACTACATGGTACCATGAAACTCCTTGAGAGCAAAGACTTATTTTATTAGGGATTTGGATTACATGATTGGCTAATAAGGTTAGGAATGGGGCCCACCATATGATTACACTAAGCGGGATGCATATTTTCCATGTGGCACACTTTTACACAATTTTTATAAAGGAATGCTCAACTTGTCCAAGAGTAGTGTTGGATCACCATGTGGTGCCATGATTCTCCTTGAGAGTAAAGGTTTATTTTCTTAGAGATAAGAGATATGCCATTGGATGAAATAAGTGGGGTCCCCTTTCCTAACAAGCATTCCAAAGGTAGTTCTAGAGGTAGACACATGTCACCACCATACTTCTAAACATCATGGGAATCATAAAACATTATAGATGTGCCATATCTAAGATTCTAAAGACTAACTACACTCATGAGCCATAGCTCCTCATTCAGTTGCAATGACCTCATCATGAGTATGAGTACCTAGTTTTAGGTGTCACTTCCTTGAGAGGCCACTATGCCTATATAAGTAGAGCTCTTTTCTTTTTTAAGGTGTTGGAATTTTTAAATAATTATTTACAATTAAAGAAACCATTGTAGTAGTTAGATATAGAATAGAAGTAGTAGTAGTTGTTATATTTTCATTTCATGACCTTAACTAACATCCCTCATGGATAGGATTTAATATTATATACTATGCCATTGAGGCCTTTTATATTTTGTTCTCCACCTAAAAATGAAGAGCATGTAATGTTTTATGTCAAATGTAATGGGATTTGTTACTATCTATTTTTTCTCTACTTCTATAGTGTAGGCTTTTGTTTAAGTTATAGGAATTAGACCATGCATATGCTTTTTTAATCTATCTATGATGTTCAAAGGTTGAATCTATTTTATGCAATTTTAGGATTGAGTAATTTAAAATTTTGTTTCATCACATTAGTTAATTTATATTTTATGTTTTACTTGAATTTCTTCCTTATCATTTTCCACCCAAATAAATTTGAAGAGATACCTTATAAAACCCTGGAGGTCACTTTATAGACCACATTCAAGTATCACATATATAAAACTTCCCATAAAAAGTTATTCTCCTAGAGCAAGGGTTTTAGGAATCAATAGTTTATTATTTTCTAGCATTCTTGATGGGACAAGATTACTAGTACATTTAACTAGAGGCTAGAGTTTATGAGCCATAAGCCATTTACAAGGTCATAAATAGAAAATAATCCAAGCTTGTTATCACCACCTCTAGTAGATGTAACTTACCAAAGGACTGTAAGGTTAAGTATAATGCAACACCATAAAAAATGGTGATCCTAGGACCACCAAGGAAATTTATAACATGGAAAAATGGTATCCCACTCATTCCTCTAGTAGCCTTTACTATGTGGGATCCTATCCCTATAAACACATTAAAGGCACTCCCTAAATTATCAAGAGAAGATTTTAAAAGTGAAGTAGAACTTCTTCAATATATTACCAATATCTATATTGTGCACTATATCACATATAAAAATGTGGCCTTGAGGCTACGTTTTTCTTATTTCAAGTGGGGAACCCTTGATTAGTATCATCCCTTGCTACCTACCTCCATCACCACCTAGGATGACTTGGGTAATATATTCTTCAAATACTGATTTATTATTTTTTGGGAAACTAGATGTTTAATTATTAAATAATAAATGGGTTTGAGTAGATAAAATCAATAAATAATATGCAATAAATAAGCTATTGATTTGTGAAATTTGACTATAGTTAGGGCTTTTCTAAAAATAGTAGCAAGAGAAAGAAAATAAAACCTATCTGATTATGTGTTGTTCGAATTGAGATAATGTCTATAAATATATTTATAGGCTTAGGACACTATCACAAATAGGAATATAAATTTTGTTTCTTAATTGGAAAGGATCATAAAAAATAGGACACCCTACTATCTAATACCATAGTCTTGGTCTTGAAACTATTGTCTAAACTACTCATAGAGATCTAATTTTCTAGGTTTTGTTTATAGTCTTTATGTGAGCTTGTATACCAAATTTCAGATTTTAACTATCAATGGAACTCCTTTTAGATATGATTATTTTTGTGATTATGTCTTCTATGTAATTAAATATAACATTGTCAAATAGGGAAAAGGGGTTAGTGTGTAAAGGATACACTGAATGCACTTCACACCCTATGTGTGGGCATGGTGCCTGCATACCAATACTCCAAGGAGGGATCAAACTATATGTAGTTCTCCCATTGAAGTGCTTGGTGTAATAATGTGATGAAAATGTAAGTAAATACAAAACTAGGTGTACTTGGAGTGACTAAAAACTGGTATAAAGGTTTGAATAAGCTTGAAATACTATTAGATGGTTATATGTAGAGAATAGGGAAGAGTGCTTAAGTAGTCTTGCTTGTATTCTTGCTTCTCCATTGTAAATGAGTGTCAACCCCTCTAACTAGAATTTAAATGGATTTTAATAGGGGATTTAATGATTGTGGGTTAAATAAATTTGCATTAGGTTGATATGAATTATGATAAATATCTAAGAGAAAATGACCATTAGAAGCCAAAATACACTTAGTCAAAAATGATAGAAATAGGATACCTCGAGTCTCAACATTGTATTCCAAATTTGGGTGCTATTATCTAGGGAAAAAGAGACCTAGGGGGATGGATTTTTCACGGAAATTACATTTTGGGTTAGTAAGGGTTCAGTCTAGAAGGCTTTAGATGACTGGAAAGGTATGAAAACATGCCTATGAGGTTCATGAGAGCAAGCAAGATAGACCTTTGGATTGGGTGTCATTAGCCACACTCAAGTTACCATTTCACATTTTATATGACTACATTCCCCCCCCTCCCGCCCGCAACCTTTATTCTAGTGATGCAACAAAGAAAAATACTAGGATAAAAGAAAAATAGAAAGCATACCTAAACTTACCTATAGAGGTGAAGCTCACAAACTTGTGTGATGCTAGATGTGTATAGAGAGAGAGAGTATAGTGTGAAGTGTGAATCTTCAATGAAAAACATATATTATATTAGTCCTTACTAGATACACTATATCTAAAATAAGAATGTATACAATTTGGGTAAGAGAGAGAGGAAGAGAAAGAATGAATACACCTTATTGGATATGTAAACTAATACAAAAACTATTATGATGATAGATGTGTGATGTACCAAAAGTAATATCATGAATTTAGTTGAATTATTAATTCCATAAAAGTGCCTTAATAATGAAAAGGTAGGCCCTTTGGCTCCACCATCACCTACTAAGTGAATTTAATGAATCATGCATGTGGCAATCAATGTTTGAACTCTATGTCCAATCCCTCTAAATAGCTAGCTCAAGAATATAAAGGTTAGCCCTTTGGCTCCATCATTGCCTACTAAGTGAAGCTAATAAATCATGCATGTGTCAATCAATATTTGGACTATGTGTCCAATCCCTTTGAGTAAGTTTCTTAGGAATACAAAGGCTAGCTAGTCCTTTGGCTCCATCATTTCCCCATGAAGTGAAGCTATGAAGAAATACCAGTATGAAATAGATGTCATATGAGACGGATTCCAAATACCATGAATGTATTATGATATGACAATGTTGGCATGGATAGCTAAATGTATCCTATAAATTAGGCCACTCTTATCCATTTTGAAAGATGAAGATTAGGATTATATGAAAGCCACTCTAAAAATAGTGCAACAAGATTATGTGGAAGCCAACTCAAGAACTCAGGTACTTGAGAAGTTAAGCTTGTATGAAATTCAAAATTGAAAAAGGATAAAAACCACCTATAGATGGAGTAAGGCATAAAACTCCTAAAAATTCTTGGAAAATAAACTAAACTCAAAAAAAGAGGAGGATCAATATGTTGTGCACATTCACCCCAATCACTAGTGTCTAGAACATGGATTCTGATATGGAAGTTTTATCAATTACCTAATCTAAACTAGAAGTGAGAGCCATGATTTTGTGCATGATGCCCCTTGTATCTAAATTCTTTGAGAAAAAATTGTACTAAATCATGTTGAATATAAACTATGTTGTGTTGACAAACCTATGACTAAACTCACCTTTCTGTCATTTTTTAGAAAAATTGATTTTTTTACTATCTAGATAGGAGTGCCAAAAATAAGACACCCTACTATTTGGTGCTATAGTATAACTTTGGAAATATTTTCCAAGATCAAATTTGATGATTATTCTAGATTCTCTAATATTTAATTAGTCTATTTTGCCTAATTTGATGTCTAGATTCTATTATGAGTGTTTTAAAAAATTCTCTTTAGACTATTAGGAGCTCTGATCTCTATGATAAAAACCCTATTTGTTTCCCCCTCTTTTGAGGGTAAGAATGATGATGTTGTAATGATTTACCTGAAAATAAAGATTCCTATAAGTATGTTAAGCTAAAAATGTACATGATACAGTAATGATAATTAATAAGATATAGCATGGTTTGTATTGAGAGATTGTTAGATCAATAGGGGTATGCCTAGATAGATGTAATAATGTAATATCATGTATAATATATTGAACTATAATTGAAAGTGTTAGTTGTTAGTAAAGAGGGATGGAGCATGATATCCATCATGTCATCCAAGAAAGAAAGTAAAAATGTGTGATATGGATTATGGCATTACAAGAAATTGAAAGAAACCAAGAAACAAACACACAAAGCAAGAAGCAATAAGAATTTAATAGTGGCCAAGGGGCCAAGAAATCAAGGGACATGGGCATGTGTCACTCAAACTAGAAAATAAGCATACAAGGCATGTTCAAAAGCCACATACACATTTAATTAAAATGAGCAATGTTGGTAGAAGGGCCATGGGCACATAGAAGAGTAAAAACAAAGGGCATTGGTAAATATCCTAAGGTACACACATGAATAGAAGAAAAGAACATTGGTAAATGTCCTAAAACACATACAAGGTATGGAGCAAGAAATGATAAAATGCAAACCTATCAATATATGCTAAGCAAGAAAGGAAAGCATGCATATATTGGAAAGATATAATCAGATCTAACTAACCAAAGAAAGAGTGAAAGTATGCAAGGCATGTTTAGTACAAGACTAGGTATATGCTAAGAGATACACAAGTGCTAGATACTAGTGAAATGTTGATATAGTAATTTGTGTAATCTATTATGTCATGTACATCAACATGATAACTTAGAGTGTGTAGTGTAATAATGACATAACCTAAATGGTTAATTAATGTAGAAGATGCCCCCAGTGGGTATGTATATCAAATGTGTGTCTCAAATGTAGAAGTAGGATGCCCCCTAATGGGTAGAGTGAAGCAATCAGAGATCTGGATGTCACTACACACACTCAAAGAATATCAAGTGAAGCATGATAATGTAGATAAATTGACAAACAATAGCATAGAACAAAAAATGTAAGTCTAACATAATAGTAGTAATGTAAATCATGGATGATGCACACAATTAAATTGTTTTTATGTTTTGGATATATTTGAATGTTTTTAGATATTTTTGATATTTTATATTATTTTTTTATTTTTTAAATTTTAAAATTATGTACAATCAATAATAAGATATTATGTACAAGCATGTAAAAAAGGTAGTATGTACATGATAATAAAACAGACTAGGCTAGAGGGGGGAAAGGATCTAAGGGTGGAGCCTGCTAGGGATGGAAATGGAGGAAAAGGTCATGGCCATCATCAAATGCCTCAAGATCATCATCATAAGTATCATCATATGCTACAAATGTTGTATTTATGATGTCATCATGTCAAAAGTGAACTAAAGGTTGCTCTGGTGGTAGAGATGTTGACTCTGCTTTGGGGCATTTAGTTCTACTAGTAGATGACTTTAGTGAAAGTGGTGAGGTTGGTGTTACTAGTGGTGCTATAATCTAAATAATGCCTATATATTATAGGTTATCCAATCTCTACTATAAAGTGGTACATAGTTTTATATCATGGACTATAATCTTGTGAAAAGTACAAATTGGGTGACCATCCTGATGTGACAATTTATGATAGATATATGTTTTACTATAGGTAATGTGATCAATCCACTATCAAGAAATATATATAACATAAACTATGGCTGATGATGTGTGATTCTTACCTAAATCTAGATAACTAGATCTATATCTATAGAGGTAACCAGGTAAATTATATGCACCAAGTGATCTATCTATGGATGTGAGTGTGGAGTATATCTTATGAGTGTAGTGTGAGATGCTAATGGTGTTGTAGGATGTGGTATGAGCACTATAGATTCATCTCATTACTCTCTTGGGATAACTAGTATAAATCTCAATCCACATAAATATTTATCTATGAGTGTGGGTGTCGTATCATCATTTGAAGAAGCTTGTGAATCTATATCAACATCATGTAAATATGGTAACTTGTAAATATGGAATCGATTGGAACTATTGGTACTATTATCAATGATGGTGAATGTGTAACATGTGTCAAAACTATGATTGAAGGATTAGTTAGGATGGTTAAAGATGCTGTGATTGGAGAAATATCTAGAGTTGAAGGTGTGACTATAACAAGAGGAGTGTGAGAAGTGCTAGTCTCTCCAACCTCATATGTATATATCTGATCAAGAGAAATGCTATGAGGTGGTGGTTGTACTATGAGATATGGTGTCCCATCTGGTGAAATAGTTAAAGATGACTTTGTAGTTTGACAATACCTAAATGGCTAGTTGTCTACTAGACATGTGTATAGACATCCTTCATGGAGAAATTTAATACATCGATAAGGAATGGCCCCCATAATATGTATCCAAGGTCATCTGAGTAAAATATTATGGTGGAGAGGACATGATATGACCTAAAATTATTTAGAAATGGTTTTTGGTACCACCATGATATCTAAAGTAATAGTGCCCAATGTTTATTAGGGTATATCATCAAACCCTCAAATGTTCTTATATGATTTTTGCATGGATGCTAAATCTATGCCCACAACCTATAGGAATGTGATATTACATATATTCAATCTAGGACCACTATCAATAAGAACTCTCTTGACTGTGATGGTTTTGACTTGAAATTATATGAATAATGGTAAAGTTTGATCAATAAATATCTAAGAAGGCATGTCCTCACTATCAAAATAAATTGTATCTTCTATATTTTTTAAATTATTGACCACTGATGCAAAATAAGAAGGGTTTGAATCAATATGTATAGAAGTCTAAGTGTATACCTATTAAAGAATGTCCTTGAATACAATAGCTTTTTGAAGTAGTTCTAACATGTAAATCTTAGCTAGAGTGTTTCTTATCTATTCAATAATGTCATATTCCTTGTGTAAATCTACCTATGTGAGTGGGTTGGGCCTAGGTTAAGTAAGAATAGAAGGGTGATGGGGATGCTTTCTAGCTAGAGGAGGCATAGTAGAATGTTGAGTAATAGCTCTAACTACATTATCTACTATCTATATAGGAGTAGTAGTGGTTATGAGAGGAGAGAAAATATAATTGATGGGTTGAGATGGTGGAGGGACAAAGAGTGTCAACTGGGATCTTCGGTGATGGGTAGTGACATGGGGAAGAGTAAAATAGACCATGTAACATGACTCGACATGGGGTAGAGGCTCTAAGGGAGGTAATGAAAAATATGTATTAACATGTTTAAGAATAAATTGCTTAACATCATCCCATATAATGAAAACATCCCATATAATGAAAAATAAGCATGAAATGCAAATAATCAAGCTTTGTACTAACATATGATACACTTCATCATTAATGTACATGATAGGACCCATTCTAGTTTCCTTATTATTTTCAATAAATGTAAGAAAAGTTTGTAAACAAATGAGCATCATTTTGGAAATTTGATTATAAGTGTAAGGTGATACCTCAAGAAGCAAAGTAGGAGCTAGTACATGCAACTAGGGATTTTTCAAAAATATTTTTACAAAATACTATGAATTTTTGAAATTGAAATTGATTTTCTGAGTTAAGTATTCAAGAAAAAAATTAGAAATTTTTGGGAAAGTGCTTGATTTAATGGGACCTAGTAGATGAAACTAGGGTTTTGAGAAAAAAATATTTGAATATTACTATGAATTTTTGAAATTTGAAGTGATTTTTTAATTTTAATATGCAACAAAAGATTCAAAAAATGATTTAAAATTTATTGGAAAATTACTAGGAGTTAGTTGATGCAACTAGGGTTTGAAATAAATTTATTTTAAAATTTACTACAAAATTTTAAAATTTGAGAGGAATTTCTAATTTTAATATTCAAGAAAAAATTCATAAATTAATGAGAAAAATCAGGTTAGAATTTACCCTAGTGTTTATAGGGGTTTAATGCAAAATTCAAAGTAAGTCAAGTTCACCAAATAGTTTATTATTTGTTGGGAAGTTAGATGTTTAATTCGTAAATAATAAATGGGTCTGAGTAGATAAAATTAGTAAATAATATACAATAAATAAGCTACTAATTTGTAAAATTTGATTATAGTAGGGATTTTTTAAAAATAGTAGCGAGAGAGAGAAAATCAAACTTATTTGATTCTATGTTGTTTCAATTGAGACAAGGTCTAGAAATCTATGTTCAAGCTTGGGAGACTATCACAAATATAAATCTAAAATTCATTTCTTGATTGGAAAGGACCACCAAAAATAAGATACCCTATTGTCTAGTGTTATATTCTTGGTCTTACTGCTGTTATCCAAACTACTCATAAATATTTAATTTTTTTGGGTTTTGTTTGCAACATCCGTATGAGCCTTTGTACAAAATTTTAGATCCTCACTATCAATAAAACTCCCTATAGAGATGATTATTTGTATGTTTATGTATTTTATTCAATTAAAAGGAACTTTGGCAAATAGGTAAAAGGGGTTAATGTGTAAAGGATACACTAGATGCACTTCACACCCCGTGTGTGGATACATTGCCTACATACCAATACTCTGAAGAGGGATCAAGTTATATGTAGTTCTTCCATTGAATTTCTAGGTGCAATAATGTGATGAAAATGTAAGTAAATACAAAACTAGGTGTACTTGTAATGACTAAGAATTGGTATAATGGTTTTAATAAGCTTGAAATACTATTGGATGGCTGTATGTAGAAAATAAGGAAGAGTGATTGAGTACTCTTGTTTTCTCTTGTAAATGAGTACCAACCCCTCTAAATGGACTTTGAATGGATTTTTATAGGGGATTTAATGATCATGGATTAAATGAATTCATGTTAGGCTAACATGAATTAGGAAAATCATCTAAGAGAAAATAACCATTAGAATCTAAAATACACTTGCAAAATAGTGCCCGAAATAGGACACCCAAAGTCTCAGTGTTGTAGTCCAAGTTTGGGTGCTATTGTCTAGGGAGAAGGAGACCTATGGGGATGGATTTATCATGGAAATAGCAGCTTATGTCAAAAAAGGTTTAGTATAAAAGGATATAAATGATTATAAAATTTTGAAAACATCTCTATGAGGGTCATGGGAGCAAGCAAGATGGACCTATGGATTATGTGTCATTAGACACACTCAAGTTACCAAATTTTGCATTTTATATGAATACAAATACTTCAATAAGAAAGTAGACTAGTCATCTCTTCTAAAATATCTAATCACCATAAAGAGATCTCTATAAGAGGCTATTATAGATTGTAATATGAGGTTTGACAAGTCTTGGCAAAGGATCCCAATAACAGCTTGACCACCCATAGATATGGCCATTATCTTAAACCTCAAGGCCTTTAACTTGGACATAAATATAATGATCCAATCCCTTGGAGGCTAGATGCATATGACATAGTTATCAAAGTGTAAAATAATCTAATAAATGCTAGGAATCTTCCCCCTCAACCATCGATGGTAATGTTCCCAGAAATATTGATGTCATTGCAAGAGGAGGTACTAAGCACCTCATAAGCACCACCTTCCATGTGTGTATATATACCTACTCAAAAAAGCATGCCCTCTTCATCCTCACTAGATTCAAAGATGAATGACATGAATAACATCTTGAAAAAATTCTTCAATGAGATCATAATCTCAAAAAGAAACAATCTATGCCCTTGAGACTTCCTTTCCAAAACTACTAGGAAAGAAAAGCGCCATACCAGCCAAAATAGTACCAAGAAAGACAAAGGCCAAATAATTAGGTGTCAAATCACCAGGTGTGACCCATAGATAAAATTTTCCTCATATTTTATCCTTTGGAAATGGTCATGCCAAGTTTAAATAGATAATTATTAATTGGACAAAACAACTTGGCATATGATTCTAATTCATGATGCTTCCCATGTAATGATGCACATATACCTTAGAGCTTCCAAAGAGGTAATATATAGTAGAAGATTGATAAATAATGAAGGTAAAGGAATGCACCTGATTCATATTCTTATAGATACCATTCCATTGGTGTTGAAAATGTTGTCTTAATGGCATAGATGTAGGTAATGTCCTTAGAACAAGAAGAAGTGATAGCCCTAGAGCATGTGCTTTTATCTTGGGTAGAAGGTGAAGATGTAGTTTATGAACATGATATCCTAGTACTAAAGGCCCCATGAGTCCAATAAGAATACTTAATTTTATCCAATAAGAGACTATCCAAGACCTAAGAAGCCTTCACAAGGTCCAAAATGACTTTTGAGAAAAACTTAGGACCCCAACCACCACCACTGGCATATAAAAAAGGGAAAAAATAATGCAGAATAGATGAAAGGATCCCAAAGTTTAACCTCAAGGGTTGTACAACATAGTAGAGTAACCAAATAAGAATACCATTAATGTTTCCCTCTAGTATGTTTTATATATTCTCAATAAGAAATCATTGTTGAAAGAAGTGTTGGAAGACTGGGTAAAACTTGTGCAATCTATCCCAGTTACACAAATGGCACGAGATAAAGGAAATGAAACTAACAATAGTGCACCACCTCATACACCATCAGTGTTCATCAACTCGTAGGTGGGGCTAGGTAAAAAAAAATTGACCCCATTTTATTTAACTCTCATTATGGGGAAGAAACTACTGCACAATTCCATGATTGACTCTAGTGCCAACACCATAGTGATACCTAAACACATTATAGATGTAATTCACCTTTAATATGATCCTTTGAATAAAGGGGTGATAGAGTTAGATGGGAAGAATCTTTAGAATATAGGTATTATCATAGCTCTCCCTTTAACATTATATTCTTGTCCCAATGTCATGGACACCCAAGAAGTTTTAGTGATAGACATACCCTCGTTCTTTGGGCTATGTCTATCAAGAGATTTCACTACCAAAATAGGTGGATACTTATCTTTGGATTGGTCTCACTTGATCTTGAGGACTAAATATGACTCAAAATTTAAATTATTGTTCAATCCACTATATATAGAACACATTATGGATGATGTTATGATGAAATTTGAAGTGACACACACTTATTTATCAAAGAGGGGAACACATTACGTAGAAATGCTTAAAGAATAAGGAGTGATCAATAATAGGAACCTAAAGGAAGAAGTCATCATCAATTAATTCATTGAGAATGATCCTTTTATAACTTTTGATGCCACAAACCTTGGGACCTATGTAATCCATGATGTAGATCAATCCATCCTTGAGGTCATGAAGAAGAAGAGGATCAAACCAAAGAACCTGAGAGAGATTCTAATTTTTGGACTCTATATTTTGATGGTGAAAAATACAAAACTTGCTTCAAAGCTAGTATCTATTTAGTGTCCCCATCTATAAAATAGACCTTATGATCTTTCTAATTCTAATTTACTTACACAAACAATGGAGCCGAATACAAAGCACTAGTCCATGGCCTCAACCTCATCAATCACCTTGGTGTAACAAATCTAAAAGTATTTAGTGATTCCAAATTAGTGGTGAGAGAAGTAAGAGGGGTCATGACTATAAATAATGTCCACATGAGATACTACCACCATCAAGTATGGTAATTAATTGAATATTTTGGAGCTTTCAACATTCATATAATCCTTAGGACCATGAATGTCCAAGTGGATAGAATGGTGGTGATCAGATCCCAATTTGATCCAATCATCAATTTATTCACCAACAAACAAGTAGTGTAGGTGATCATTAGGCTTGCCATTTTAGATAATGATAAGAAATGGTAAGTGTTTGAAATTGATTCCCAAATCATTATGTTTTCTCATCAGTTATGTAAATTTTTAGAGTAGTTGTAGTCAAAGATTGAAGAAGCCTATGTAGATTAAATCATGCAGATGAAGTCCAATAAACTTCCAAAGGGGCTAATCACGTTATAGAATTTGTTCAATTCTATGATGATAGAAATGAAAAACAAAAGTTTGCCATAGATAAAAGTGACTACTTTGAACTTGATGTTTGAGGTTGAAGAAAACTAAAAGTAGGGAAAGAAGTTTCCCAAAATGATAAAGACCGATTGATGTTTTTTTACAACAAATATGAAGGTGGGATATGACCACAAGATCATTCAGCGTACCAGTGATCTAGTTGAATTTTCCAAGCCTATATGCTAGAATAAAAGGTTGTTTAGCCCAAAAATTATGTCTTCATGGCTTAAGAACTAAAGAAACCAGTCGACTCAATAATCATATACCCAATACAACATTTGACTTAGGTATCCAACCTAGTTCTAGTAAGAAAGAAGAAAGGAGAAATCTATATATGTGTGGATTTTTAGGATTTGAATAAATAATCTATGAAGGATCATTAACCCTTCCTTCAATGGAACATATAATCCAAATAGTAGTGGGTACAAAAATGTTTTCTCTGCTGGATGGTTTCTCTTGATATAACTAGGTATGGGTCAATAAAGAGGACCAACATAAAACCACCTTCACCACAAAGTGGGGAACCTTCACATATGCAAGGATGCCTTTTAGACTCTCTAATATAGGGGATACCTTCTAATGAGCCATATATATAGCCTTTCAAGGCCTAATCAATAAAATAATCCTTATCTATTTACATGATCTCACTTTGTTCTCCAAGAAGAAGGAAGATCACTTTGATTATTTGGAGAAGGTTTTCTAAAAATCCCAAGAATTTGGGGTATCTCTCAACCCTAAAAATGTGTCTTCAGTGTCCCACAAGGCAAGCTACTAGAATATGTGGTATCTAAGGAGGGTATCTCTATTGATCCTGATAGATTAAAGGCCATCAAGGACATAACATTACTAGTCAATAAGAAGGGAGTCCAATAATTTTTAGGGAAGATTAATTTTTTCAGTAGATTCATATCTAGCTTTGCAAGGATGGTAAGGATAATCAACATGATGATAAAGAAGGATCAACCTTTGAAATGGATAGTTGAAGGAAGAATATAATTTGATAAGATCAAATACATGATATCTATGACCCCTTTTCTAATCAATCCAGACATCTCCAAAGACTTCATCATGTATGTCTATGGGAGTAAACATATCCTAGTGGTTGTGTTAATGCAAAAGGAAGATGAGATCCTAGGTGAGTTCCTAATTGCCTTATATTCAAGGACCTTGCATGGATATGAAACCAAGTATAATTTAATTAAAAAACAAGAAGATGAAGTCTAAAATAAAATATTATGAGGAGCAATTAAATGTGTTTGAGGTAAGACTAGTTGAATACTCTAGAGAGTATGAAGGTGTTGTCATGTTTATTAATTATAAGATAGAATCTATGTCTACAAGTATAAGAACCAAAGATGAAGAATGCTCAAAGTATGCTTCTGAGATTATGTCTTTGAAAGATGAGTTAGAGAAGTCTACAAGAAAATTGAAATATTTTATTAGGTTTGATAAAAGTTTTAATAATTTAAATGATTTCCTCAAGAGTCAAAAGTTAACTAGTGATAGATCTAGATTGGGTTTTAATGAAGAGCCCAAATTTACTTCTCAAGTTAACATTAACATGAATTTCAATAAGAGAAATGTGGATCATCCTTTAAAAACAAATAATTAGATAAGGAATGAAGGTGCTGGCATAATGGATACAAATCAGAGCAAATAACCAAATGACATGAGGTATGCAAATTTTAGTGGTTATTGTTATACTTGTAATTAGTTTAGGTATAGAGATAAAGAAGGTAGAAGACCTACTATAAATTAGTTTGCATGGAACAATGATGGGGGTTATTAGTTAAAAGGTGTGAGCAAGGTTGATTGTTTCAACTATCTTGATAAGGGACACTTTGATAAGCATTGTCCAAATAAGGTAAGGCAAGGTGAGTCTTCTTCAAAAGGATTAGTTTGTCTCAGCTGTTATGAAATAGTATACTTTGAAATATTTTTTCCATATCAGGTAGGATAAGCTAAGTTTACATCAAGGATTATGGTTTTCTACAACTATGAACATAGAGGTCACATTGCTAGATTTTACAAAGGTCTACAAGATAGAATAAGTTCAATCAGACTCATAAAGTACAAGGAAGAGGGGAAGTTAATTCATGGAAACCAGAGGTGGTAAGTATGATTCATGATGGATTTTTTGGTCTAATTAATCTATTTTATATGGTGGATAATGCTTTATAAGTTTAAGAGTGTCAAGGGCACTCATAGTCTGCTCATGTTGAGAATGAAGAGACCAAACTGAAGGAAAAGACCAAGGTGTTGGTTAAGGCTAGTTTTGAAGTGAGTATGGATCCAAGTGAACATCTTGATGTTGTTGAGCAAGATTCATTAAAATAAAATCAATTATCTATACCTATTGATGAGGTTCTAAGTTGTAAGGAAGGTTATACAAATGAAAATGTATGTCATGAATCTGTATTGTCTCCATGTATTGTCAATCTAATTGTAGAATAAGAGAGTGATTTAGAAAAGGAATCATTTTTCTTAGTTCAAACTAAGAAGAAGAAGAAGAATAAAATCAAGAAATTTTATATCTATAAAAGGATATCGATGGTTACTGAGGAGATGTGGGCCACTCCTAACTTCACTTTATTTTAGAGAATTAAGATGCAAAGGATGTCTTTGTCTATGCTTCTTAAGAGACTCCTTTTAGTGGAGAAGAAAGTGTTGCTATGGTGTTAATTAGATGGTCCTAGAAGGCTATAGATGAATTTTTTTAGTTGGAGAAGGTATGTCTAGGTGGAAGATATGTTGTGGTGATGTTAAAATGATGTCATAGTTGTATATGGTCAATCTGCAAGGTTATATTAAAGGTTCTCAAGTGGTAAAAGAGGATTTGTGATTTGTCAAGATGATATTTTTGCATAGAAAGGTCTATTGACCTTTATTCTAGCATGTTTTATGTGGTTTTGTGGTCTGAAGGTATGTTAAATTCAAATTGGACATTTTTGTATGCTCTTAGGTTTCCTAGTTTATGCTTAAGAGTGTTCAAGTCCTAAAATTAGTTATAGTATGTATGGGTTACCAAAGATGTGGAAGATAAAATATTGGTACAGAAGTTTGTAATGGTTGTCTCCAAGTGTACAAAAAAGTTTTATAAGTATATTGGCTAGAATGAGGTTTGTTGACTCTATTTGTTTTGAGATTCTAGGGTTTTGGCTTTACTAGAAAAGTGGTTTGTCTTTTCACTTGAGGTCTAAGGATTATTAATATATTTAATAGTCCAAATGGGTTGTCAAATTAAGTTTCACATAGATTTGAAGGTTTTTAATTTTCATATTATTCTTGTTTTTGTCAAGATGGAGGCCTAATTAGCAAGTTAGTTTGTTAAGGAGGTATGTTCTATATATTGATATAGATGATACAAATTTGTGTTATTGAAGGGGAATATGAGAGTGCTATAGATATGAATTTTTAGGTATTTATGATGTGTTTACTAAAAGTTATGGGCTTTGCAAGTTTTAGATAGGGATACAATGAGTCTAGATAAGCCTAGTATGAATGTTTGATGTTTTTGTTTAGTTTCTCCAAAATATCAAGGTATGAGTAGTTTAAGGTGAGATTCAAATTTTATTTAGTGCATGTTTCCCATTTTGTGAGTGGCATGAAGTTTTGTTGGTGGTTATTGAGGTGGTTTGAGAGAAGAAGCTATTAAGCCTGTGTGGTGATTCTTCATGATGTATGGAGATTTGAAGATGCTCAAAATGTAAAATGGCTGAGAGATATTATGGGCAGTCCCTCTCAAATGTTTCTTTGTGATTTCAATCATATTTCAATATTTTTAATGTTCTTTCTTCATTGGTTTCAATGCTTGGTTGAAGAGAGTGTTGGCATAGAGCAAGAGAAAGTTGTCAAGGCAAAGAAAAGGTAGGCTTAAGGTAAGGGGGAGTTTGTATCATATTTATAAGGTGGTACTCTCATATTTATGGTATTTTTAATTCCTCAAGATTAGTTTTTTCCCACTTTGTCATTGTGTCAAAGGGGGATAAAGTTCATATTGTGAGATTACTTAAAGAGAGAGAAGAAAGGTGAAATGTATATTGATGGGTGTTGACATCAATAAGAAAGGGGGAGATTATTGGATAATTGTCAGTGATGTCATGGTTATGTCATGAAGGAATCTTGGTGAGTGGATGAATCACCTTGATGGTCTAAATGATAATGATAAATTGTGTAATGTAAATTGTGTAATGTGTTTTTCCTAGTATGCTTGAAGGATGCTTGGTTGATATTCAGTTTTGCCATGGTTAGAGATGTTCAAGGATGAGTATGGAGTATTAATAATATGAAATGGGTAATTTAATAGGTTTTATATGATTTTAGTTCTTGTTTGAATGAGTTTTTTTCATATAGTTGATCATTATTTTCGTTTAGACATTTTGGATCTAGTAGTAGAAAATTTGAGTAGGCAGTTTGTTGATGTTATTATTTCCATTTATAGATGAGTCAAGGGGAGTTGGTCATATGGTTGTGATCATATTTTTCATAGTTTATATGTGCTTAATTTCAAGTCATGTAATAAATTGAAACAAAATATATGCAATCATAAAGCTGGGCTCCCAAGTAGTTTGAGAGTGTTTTCCCATACTTAGCCAAATTTACAATGCGGCAAAAAAATTTGAGTAGGCATTTTGATGTTGTTATATTTTACACATGTGATGGTGAAAAGATAAAATTATAATATGGGGTTGTTCAATTTTGTGACTAGTTAATTTTTGCTAAATTTTAGATCATCCAATGAAGCACATCAAAATATATGCATGTGTAAAGTTGGCCTTCCAAATAGTTCTTGACATAGTTGGCTTTGTGGAAAAAAATAATCAGTGAGAAGATTAGTGGAGTTATATATAAAACATGAGAATGTTTAAATAGTATATTGTCACATGGTTATTTTATCCTATGTAAATAGATCATATGGTCCAAATTTTATATCATACATCTAAGTGTAACAAAAGTTATTGAGGTCCAAAGTTGGCCTTCTAGGCAAATAAACAATGGTCCCCATAGTCATTTGTAAATGATATTAAATATCAAGATCAGATAGAGATAAAAATATTCATTATATATATATATATATATATATATATATATATATATATATATATATATATATATATATATAGTCATTTGTAAATGATATTAAAGATCAAGATCAGATGGAGATAAAAAGATGCATGGTATATATATATATATATATATATATATATTTCATATTAATTCAAATGGGTCAAAATGTTTTTTGGTTAACAAAGTTAAAGATCAAGTTCCTTACAAAATGATCAATATAGCATGTTCATTCCAAGATGTTAGGAAGTAATGAGATGAGGACAAGTGTTCGAGGTTTAATTTTTAGAAAAGGTAAATTATAAGGATATAATGGTGAATAGGTGTTTTAAAATATTAATTTAATGGTGTGTGATATAATATAAAGACTTGGTTGATCCATAGAGATCAATGGTTCACATTGAGTCAAAGTTGCCAGATTGCACAAGACGAGGTCAACTATTCAAAGATTAACCTTTGGGCATTGGCACAAATTGAATTAGAGTTAAAATAAGACTGATGGTATGTGTTTAATCTAAATATGTAATGTCATGAGATATGATCAAAGTGACCTAGGTTTAACTGTGACCATTTGCATTTGAATATTTAAATTTGTGAAGGAAAGACCAATGTCTAGTTTTTGGGCAATAAATTTTGATACATGTATAATTTTCTCATGGTGTAAAAAGTTAATTTGTAGAGGAATCTAAGTCACCTATGTAAATATATATTTTAATATCTGAAATTATGTAGATTCAAATTTATTATAGTTTAAAGTTGACTATGTGTTTATGTTTATTCTGCAAGTGACCCGAGAAGATTGTTTGAGTTTGTTTTGATGTTGTTTTGATATCTCATGATGATTTAGATATTTTTGAGTGTTTTATAATATATTAGGATAATTTTTATGCATTATTAAGTTTTGACCAATCATATACAATATGAACAAAGGTTTATAAACTAATTGTGTGTTCACTCATAATGGTTATTGTACAAAATGTTGTTTGAGCAATTTTGTGCTTAAGTAGAAGGGTAATTTGATGGTTGTTGACACTTAATGAGGACATATAGATCATAAGTAATGGGTTTATATGTTGGAAAGTGTTCATATGTTATTATTTTTCTTGGATAAGTGTCAAAGAGGTGAATCGGTCATCATAGGACCTAAAAGGTGACTTAAGCCTATTTGAAAGTGTGTTGTGCTTAAGTGTGACACATGTAAGATGATTTAAGGGTGAAGGCATGTATCATCACTGAAAAGGAAATATTGTGGACTTGATAATTCATGAATGATATATAAATAGTGAAATAAAATGTGTTGGTTTCTAGACTTGTGGAAGACTAGTGAGAGATGTGTGTAAGTTTGTGTGAGAGCAGTGAGTGTTGAAGCAAAGAAAAAAAGAGTAAGTGTGCCATGTGAATGGGTTGATGTGTAGATTAGATTGAGGATTGAGTATATGAAATGTAGGTCATAATTATAATGGTATAATAGTGTTTAGTTTGAGGATATGTAAAGAGGTTTGAGTGTGCATATCAGGATAATTTGAGTGAAGGAGAGAGAGATTATGGCATGCCTATGTTAGAGGCTTGTATAAGATATAGAGGGAATTTGTATAAGGGTTAGACAATCAGATATCTAGCATTAGGTATAGAATACATCAATTTTGATGTGGATGTGTTCATTTAATAAGAGGGTATAAAGGACTTGATCTTCCTTAAGGGTAGTTTTTCCTTATGAAATAGGTATTTCACTAAAGGCCTTTGGTAGGAGGACTTAAGCAAGGTTTCTAGTCTAAAGGACTTGATTAGTATCTTATTGCAATCTATTATAGGACAAGTAGTCCATGTGTTACAATATTGAGAGTGGTTTTTATTTCCCATGAGGGTTTCCCATAAGAACTATGTGTTGTGTATTTGATCTTGTGTATGCATTGAATGAATGAGCTCTCTTGTTAATGTTACTTGATCAAGATGATATATGCTGATTATTTCATAGTTTGAAAGGATTAGAATTAAAATTGAAATATCTGGACTCACTAATTCACCCCCTCTTAGTGATTAACTTTTAAAAAATACATTACAACTTCGAAACTTGAGGGATTTCATACCAAAACTTAAGCAATTTTGAATGTGTTTAAGATCCAAAGATTCAAACTTTATGTGCATTTTTCATAATGCATCACAACTTTGAGATTTGAGTGACATCATACTAAAGCTTAAGTAGTTTTGAATATGTTTAAGATCCACAGATTCAAACTTTACATTTATTTCTCATAATGCATCATAAAAATTTAAGTGATGTCATACTGAAGCTTAAGCGGTTTTGAACATGTTTAAAATCCAAAGATTCAAGTTGTATGTGCATTTCTCATAATGCATCACAACTTTGAAATTTGTGTGACATCATATCAAATTTAAGTGGTTTTGAACATGTTTAAGATCCAAATATTCAAACTTTACATGTGTTTCTCATAATGCATCACAACTTTGAAATTTGTTTGATTTTATAATGAATTTAAGTAGTTTTGAATGTGTTTAAGATCAAAATATTTAAAATTTACATGTTTTTCTCATAATGTATCATGATTTAAAAAATTTAGTGATGTCATACCAAAGATTAAGTTGTTTTAAACATGTTTAAGATACAAATATTGGAACCTTATGTACATTTATTATAATGCATCGTAACATTGAAATTTGAGTGACATCATACTAAAGCTTAAGTGGTTTTAAACATGTTTAAGATCCAAATATTTTTAATTTATGTGATTTTTTCATAATGCATTACAACTTTAAAATTTGAGTGATGTTATATCAAAGCTTAAGTGGTTTCAAACATGTGTAAGATCCATATATTCAAAATTTATGTGCATTTCTCATAATGCATCACAACTTTGAAATTTGAATGATGTAATATCGAATCTTAAGTGATTTTGAATGTGTTTAAGATTCTAAGATTTGAGATTTATGAATGTTTCTTATAATTCTTTATGACTTTAAAATTTTAGTGATATTATACCAAATCTTAAGCAATTTTGAACATATTTAAAATATGAAGATTCAAAATTTATGCACGTTTCTGCATTGTAGCTTTAAAATTTGAGTGACATGATACCAAAGCTTAAGTGGTTTTGAACATGTTTAAGATCTAAAGATTATAATTATACATGCATTTATCATAATGCTTCACAACTTTAAAATTTGATTGATGTTATACCAAAGCTTAAGCAGTTTTGAACGTGTTTAAGATCCAAATATTTGAACTTTACATGCATTTCTCATAATGTATTGCAACTTTGAAATTTGAGTGATCTCATATCAAAGCTTACGTGGTTTTGAAGATGTTTAAGATCCAAGGATTGAAAATTTATGCACATTTTTCATAATGTATCACAACTTTGAAATTTGAGTGATGTCATACTGAAGCTTAAGCAATTTTCAATATGTTAAAGATCCAAAAATTCAAAATTTATATGCATTTTTCATAATGCATCATAACTTTGAAATTTGAGTGACATCATAGTGAAGCTTAAGTGGTTTTGAATGTGTTTAAGATCCAAAGATTCAAACTTTATGTGCATTTCTCATAATACATCGCAACTTTAAAATTTGAGTGATGTCATATTGAAGCTTACACAGTTTTAAATGTGTTTAAATTTTAGATATTCAAACTATATTCACATTTGTCATAATACATCACAAATTTGAAATTTGAGAGATGTCATACTGAAGCTTAAGTGGTTTTTAAAGTGTTTAAAATTTAAACATTCAAACTTTACCTGTATTTCTCATAATGCATCATAACTTTGATATTTTAGTGACATCATACCAAAGCTTAAATAGTTTTGAATGTGTTTAAGATCCAAAGATTTGAACTTTACATGCATTTATCAAAACTTTAAAATTTGAGTGATGTCTTACCAAATATTTAGTGGTTTTCAATGTGTTTAAAATCCCAAGATTTGAAATTTACCCACATTTCTCATAATGCATCATAACTTTGAAATTTGAGTAATGTCATACCAAAGCTTAAGTAGTTTTGAACGTGTTCAAGATCTAAAGATTCAAACTTTATGCATGTTTCTCATAATGCATCAAAAATTTCAAATTTTATTGATGTCATAAAGAAGCTTACATGGTTTTAAATATGTTTAAGACAAAAATATTTGCACTTTATGCATGTTTCTAATAATGAATCACAACTTTTTATTTTGAGTGACATCATACCAAATCTTAAGTGGTTTTGAACATGTTTAGGATCCAAAGATTCAAACTTTACACACATTTCTCATAATGCATCATAAAATTTAAAATTTGAGGGATGTCATACTAAAGATTAAGTGATTTTGAAAATTTTTAATTTCCAATGATTAATATTTTTTTGTGTATTTCTCATAATGCATCACAAAATTCAAATTTGAGTGATGTCATACTGAAGCTTAAGTAGTTTTGAACATGTTTAAGATCTAAAGATTCAAAATTTATGCACGTTTATTATAGTGCATCATAAATTTAAAATTTGAGTGATGTCATAATGGATCTTAAGTAGTTTTAAACATGTTTAAGATCTAAATATTTAAAATTTATGAACATTTCTCATAATTCATCGTAACTTTGAAATTTGTGTGAGGTCCTACCAAAGCTTAAGCGATTTTGAATGTGTTTAAGATCCAAATATTCAAAATTTATGCCCCTTTCTCACAACGCATAGTAACTTTGAAATTTGAGTGACATCATACTAAATCTTAGGTGGTTTTGAACATGTTTAAGATCTAAATATTTGAACTTTATGCACATTTCTCATAATGGATCATAAATTTAAAATTTGAGTGACATTGTACCAAAGATTAAGTGCTTTTAAACATGTTTAAGATCCAAAGTTTTGAACTTTATGCTTATTTATACTAATGCATCATAACTTTTGAATTTATGTGATGTCATACCAAAGTTTTAGTGGTTTTAAATGTGTTTAAGATTCAAATATTTGAATATTATTAATATTTCTCATAATGCATCAAAACTTTGAAATTTGTGTGACATCATATCGAAGCTTAAGCAATTTTGAATGTGTTTAAGATCTAAAGATTTAAACCTTATGCACATTTCTCATAATGCATCACAATTTTGAAATTTAAGTGATGTCATACTAAAGCTTATATAGTTTTGAACATATTTAAGATCTAAAGATTCAAACTTTATGTGCATTTGTCATAATGCATCATAGTTTTATAATTTTAATGATGTAATACCAAAGCTTAAGTAGTTTTGAGTATGCTTAAGATATAAAGATTCAAACTTTATGCATGTTTCTCATAATGACTAAGGACCTTGAAATTTAAATTATGTAATACCAAAGCTTAAGTGGTTTTGATTGTGCTTAAGATTCAAATATTTGAACTTTATGCAAGTTTATAATAATGCATCATAACTTTGAAATTTGAATGATGTAATATCGAAGAATAAGTGGTTTTGAGTGTGTTTAATATCCAAAGATTCAAAATTTATACATGTTTCTCATAATGTATCACAACTTTTAAATTTGAATAATGTAATACCAAAGTTTAAGTAGTTTTTAGCATGTTTAAGATCCAAAGAGTCAAATTTTATGTGCCAGTATCATAATGCATTGCTAATTTAAAATTTGAATGATGTAATAGTGAAGCTTAAGAAATTTTGAACATGTTTAATATCCAAAGATTCAAAATTTATGCTCATTTTTCATAATGCATCATAACTTTGAAATTTGAAAGATGTAATACTGAAGCTTAACCACTTTTGAACATGCTTAAGATCTAAAGATTTGAACTTTATGCATGTTTTTCATAATGCATCACAAATTTGAAATTTGAATGATGTAATACTAAAGCTTAAGCACTTTTGAACATGATTAAGATCTAAAGACTCAAATTTTATATGTGTTTATTATAATGCATTGTATCTTTTAAATTTGAATGATGTAATACTGAATCTTAAGCACTTTTGAACATGCTTAAGACCTAAAGATTCAAACTTTATGCACATTACCATAATGCATCGCAACTTTGATATTTTAATAATGTAATACCAAATCTTAAGTGGTTTTGAATGTTCTTAACATCTAAAGATTCAAATTTTATGTGTGTTTCTCATAATGCATCACAAATTTGAAAATTGAACAATTTAATACCGAAGCTTAAGCAGTTTTGAACATGCTTAAGATCCAAAGATTTGAACTTTATGCAAATTTCTCATAACGCATCACACCTTTGAAATTTGAATGATGTAATACCAAAGCCTAAATGGTTTTAAACATGATTAAGATCCAAAGATTCAAACTTTATGTATGTTTATAACAATGCATCACAACTAAAAAAATTAAATGATGTAATATCGAAACTTAAGGGGTTTTATACGTGCTTAAGATCTAAACATTCAAACTTTATGTGTGTTTCTCATAATGCATCGCAACTTTGAAATTTGAATGATGTAATACCAAAGCTTAAGTGCTTTCAAACATACTTAATACCTAAAGATTCAAAATTTATGCATGTTTCTCATAATGCATCACAATTTTGAAATTTGAACAATGTAATAACAAAGCTTAAGCACTTTTGAATGTGCTTAGGATCCAAAGATTCAAAATTTATACATATTTCTCATAATGCATCACAACTTTGAAATTTAAAGAATGTAATACCAAATCTTAAAATATTTTGAGTGTGCTTAAGATCTAAAGATTTGAACTTTATGCACTTTTCTCATAATGCATTGTAACATTAAAATTTAAAACATGTAATACCAAATCTTAAGTGATTTTGAGCATGATTAAGATCCAAAGATTGAAAAAAAAATCAAATTTCTCATAATTCATCACAACTTTAAAATTTGAGTGATGTAATACCGAAGTTTAAGTGGTTTTAAGCATTCTTAAGATTCAAAGATTTGAGCTTTATGCACATTTCTCATAATGTATCGTAACTTTGAAATTTGAATGATGTTATATCAAAGCTAAAGTGGTTTTAAACATGCTTAAGTTCAAAATATTTTAACTTTATTCACATTTCTCATAATGCATCACAAATTTGAAATTTGAACGATGGAATACTGAAGCTTAAGTAGTTTTGAGCATGCTTAAGGTCCAAAGATTCAAACTTTATTCTTGTTTCTCATAATGCATCATAACTTAAAAATTTTAACGATGTAATACCAAAGATTAAGTGGTTTTGATTGTGTTTAAGATCCAAATATTTAAAATTTATGCATGTTTCTCATATTGTATCACAACTTTGAAATTTGTATATTATAATACCAAAGCTTAAATAGTTTTGATTATGATTAAGATCCAAAGATTTAAACTTTATGCGTATTTCTCATAATGTATCACAAATTTGAAATTTAAATGATGTATTACCAAAGATTAAGAATTTTTGAATGTGTTTAAGATCCAAAGATTAAAACTTTAACTCATACTACATCACAACTTTGAAATTTTAACTATGTAAGATCAAAGCTTAAGTGGTTTTAAGTTGTTTAAGATCCAAAGATTCAAATGTTATGCTCATTTCTCATAATTCATCACAAATTTGAAGTTTGAGTAATGTAATACCAAATATTATGTGGTTTTAAACATGTTTAAGATCCAAATATTTGAACTTTATGAATGTTTCTCATAATACATTACAACTTTAAAATTTGAATGATGTAATACAAAAGCTTAAGTAATTTTGAATGTGATTAAGATTGAAAGATTAAAAATTTATTCATGTTTCTCATAATGCATCACAACTTTAAAATTTGAACAATGTAATACCGAAGCTTAAGTGGTTTTGAATGTGCTTAAGATCCAAAGATTTAAAATTTATGCTTATTTCTCATAATGCATCATAATTTTAAAATTTGAACAATGTAATGCCAAAGCTTAAGTGATTTTGAATATTTTTAAGATCCAAAGATTTAAAAATAATGTGCATTTATCATAATGAATGGAAACTTTGAAATTTGAATGTTGTAATACTAAATCTTAAGCACTTTTGAATGTGATTAAGATTCAAAATTTATACACGTTTCTCATAATGCATCATAAATTTGAAATTTAAAGGATGTAATAAAAAAGTTTAAGCACTTTTGAATGTGATTAAGATCTAAAGAATTGAAATTTATGCATGTTTCTCATAATGGATCACAACTTTAAAATTTAAACGATGTAATACTGAAACATATGTGCTTTTGAACGTGATTAAGATCCAAAAATTTAAACTTTATGCACATTTCTCATAATACATCATAAATTTAAATTTTAAATGTAATACTAAAACATATGTGTTTTTTAACTTGATTAAGATCCAAATATTTGAACTTTATGCACATTTCTCATAATACATCACAACTTTGAAATTTAAACAATGCAATACCCAAGGTTAAGTGGTTATGAATGCACATAAGATCTAAAGATTTGAAATTTATGTGTATTTCTTATAATTCATCACAACTTTAAAATTTTAATGATCTAATACCAAAGCTTAAGTAGTTTTGAATGTGCTTGAGATCCAAAGATTTGAACTTTATGTGCATTTCTCATAATGCATCATAAATTTGAAATTCAAACGATGTAATACTGAAGCTTAAGCAATTTTAAACATGATTAAGATCAAAATATTATAAATTTATGTACATTTCTCATAATTCATCACATATTTGAAATTTGGACAATGTAATACTGAAGCTTAAAAATTTTGAGCATGTTTAAGATCTAAAGATTTTAAATTTATGCATGTTTATCATAATGCATCAAAACTTTGGAATTCGAGTGATGTAATACTAAAGTTTAAACTATTTTTAGCATGTTTAAGATCTAAATACTCAAACTTTAAGATATTTTGAGAATGTTTTAAATGATGTAATATCGAAGCTTAAGCAGTTTTGAGCATGTTTAAGATCTAAAGATTCAAACTTTAGGCACATTTCTCATAATGCATCCTAACTTTGGAATTTGAATGATGTAATACCAAATCTTAAATTGTTTTGATCATGTTTAATATCCAATGATTTGAATTTTATGTGTATTTCTCATAATGCATCACAACTTTGAAATTTGAGTGATGTAATACTGAAACTTAAGTAGTTTTGAGTATGGTTAAGATCCAAAGATTTGAATTTTATGCACGTTTCTCATAATGCATTACAAATTTTAAATTTGAATGATGTAATTTGAAAGTTTAAGAGGTTTTGAGTGTGTTGAAGATCCAAAAGTTCAAACTTTATGCACGTTTCTCATAATCCATTATAACTTTAAAATTTGAATGATGTAATATTGAAGCTTAAGCGGTTTTGAACATGTTAAGATCTAAAGATTCAAACTTTATGCACATTTCTCAAAATGAATCACAACTTTAAAATTTGAATGATTTAATACCAAAGCATAAGTTGTTTTGAGCGTGAGTAAAATCCAAAGATTTAAACTTTATGCACATTTCTCATATTGCATCACAACTTTCAAATTTGAATGATGTAATACCGAAGCTTACATAATTTTGAGCATGTTTAAGATCCAAAGATTCAAAATTTATGTACGTTTCTCATAATGCATCACAAATTTAAAATTTTAAAAATGGAATACTCAAGCTTAAGCAGTTTTGAACATGGTTTTAAGATCCAAAGATTCAAATTTTATGTGCATTTTTCATAATGCATTGAAACATTAAAATTTGAATGATGTAATACCAAAGTTTAAATCATTTTGAGCATGTTTAAGATCAAAAAATTTGAACTCTATGCATTTTTATTGTAATGCATTATAATTTTAAAATCCAAACGATGTAATACTGAAGCTTATGTGGTTTTGAGCATGTTTAAGATCCAAAGATTCAAAATTTATGAGCATTTATCATAATGCATTGCAACTTTGAAATTTAAATGATGTAATATTGAAGCTTAAATAATTTTAATCATGTTTAAGATCCAAAGATTTGAACATTATGCATCTTTCTCATAATGCATTGTAACTTTGAAATTTGAATGATGTAGTACCAAATTTTAAGCGGTTTAGAACTTGGTTAAGATCCAAATATTTGAACTTTATGTGTGTTTCTTATAATGCATTGAAACTTTGAAATTTGAATGATGTAATATCAAAGCTTAAGTGGCTTTGAGTGATTTTAAGATTCAAAGATTCAAACATTATGCATATTTTTCATAATACATCATAACTTTGAAATTTGAATGATGTAATAGCAAAGCTTAAGTGGTTTTGAGTGTGTTTAAGATCCAAAGATTCAAACTTTATTCACATTTCTCATAATGCATCACAAAGCTGAAATTTGAATGATGTAATACCAAAGCTTAAGCAATTTTGAATGTGTTTAAGATCTAAAGATTTGAACTATATGTATGTTTCTGATAATGCATCATAATTTTGAAATTTGAATAAAGTAATACCAAAGCTTAAGCTATTTTAAATGTGTTTAATATCCAAAGATTCAAACTTTAAGTGCATTTATCATAATGCATCACAAAATTGAAATTTGAACATTGTAATACTAAAGCTTAAGTGGTTTTGAATGTGTTTAAGATCTAAAGATTCAAAATTTATGCACGTTTCTCATAATGCATCATAAATTTAAAATTTGAATAATTTAATATCAAAGCTTAAGTGGTTTTGAACATGATTAAGATCTAAAGATTCAAACTTTATGTGAGTTTCTCATAATGCATTACAAATTTGAATTATGTAATATCGAAGCTTAAGTGATTATGAACATGTTTACGATCTAAAGATTTAAACTTTATGCATGTTTCTCATATTGCATTGCATATTTAAAATTTGAATGATGTAATATCAAAACTTAAGTAGTTTTGAATGTGTTGAAGATCTAAAGATTTGAAAATTATGCCTATTTCTCATAATGCATCAGAACTTTGAAATTTGAACGATGTAATAAAAAAATTTAAAATATTCTGAACATGTTTAAGATTGAAAGATTCAAACTTTATGCCCATTTCTCATAATGCATCACAACATTGAAATTTGAGTGATATTATATTGAAGCTTAAGTAGTCTTGAACATGTTTATAATCAAAAAATTCAAAATTTATGCATGTTTCTCATGATGTATTATAACTTTGAAATCTGAGTCGTGTCATACTAAAGCTTAAGTGGTCTTGAACGTATTTAAAATCCAAAGATTCAATTTTTTTGAATGTTTCCAATAATACATTATAACTTTGAAATTTGAGTGACATGATATTGAAGCTTAAGTAGTTTTGAATATGTTTAAGATCCAAAGATTTGAAATTTATGCATGTTTATCATAATGCATCACAACTTTGAAATTTGAGTGATGTCATACTGAAGCTTAAGTAGTTTTGAATGTGTTTAAGATTTAAGGATTTAAATTTTATGCACGTTTCTCATAATAAATCACAACTTTGAAATTTGAGTGATGCCATACAAAATTTTAAGTAGTTTTGATCATGTTTAAGATCTAAAGATTCAAACTTTATGCAAGTTTCTCATAATTCATCACAACTTTAAAATTTGAGAGATGTCATACCTAAGCTTAAGTAGTTTGGAATGTGTTTAAGGTCTAAAGATTCAAAATTTACACATGTTTCTCATAATGCATCCCAAATTTGAAATTTGAGAAACATCATACCAAAACTTGAGTGGTTTTGAACATGTTTAAGATCTAAAGATTCAAACTTTATGCACATTTCTCATAATGCATCACAAATTTAAAATTTGAGTGACATCATACCAAGCTTAAGTAATTTTCAACATGCTTAAGATCCAAATATTAAAAATCTATGCATGTTTCTCATAATTCATCATAACTTTGAAATTTGAGTGACATCATACTAAAGTTTTAGTGGTTTGAATGTATTTAAGATCCAAAGTTTCAAACTTTACACATGTTTCTTATAATTAATCATAACATTGAAATTTAAATGATGTTATACCAAATATTATGTGGTTTTGAGTGTGTTTAAAAATCTAAGTATTCAAATTTTATGTGTGTTTCTCATAATGTATCAGAAATTTAAAATTTGAGTGATGTCGTACTGAAGCTTAAGTGGTTTTGAATGTGTTTAAGATCCAAAGATTTGAAATTTATGCAAGTTTCTCATAATGCATTGTAAATTTTAAATTTGAATGATGTCATACTAAGGATTAAATGATTTTGAATGTGTTTAAGATTCAAAGATTCAAACATTACATGCATTTCTCATAATGCATCACAACTTTAAAATTTGAGTGACATCATACCAAAGCTTAAGCAATTTTTGAACATGTTTAAGATCAAAAGATTTGAACTTTATTCATGTTTATCATAATGTATCATAACTTTGAAATTTGAGTGATGCCATATCAAAGCTTAAGTGGTTTTAAACTTATTTAATATCTAAATATTTGAACTCTATGTGCATTTCTCATAATGCATCATAACTTTAAAATTTGAGCGACATCATATCAAAGCTTAAATGGTTTTAAAGATGTTTAAGATCCAAATATTTAAACTTTATGCACATTTCTCATAATGCATCACAACTTTGAAATTTAAGTTACATCATACCAAATCTTAAGCAATTATCAACATGATTAAGATCTAAAGATTTGAACTTTATACATGTTTCTCATAATGAATCATAAATTTTAACTTTGAGTGATGTCATAATGAAGCTTAAGCCATTTTGAGCATGATTAAGATCCAAATATTTGAATTTTATGCATATTTATCATAATGCATCACAAATTTGAAATTTGAATGATGTAATATGGAAGCTTAGTCATTTTTGAATGTTCTTAAGTTATAAAGATTTGAACTTCATGTGTATTTATCATAATGCATTGCAGCTTTAAAATTTGAATGATGTAATAATGAATCTTAAGCAGTTTTGAATGTAATTAAGATCCAAAAATTGAAATGTTATGAGCATTTTTCATAATACATCACAACATTGACATTTTAATGATGTAGTTTTGAGTGTAATTAAAATCTTAAGATTCAAACTTTGTATGCATGTCTCTAAATTCATCATCACTTTGAAATTTGAGAAATGTAATACCAAAGCTTAAGTGGTTTTGAGCATGCTTAAGATCCAAAGATTCAAACTTTATGAACATTTATCGTAATTCATCATAACTTTGAAATTTGAATGATGTAATATCAAACGTTAAATAATTTTGAGCATGCTTAAGATCCAAATATTTGAACTCTATGCGTATTTATCATAATGCATCACAATTTTGAAATTTGAATGATGTAATATTGATGCTTGAGAGGTTTTGAGCATGCTTAAGACCCAAAAATTTGAAATTTATACACATTTCTCATAATACATTATAATTTTGAAATTTTAATAACGTAATATCGAAGCTTAAGTTGTTTTGAGCATGCTCAAGATCTAAATATTTGAACTTTATGCATGTTTATCATAATGTATTACAACTTTTCAATCCAAAGATTTGAAATTTATGTGCATGTTTCTCATAATATCGAAGCTTTAGTGGTTCTTAGCATGCCTAAAATCTAAAGATTTGAACTTTATGTGCATTTCTCATAATGCATCACAACTTTGGAACTTGAATAATGTAATACCAAAGCTTACGTAATTTTGAATGTGATTAAGATCCAAAGATTCAAACTCTATGCATGTTTATCATAATGCATTACAGCCTTGAAATTTGAATAGTGTAATACTGAAACTTAAGTAGTTCTAACTGTGCTTAAAATCCAAAGATTCAAACTTTATGTAGGTTTCTCATAATGCAGCGTAACTTTGAAATTTAAATGATGTAATACCAAATATTAAGTGGTTTTGAGCATGCTCAAGATCCAAATACTTTAAATTTATGTTTAAGATCCAAAAATTTAAACTTTATGCATGTTTCTCATAATACATCACAACTTTTAAATTGGAATGATGTAATAGTGAAGCTTAAGCAATTTCAAATGTGTTTAATAGCCAAAGATTTGAACCTTTTGCTCAATTTTCATAATGCATCACAACTTTAAATTTTGAATGATGTAATACATAAAATTAAATGATTTTAATCATGCTTAAGATCTAAAGATTTAAACTTTATGTGTATTTCTCATAATGCATCACAACTTTGAAATTTGAATGATGTAATATCGAATATTAATCATTTACGAACATGATTAAGATCTAAAGATTCAAACTTTATGCACATTTCTCATAATTCATCACAAATTTGAAATTTTAATGATGTAATACCAAAGATTAAGTACTTTTGAATGTGCTTAAAGTCCAAATATTTAAACTTTATGCACATTTTTTATAATGCATCACAACTTTGAAATTAGAATAATGTAATACCAAAGTTAAAGTGGTTTTAAACATGCTTAAGATCTAAAGATTTGAACTTTATGTGAATTTATCATAATGCATGGTAACTTTGAAAATTGAATGATGGAATACCAAAAATTAAGTAGTTTTAAACTTGCTTAAGATCCAAAGATTCAAAATTTATGCATATTTCTCATAATGCATCATAAATTTGAAATTTGAATGATATAATTTTAAAGTTTATGTGGTTTTGAGCATGCTTAAGATCTAATGATTTGAACTTCATGTGTGTTTCTAATAATTCATCACAAATTTGAAATTTGAACTATATAATATCTAATCTTAAGTGGTTTTGATCATGTTTAAGATCCAAAGATTCAAAATTTATGCATATTTATCATAATGCATTGCAACTTTGAAATTTGAATGATGTGATACTGAATATTAACCACTTTTAAATGTGCTTAAGATCCAAATATTTGAAATTTATGGGAGTTTCTCATAATGAATCACACATTTGAAACTTGAACGATGTAATACCAAAGCTTAAGTGGATTTAAGCATGATTAAGATTCAAAGATTCAAACTTTTTGTGCATTTCTCATAATGTATCACAACTTTTAAATTTGAATGATGTAATACCAAAGCTTAAGAGGTTTTAAGCATGATTAAGATTCAAATATTCAAACTTTATGCATATATCTCATAATGCATCATAACTTTGAAATTTGAATTATATAATACCGAAGCTTAAGCAGTTGTGTATGTGTTGACGATCCAAAGATTTTAACTTTATGCACATTTCTCATAATACATTAAAAAATTTAAATTTAAATGATGTAATACCAAAGCTTAAATGGTTTTGATGATGCTTAAGATCCAAAGATTCAAACTTTATGTGCATTTCTCATGATGCATCACAACTTTGAAATTTGAATGATCTAATACCAAATATTAAGAAGTTTTGAACATTTTTAAGATCTAAAGATTTCAAATTTATGCATGTTTATATTAAAACTTCATAACTTTTAAATTTAAATGATGTAATACCGAAGATTAAGTGGTTTTAAAGATGTTTAACATCTAAAGATTCAAAATTTATGTACATTTCTCATAATGCATCATAGATTTGTAATTTGAACGATGTAATATCGAAGCTTAAACACTTTTGAATGTGTTTAAAATATAAAGATTTAAAATTTATGCATGTTTCCCATAATTCATCACAAATTTGAAATTTGAATGATGTAATACTGAAGCTCAAGTAGTTTTGAGCATGCTTAAGATCCTAAGATTCGAACTTTATGCATTTTTTTCATAATGCATCATAACTTTGAAAATTGAATGATCTAACACTGAAGCTTAAGTAGTTTTGAGTGTAATTAAGATCTAAATATTTGAACTTTATGCATGTTCCTCATAATGCATTGTAACTTTAAAATTGGAATATGTAATACCGAACATTAAATAATTTTGAGTTTGCCTAAGTTTCAAATATTTGAAATTTATTCATGTTTCTCATGATGAATCACAAATTTTAAATTTGAATGATGCAGTAATGAAGCTCAAGTAGTTTTAATAATGCTTAAGATCCAAAGATTCAAACTTTATGCACATTTCTCGTAATGCATTGCAACTTTGAAATTTGAATGATGTAATACCAAAAAATGGTTTTGAGCATGCTTAATATCCAAAGATTCAAACTTTATGTGAATTTATAATAATGCATCACCTTTCAAATTTGATTGATGTAATAGCGAATCTTAATTTTTTTTTAGCTTGTTGAAGATCTAAAGATTTAAACTTTATGTGCATTTGTCATAATGCATTGCAAGTTTGAAATTCAAATGATGTAATATCAAAGATTAAGTTGTTTTAAGCATGTTTAAGATCCAATGATTTAAATTGTATGCATGTTTCTCATAATGCATCACAAACTTGAAATTTGAACAATGTAATACCAAAGCTTAAGCAGTTTTAAGCATGCTTAAAATCTAAAGATTCAAACTTTATGCAGGTTTCTTATAATTCATCACAACTTTAAAATTTAAATGATGTAACAACAAAGATTAAGGATTTTTGAGCTTGTTTAAGATCTAGATATTCAAAATTTGTACATGTTTCTCATAATGCATCATAATTTTAAAATTTGAATGATGTAATACTAAAGCTTAAATAGTTTTTAGTATGTTTAAGATCTAACTTTTTTTTATAATGAGTTTCTCATAATGCATTGCAAATTTAAAATTTGAATGATGTAATAGTGAATCTTAAGTGGTTTTTAATGGGTTTAATATCTAAAGATTTGAACTTTATGATCATTTTTCATAATGCATTATAACTTTGAAATTTTAATGATGTAATATTGAGGCTTAAGCACTTTTAAACATTCTTAAGATCCAAAGATTTGAACTTTATGTACATTTCTCATAATGCATTGAAACTTTTAAATTTGAACGATGTAATACCAAAGCTTAAGCGCTTTGGAATGTGCTTAAGATCCAAAGATTTAAACTTTATGTGCATTTCTCATAATGCATTGCAAATAACAAATTTTAAACACTTTTGAACATGCTTAAGATCCAAAGATTTGAAATTTATGTGCATTTCTCATAATGCATCAAAAATTTAAAATCTGAATAATGTAATACCTAAGCTTAATTGATTTTGAACGTGCTTAAGATCCAAAAATTCAAATTTTATGTGTTTCTCATAATGCATCATAATTTTGAAAATTGAAAGATGTAATACTACATCTTAAGTGGTTTTCAACATGCTTAATATCCAAATATTCAAACTTTATGTGTGTTTTTCAGAATGCATCACAACTTTGAAATTTGAATAATGTAATACTAAAGCTTAAGCGGTTTTGAACATGCTTAAGATCTAAATATTTGAACTTTAAGTATGTTTCTAATAATGCATTGTAACTTTGAAATTTGAATGATGTAATATCAAATCTTAAGTAGTTTTGAATGTGTTTAAGATCTAAAGATTCAAACTTTATACATGTTTCTCATGATGTATCAAAATGATGAACTTTGAATGATGTAATACTGAAGCTTAAGAATTTTTTAACGTGATTAAGATCCAAAAATTTAAAATTTATGCATGTTTCTCATAGTGCATCACAACTTTGAAATTTAAATGATGTAATACCAAAACTTATTTACTTTTAAATGTACTTAAGATCCAAATATTCAAACATTTTGTACATTTCTCATATTGCATCACAACCTTGAAATTTAAATGATGTAATACTGAAGCTTAAGTAGTTTTGAGCTTGCTTGAGATCCAAAGATTCAAACTTTATGTGTGTTTCTCATAATGCGTTACAAATTTGAAATTTGAATGATGTAATACCAAAGCTTAAATAGTTTTGAGCATGCTTAAGATCTAAAGATTCAAAAATTATACACATTTTTCATAATGAATCATAACTTTGAGATTTAAATGATGTAATATCAAAGCTTATGTGATTTCAAACATATTTAATATCCAATGATTCAAACTTTATGCACATTTCTTTTAATGCATCACAAATTTAAAATTTGAACAATGCAATATCAAAACTTACGTGGATTTGAGCATGTTTAAGATTAGAATATTCAAACTTTATATACGTTTATGATAATTCATCACAACTTTGAAATTTGAATGATGTAATACTGAAGCTTAAGTAGTTTTAAACATGTTTAAGATCTAAAGATTCAAAATTTGTGTGTTTCTCATAATGCATTACAACTTTGAAATTTTAATAATGTAATATTGAAGATTAAATGGTTTTGATCATATTTAAGTTCCAAAGATTCAAACTTTATGTGTATTTCTCATAATACATCACAAATTTTAAATTTGAATAATGTAATACTGATGCTTAAGTGGTTTTGAGTGTGCTTAAGATCTAATGATTCAAACTTTATGCACGTTTCTCATAATGCATCACAACTTTGAAATTTGAGTGACGTAATACTGGAACTTAAGTGGTTTTGAGTGTGCTTAAGATCCAAATATTTGAACTTTATGTGTGTTTATCATAATGCATCACAAATTTGAAATTTTAATGATGTAATACCAAATCTTAAGTTGTTTTGAGCATCTTAAGATGCAAATATTTGAACTTTATGTGCATTTCTCATAATGTATCATAACTTTGAAATTTAAAAGGATGTAATACTGAAGCTTAAGGGGGTTTAAGTGTGCTTAAGATCTAAATATTCAAAATTTATTGCATTTATCATAATGCTTTATAACTTTAAAATTTGAATGATGTAATACCAAAGCTTAAGTGGGGTTTTAGCATGTTTAAGATTTAAAGATTTGAACTTTATGTGCATTTCTCATGATGCATCACAAATTTTAAATTTGAACAATGTAATACCAAAGATTAAGTGGTTTCTAGTGTGTTTAAGATCCAAATATTTGAACTTTATGAACATTTCTCATAATGCATCACAACTTTGAGATTCAAATGATTTAATACCAAAGCTTAAGTGGGTTTGAATGTATTTAAGATCTAAAGATTCAAACTTTCTTCTCATTTCTCATAATGTATTACAATTTTTAAATTTGAATGACATAATATCAAAGCTTAAGTGGTTTTAAACATGTTTAAGTTCCAAATATTTGAAATTTATTCACATTTCTCATAATCATCACAACTTTGAAATTTGAGTGATGTAATACCTAAGATTAAGTGATTTTGAACATGTTTAAGATCCAAATATTTGAAATTTATGCATGTTTATTATAATTCACTATAAATTTTAAATTTGAGTGATGTAATGATGAAGCTTAAGTGGTTTTGAACATGTTTAAACTCCAAAGTTTTAAACTTTATGCATATTTCTCATAATACATCATAAATTTAAAATTTGAGTGACTATATACCAAAGCTTAATGAGTTTTGAATGTGTTTAATATCCAAAGATGTTATAGGTATGTTTTCATTGATCTCAAAGTATGTTTTCAAGAGTAATGACAAAGTGATGATGTCATGATGGTAATGAGTTTGAGCCTGAAGTTGTGCAAGGTAGGTTTGGATGCATATGAACTAAGTTAGTAAGTATTGTTTGGGATTTTTCATGTTTTATCTATCATATTTATGTTTTTTGAGGTCAAGGGAGATAAGACATGTATTTTATTAGTGTGTTGGAATAAGGCTTGGTAGCCTTGTGTAGTGGCATAGGCCTATTAACCAAGTATGTTGAGATTGTTGAGGCTAGGGAGAACATGAAAGATTCTACAAAGAATGGAATGAGTGAATATGACATTTTTATGATGATTTTATATCATGAAAATAAGGATCTTAGTGCTTTTTATATCCAAGTTTGACTTGCAATCCTAGACCTAGTGTGTATAGTGACTTAGTGAGGTCCAAATGGAGGGTCAAGGTGAGTTCTCAAGATGGTATATCTCTTATAAGCATGGAATGAGGTATGAAAATTTTTTCCAAGGTTTTACAAAGTTTCAAGACTTGAGGATGAAGAGAAAGCAAGATAGCTCATTAGAAGAACACTTGTATATGCATTTTGAAGGTTTCTTAGCTCGAGAAGAAAGTTTTAATGCTCATTGGCATGTGTAAAGTTTGCATGATGACCTAAACCTTTTGGAGTAGTTTATTAAGTATCATAAGAATATTCTATAATAATTTTGTATAGAAACCAAACCCTAAATTTTATGAATGAATGTTAAGAAGATAAGTAGGTTTTTGTGCTTATAAACCCTTATAGAGACCTGATTAGAAATAAATTGATAGAAAAGACATAGAATAGATTGGATGACTATTTTGACTATTGGATCATATAGAGGAAACCTATAGACACCTCTAGGTGGTTTTTTTATCAAGATAGTAAGCAAAAGGTATAGAAATAAGCTTATTTTTAGAGAAATTGATGTTACAAGTAGGGTTGACTGAGTCAAAGCATGAGAGTCATTAGAGATTGAAGGTCAAGACTTGATATTGAGGTATATTTATTTTGTTTGTAAATATATTCTCTCTATGTCAATCATTTTTATTTTCTAATATGGCTAGTCACTAAATCTCCAAATAGTGAAAATAGTGAATAATATCTAGACATAATGAATATGTGTTTAGGGAAGTCTTCCAAGTGAGTAAGGATGAATCAAATTAATTGGATTATTTTTTTAAGTCATATTAAATATGTTAAATTTTTTTTAAATTGGTGATTTTGATCAAACATAGGTGAAGTGGTGATTTCAAAGTGGCTTATTTGAGTAGTGAATACAATGAGATAGTGACCTAAGGAATTGGTCTGTTAGACTAATGAAAGATGTTTGAACAAGAGAAATATCTACTTGAGAGTTATACAGAGATCAAATTTAATATATTAATATGGATTATAGGTTGTGAAATTTTACTTTCAAGTTCTTAAAATAACATCTACATGATTGTACTATTGGAAACTATAGACAATCCGAGTGATCATTTGGAAGGAGTAAGTTTGATGTTGTCTAAGCAGTGTTGGAGCATCCAATGATTTTTATGTAATTATATAAGTACAAAATACTTATTATAAGTTATTTTATTTCATTATACAACCCTAATCAGATGTATAGAGTCAGAAGTGTTTGACTATTTTTTTGACTGTATGTGACCAATCTAAGTGGTCCTATTAGGAGAGATAGTTTGAGGTATGTAGACCATTTCATGAATATAAATTTATTTGATATTGTTTATGAGGTAATTTATTATATATTAAATAAATTATTCTAATGTTTTATATGATAAAATCAATATTATGCTTTATTTATAGAAGACTATGTTTTTTGTGTTTCTAAGTCTAATGGCAAGAAGGCTAGAATTGCTTGGTTCAAGCTGTGAGTTTGATTTTTAGGTAATTTGGACCCATATGAATGATATAATTGACCTATTAAATTTTAATTAAAATTTATTTAATAATTAATATAATATAAAGGTGGTTTAATCAGTTTAAGGTGTAACATGTGGATTAGAAGACCTAATTGCTTTAGGTCTCAACTAAGCCTAATGGAGGATTTGGGATAATGAAGTAATGGCCAACCTATGAAGCATGTGTCTCACCCATGTAAAATTTTTAGAGACATATCCAAAGAGTAATAAAAAAATTTAAATCATATTTTTTGACCAATATGGGCTAGATGAGTGTATGGTAAAATATTAGGCCTAATTGGCCTATTCGGGGGTGTTGAGAAAGTGTGAAGCCAAGCGAAGGAGATAACCTTTGAAAGATAAATTACAGGTCATTGAGGGCCATAAGAGAGTGAATAATATTATACATTATTATTTTATTAAGTTGGTTAAGTTAAACAAATAGGTCATTATATTTAATAAGCCTAGAAGAGGTTAGTTGAACAAGTAAGCCCTAGAGTTAGTTTGAGAGAGACTGAAGGGTGAAGAAGAGTGCAAGAAAGAGAAGTCCATAATCAGGTGTATAATAAATAATATCATAGGTGGAGATAATATTATATGTATCTAAGTTGGTTTTTGGTTTCCTATGGGGTTTTAGCCTCCTTTCTAGTTGGAGCTAGCTAAAGGTCAAGTGGGTGCTTGACTAGATTGAGGGCTGGGTGCTCCTTGATCTATTGGTGCTAGTCTAAATGTTGTTTCATTACTTATAAGAAAATTATTCCAAGTAGTGTGATAGTGGGTTTGGTCCCCCATGATGGTTTCATACATAGATGATTTTTTCATGTGATGTATGCTCTTGTTTCATGTTTTGTATGTATATGCTTTCATTATAATGTTTCTAGATCAAGTTGATGTATGATGGAATGGTTTTGGAATTTAATGAACATTATTGTCTAATAATTAACCCCCTACCTCTTATTATATACTTCCAAAAAAATTTATCAGATCCAAACCTTTGGAGGAGGCTTGACAACCTAGGTGTGATGAAAATAATATACATCTTACTTGGAGTGATGAATAAGTTTATAAATATCATGGTTAATGTTTGCATAATAGTCTTCATATCAGCATTATAAATGTTTAATAAGGACTAATTTTAACCAAAATCCAAGATCAAAATTTATTTTAATAATATATATTATCTAAGTTAGTCTCTTGAATAGCTAACTTGAAAGAAGATAGATATGCATTGGTTTGATTAGAAGCCTAGAGTATGAGAACTAATTGAGGTCTATCTAAATCTTCATGAAGTTTCAAATATATTAGAATGTTTTCATGATTTTAATTTGAGTTTAAAATATCCAATATAATATTTTTGAATGTCACATGAGGTCATAGAGCATTGATGTCTTGTTTACATAGATAAGGAAATCAAAAGGATGTTTTGTGAGTGTATGATAGTAGTACTAAATTATAGGGCATGGAAGATTATATGAGAGGTCATATGATCTATAAATAATTTTTGGTATACCTATGGATGTGATAATAATAATTTTGAGTGCTTTAGTGGTTGCCTATTTCATCCTTGTTTTCTTGTCAAATCAAACTGAGTAGGTATATTGATGACTTTAACATTCACATGTGTGGAGGAGCCATAAGAAAATGGTCATATAGATTTTATCAATTTCGTACCTAATTCATATTTTTCAAATTTAAAGTCTTGATATGAATCCTATCATAATTTATGTAAGTTCAAAGTTTGCCTTCTAGGCATATTTCTTTGTTTTCCATAACCAATTTTATCTGAAAATATGACTGTTGGGATTTGAAAATTCAAATTTGTGAAGAAACCTAGTTTGCAAAGAATGGGTTATAGAAGTCATAGATGAAGCAAAATCAAGGTGAGGTAAGATTTTTTTTTTGAAGAGGACTCAATTTAGAAGACCCTCCAAGTGGTTGAAGTATCTGTATAGGTGCAGTAAATGTGGATCAAAGTTGATTGTTGTAGTTTATGTTTGAAATAGAGAACCTAGTTTGAGCAAAATAGGATTATAACTCATATAATGATATATTTTTGATGTTATAATAATTGGATTATTATTTTAATTCATCATATTAATGATCCATTCTTTGAGAGAGATATTAATGTGTTCATTTGGGCAAGAAAATCTTCATGAAAGGTGACTGTGTGTGAAGGACTTCGTAATTGTCAGAATTGTGTGACAAGGTGAGTTATTTGGTGCTCCAAAAAGATCAATTTTATTGGTAAACGTGTTTGAAGGTGATTAATAATGTCTTTAATATCATATATATTCTATTTATTTGACTATTTTTCTCTTAATTTTGAAGAAATAGCTCAAAAGGTGAAAGGCAATGACTTGAGGATTTGATGTCTATAAACCCTGAGGTGAATGTTCATGATGCTAATGTCTTAGTTTTGATATGTAGATCTAAGTGAAAATAAGGTCGAGAATATTAAATGTTTCCATTAGTAGGATATATGCTTATAATTCATGTTTGAGCTTAGATGGTGCCTTAGTAGACAAACATAGAGCAGGGGTATGAAATTTTAAAATTGATCTTTCAAGATCAATGCCATTGTGATATGAGAATGATGTTAACATATTGTTGAGCTTATATTTACATATATGAATATTTCAAAGTGTATCAAAGGTTCGTCATATTTAATAAGGTCTCTCAAGCCTAGTATTGACTACATATTATCTGAAATGGTGCTTGGTAGTGTTTTGAGTCTTAATGGCTTGTAAAGCATGAAGGTGAGTGGTTTTGTTGTGAGGACCTTATGAAAGTTGTTCAAATTTGTGAAAGATGGTATTTTTGGATAAATAAGGAGTCTAAATTTCATGTTTTAGAGTAGTGTAATGGTTTATTTTGATCAATGAGACCATTAACAATCTTCCTAGTAAAGGTTTTTCCTTAAGTTATAAGGACTATAGATGTTACATTGACTTGTTGTAAAAGATCATTAGTATTCTTAGAGGTTGCATTGTTTTAGATTGATGACTATTACCTTAAGGTAATATATGGTCAATAATCCTATTATATTTGTCTTGAAAATTTTGTTTAGTAACTTGAGTATGACAATGTCCTAAATTTCTTGTCAAAATGTTGTTGGTTCATCTATAGAGTTTGATAAACATTAACAAACAGAGATGCATGTTATACTTTACTATGAATATGAATGGTTCAATGAGAGGTATAATTATTTGAGAATAACTAAGTACTTATAAACATATGGGGTTTATTCCTATTTTAATAATCATAAAGAACATAGGTTATGAAAAAAGGTTTGTTGTTGTGAAGACCATACTCACAGACTTGTATGACTATGTTTTATGTAAAGAGTTTTTGGAGAAGTTATAATCTATGTAGGATTGATGAATATTATGGTTTATTGGAGAGGTTAGATATGTTTTTATAAGATTTAATTTACATATTGTATATTCCCTAAGGGTGTTCATGAAGTTTTGTTAATAATTAATGTCTAGTAGCATCACAAGGTTCTCGTATTCTTGAATAGGGTCTGCAGAAGTATCCATGAAGGTATGTTGTTGATATCATGAAAAAGGTTTCTTAGTTATATAGATGATATTTTCCTATAGCATATCAAGATGATAGTGATTTTAATTAGGAATTTTGTAGTAGTGATTTTGAATTTTATTTTGAGAAGATGTCATGTTTCCTTGATTCCAATATGACCTCATAAGATCTTGAAGGAACATGTTGGTATGTTGAGTTTTATTTGAAGTGGTTCAATAGTTTGAGGATGAATTGATTTGAGTCATCATAATTAAGGTTCTAAGTTTGTATGTCAAAAATTAAATATTGATGTTGGCTAAGTTGCTTGTTATTCTGAGGATCATATGAAAGTTATTCTCACTTGAGTGAGATAGTCTTGTTTGGGCCAAGAAGATAAAGTGTGAAGAAGTTGATCCATTGAGTGATATTTGAAGTATGACATGCATTAAGGTGTAGTTTTTAATGAGTCTTCTCATTAGAATTAATCGAAGGGGGAGCTTATTTTCTCTACAAATAAATATGTCCAAGGATCTGATAAGCAAGAGTGAGTAAGAGATCAAGTTTGGTTCAAAATGAAAGCATTATCTTAGGGGGAGTTGTGTAAGCTATGTGGAATGAATATATCTTCTATATATAGTATAAAATGAGTTTCAAGACATGTTACTTATCAGTCTTGTTAAGGAAGGTATGTGTTCTTGATTTTATGGTTCTTTGAAGAATACATATATGATGTTAATGAGTGCTTGGTGGTTGTTTAGTCCACTTTGTCATTTATGACAAAAGGGGAGAAGGAAAATAAGAGGTTTACATAAATGAAAAATGGGGATATTGTTGGAGGTATGTTTTCATTGATATCAAATGATGATGTCATGTGCACATTTATGTTAGGAGTAATGACAAAGTGGTTATGTCATGATGGTTATGAGTTTGAGCCTGAAGTTGTAAAAGGCAGGTTTGGATGCATATGAGCTAAGGTAAGAATTTTTTGGGACTCTTAATGTTGTATCTAGCATATTGATGTTGTTTTAGGTCAAGGGAGAGAAGATAAATATGTGAATAATGTGTTGGCATAAGGCTTGGTAGCCTTGTGTAGTGGCATAGGCCTAGTAGCCTAGTATGTTGAGCTTGTTGAGGCTAGGGATAACATGGAGGATAGTTTTATAGAATGGAATGAGTGCATATTATATGTTTATTATGAGTTAATATTAGTACAATAAGGATCATAGTTCTTTCTATATCTAAGTTTGACTTGTAGTCTTAGACATAGTGTGCATAGTGACCTAATGAGGTCCAAATAGATTGTAAAGGTGAGTTTAAAATATGGTAAAGATATTATAATCATGGAATGAGGTATGAGATGGTTTTTAATTTTTTTTTATGAATTTTCAATTATTGAGGATGAAGAGAAAGTAAGATAGTTCATTATAAGGAAACTTGTACATGTAGTTTGAAGGTTTCCTAGCTAGAGAAAAAAGTTTTAATGGTCATTAGCATGTGTAAAGTTTGCATGGTGATATGAGCCTTTTGGATTAGTTTTGGAAGGATACTAATAATCTTCTAGAATAATTTTTTATAGAAACCAATCCATCAAATTTATGAATTAATGTTAAGAAGATAAGTAGGTTTTTATGCCTAAAAACCCTTATAGACACCCAATTGGAAATAAATTGATAATAAGGAACCATAATGGATTGGTTGAATAGGATTTAATATTGGATAATATAGAGGACCTCTAGGAACCTCTAGGTGGTTTTGATTTTTCAAGATAGTAAGCAAAAGGTATAGAAATAAGCTTATTACTTGAGAACTTGATGTTACAGGTAGGGTTGAATGAGTTAACGCATGAGAGTAATTGGAGATTGAATGTTAAGACTTGATATTGATGTATATGGAGTTTTTTTTAATATTTTATCTCTATTTAAATAATTTTAATGTTCTAATATGGCTAGTCACTAAATCTAAAATTAGTGAAAATAGTGAACAATATCCAAGCAGAGTGAATATGTGTTTAGGGAAGTGTTTTAGGTGAGTATGGATGAATCAAATGACTTGGGGTATTTTTTAAGACATATTACCTATGTTAAATTGGATTTAAAGTGGTTATTTTTCTCAAACATAGGTAAAGTAGTGTTTTAAAAGTGGCTTACCTAAGTAGTGAATATTGTGAGATAGTAACTTAAGGAATTGGTCTGTTAGACCAATGAATGATGTTTCAACAAGAGAAATATATACTTGAGAGTGATATATAGATAAAATAAAATTTATTAATGTGTATTATATGTTTTTAAAGTGTTATTTCAAGTGATAAAAAATAACATCTACATGATTTTACTATTAGAAATTACAGGTAGTCTGAGTGATCATTTTGAAAGAGTAAGTCTGATGTTGTTTAAGAACTGTTGGAGAATAAAATGAGTTTGATGTAGTTATATAATTCCAAAATAATATTTATAATTTATTTTATGTCATGATATGTCCCTAATAAGATATATAGAGTCAAAATGGTTTGACTATTTTTTTAACTATATGTGACCAGTCTAAGTGGTCTTCTTGGGAGAGATGGTTTGAGATTTGTAGACTTATTTGATGAAGATAAATGTATTTTATATTGTTTATGAGGTCATATATTATCTATTAGGGTAATTTTTTGAGTTTTTTATATTAAAAAATCAATATTACGATTCAATTCTAGAATATTATGTTTTCTATGTTTTTAGGCCTATTGGTGAGAAGGTTAAAATTGCTTGGTTCAAGGTGCGAGTTTGAGTTTTAGGTAATGTTGAACCATATGAATGATATAATGGAAATATTAAAGTGTCATGTGAAGTTAATAAATCATTAATATATATTTAAGGTGGTCCAAGAGGTTCAAGGTGTAATATGTAGATTAGAAGGCCTAATTACTTTAGGTCTCAACTAGGCCTAATGGAGGATTTGGGATAATGAGGTAATGAAAGACATATGAATCATGTGTATCACCCATTTAACATGTGTGAATACCTATACCAATATTAATATAAGTGTTTAAATCATCTTGTCTAAAAAAAATGGGTTAGATGAGTGTATGATATAAATACTATGCCTAATTGGCCTATTTAGGGGCATTGAGAAAGTATGGAGCCAAGTGAAGGAGATAACCTTTGAAAGAGAAGGCACAGGTCATTGGAGACCATAATAGAGTGAATAATATCATACATACTTATTTGATTAATTTGGTGAAGGTAGATAAATGGTCATTATACCTAATAAGCCTAGAAGAGGCTAGTTGAGCGAGTAAGCCCTAAAGGCTATTTCAGAGAGATTGAAGGGTGAAGAAGAGTGAAAGAAAGAGAAGTCCATAATCAAGTGTATAAGACATTATATCAGAGTCAAATTTTTTATTTCTTGGTTTCCTAGGGGGTTGTAGCCTCCTTTCTAGTTGGATCTAGCTAAAGGTCAAGTGGGTGCTCGACTAAATTGAGGGGTGGGTACTCCTTGATAAGTTGGTGTTGGTCTAAATATTATTTCATTGATTATAGGAAAAGTAGTCCAAGTAGATTGATATTTAATTTTATCCCCCATGAGGTTTTCCCACATATATGATGTGTTCATGTGATTTATGCTCTAGTTTCATATTTTGTATGTATATTCTTTCATGATAATGTTACTAGATCAAATTGATGTATGATGGAATGGTTTTGGAATTGAATGAACATTGTTGTCTACAAATTCACCCCACCCTCTCAGTAGCTACTTTGCACAAAATATTTTAACTTTATTCACATTTATCATAATACATAATAAATTTGAAATTTGATTGATGTCATATAAAAGCTTAAGTAGTTTTGAATGTGTTTAAGATCCAAAGATTAGAACTTTATGATCATTTCTCATAATGCATCAAAACTTTGAAATTTGAGTGACATCATAAAAAATATTAAGTAGTTTTGAATGCGTTTAAGATCCAAAGATTCAAACTTTATACACATTTCTCATAAAACATCACAACTTTGAAATTTGAGTGATGTCATACCGAAGCTTAAGCAATTTTGAACATGTTTAAGATCTAAAGATTATAACCTATACATGTTTATAATAATGCATCATAAATTTTAAATTTGAGTGACATCATATCAAAGATTAAGTAGTTTTTTTAATGTGTTTAATATCCAAATATTCAAACTTTATGTGTATTTCTCATAATGCATCACAAATTTGAAATTTGAATGATGTAATTTTGAAGCTCAAGTGGTTTTGAACATGTTTAAGATCCCAAGATTTGAAAGTTATGCATGTTTCTCATAATGAATTATAAATTTTAAATTTGAATGATGTAATATCAAAGCTTAAGTGGTTTTGAACAAGTTTAAGATAAAAATAATCAAAATTTATGCACATTTATCATGATGCATCACAACTTTGAAATTTGAATGATTTAATACCAAAGCTTAAGTAGTTCTGAATGTGTTTAAGATCCAAATATTTAAAATTTATGCATGTTTCTCATAATGTATCACAACGTTGAAATCTAAATGATGTAATACCGAAGCTTAAGCAGTTTTAAATTTGCTTAAGATCTGAATATTCAAACTTTATGTGCATTTATCATAATACATCACAACTTTAAAATTTGAACTATGTAATACCAAAGATTCAACCTTTATGCATGTTTCTTATAATGCATTGCAACTTTGAAATTTGAATGATGTAATACTAAAGCTTAAGCACCTTGTAATGTGCTTATGATCCAAAGATTTGAACTTTAGTGCATTTATCATAATGCATTACAACTTTGAAATTTGAATGATGTAATATTGAGGCTTAAGTAGTTTTGAATGTGATTAAGATCCAAAGATTTAAATTTTATGAGTGTTACTCATAATGCATCACAACTTTGAAATTTAAAAGATGTAATACCAAAGATTTAGTGGTTTTTAGTCTATTTAAGATCCAAATATTTGAACTTAATGAGTGTTTCTCATAATATATCACAACTTTGAAATATGAATGATTTGATACCAAAGCTTAAGTGTTTTTAGCATGCTTAAGATCCAAAGAATCAAACTTTATGCATGTTTATCATAATGCATCTATAACTTTAAAGTTTGAATAATGTAATACAAAAATTTAAGTGGTTTTGAGAGTGATTAAGATATAAAGGTTTGAAATTTATGCATGTTTCTCAAAATGCATCACAATTTTTAAATTTGAATGATGTAATACTAAAACTTAAGGGGCTTTCAATGTGCTTAAGATCCAAATATTTGAACTTTATGTGCATTTCTCATAATGAATCACAAATTTGAAATTTTAGCGATGTAATATTAAAGTTTAAGAAATTTTGAGCATGCTTAAGATCTAAATATTTGAACTTTATGTGCATTTCTCATAATGTATTATAAATTTGAAATTTGAATGATGTAATACTGAAGCTTAAGTAGTTTTGAGCATGATTAAGATCAAAGGAATCAAAATTTATGCACATTTATCATAATGCATTTCACCTTTGAAATTTGAATGATGTAATGCTAAATCTTAAGTGGTTTTGAGCATGCTTAAGATCCAAAGATTCAAACTTTATGCATGTTTCTCATAGTGCATCACAACTTTGAAATTTGAATGATGTAATAGTAAAACCTAAGTAGTTTTATGTGTGATTAACATCCAAAGATTCAAATCTTATGCTCATTTTTCATAATGCATCACAAATTTGAAATTTGAACGATGTAATATAGAAACTTAAGAACTTTTGAGCATGATTAAGATCTAAAAATTTGAAATTTATGTGCATTTCTCATAATGCATCACAACTTTGAAATTTGAACCATGTAATATCAAAGATTAAGAATTTTTAAACATGCTTAAGATCCAAAGATTATAAATTTATGCACATTTCTCATAATGCATCAAAACTTTAAATTTTTAAAAATGTAATACCAAAGCTTAAATGGTTTTGAATGTGTTTAAGATATTAAGATTTGAAATTTATGTGAGTTTCTCATAATGCATTGTAACTTTGAAAATTGAATGATGTAATACCAAAAATTAAGTGGTTTTAAACTTACTTAAGATCTAAATATTTGAACTTTATGTGCATTTATCATAATGCATCATAAATTTTAAATTTGAATGATGTAATTTTTGGCCATTTTGGCCCACATACCAATCTTCTACCTAGTTTGAATAGATGAGTAGGGTCCTAGTTGATGGATGGATCAGGTGGATATGAATAGGCTCAACATTTCAATTGAAGGGATCCAGATAGTTTTTCATGGTATCGATTAGTTGTAGGAATAGATCCAAAAAGGCCTAAGTTTGCATTTTTCCAACTTTTGGCTAAGTATAACACCTATATTTCCTTTAGAGGAAGTGTTCCACATAAAACCCACAAAAAATTACAAGGATTATTTATTTTAGGAGGTTTTATTCCATTTAATTTGATTAAGTATTGGAATTCTTTTGGGAGTTTTGTTTTGACCTTTTGTTCAAGTATCAAGAATTTTTTAAACATTTTATTTGAAACAATTTCCCCAAAGGGTCATTTCTTTGAACAGGTCCTTTTAATTTTTTATGAAGGTCACTTTTAGACCCAAGGTCAAATAAAATTTTATTGAAGGGTATTTTTCTTGGGAAAATGGTCCACTTCACTTTTTTTGAAGGGCACTTTTTATAGCAAAGTGTCCACTACACTTTTTCTAAAAGATACCTTTCAAAGTTCTGAAAGGTCCTTTTGGCAACAAGTGCCCCAAATCATTTTCCCAAAAGGTCTTTTCTTGGGAAAATTTTCCATTTAAAAGTCTTGAAAAATATCTTGCAAGCAAAGTGATCTAATAATTTAGAGGTTCTAAAGGGCACTTTTCTAATAAAGTGTCCTTCCCAAAAGGTCCAAAAGCATTTTTTTTGAAGGACCATTTGGTCCACTTAAAAGTTTTCGAATGGTACTTTTCTTTTGGAAATGGAACTTTTAAAAAATTTGAAGGGTAAATTAATTGGGAAAATATCCTCTACATTTTCTTAGAAGGATCTTTCTAACAAGGTGGACCCAAGCAAAGAACCAATAAGGGCCCTCGACTGAATGTGGGCTTGAGAAGTGTCAAGATCTTCAGAGCTAGATGAAATCCAATGATAGGTGGCAACTAGTAGGTAGATGGGCCTAGATTAGATCAATGACATGTGTTCAATCATATATTTTAGATCAATGACACATAAATAGGTTAAAGAGTCAGTGAATCTCAAGAGTAAAGGTATGATGGACAAGTGGCACAAATATGTGAATCTAGATGAAGGATTAATGAATCAAATTTATTTGCCTTAGGTAGATTTAATGGTGAAAATAAAGGATCTAGGTCAGTTTTTGATGACCAATCAGAATAAAAGAGAGCCCAAAATGACTTAGATAGATGTTGAAGAGCTGATTTTTGACTAAGGCAAGTAAGCATGGTAGAGCCAAGCTTGAGCACATTTTAATTGGGGCCAAGAGTAGATATTTTGGGATCATATGGTTCCATTAAAACTATATAAGGATATAATAGGTCTTTTTAGACCTAATATAGATCAAGGTGGGCTACTAGCTATTCATATGATATAGATATGTCTAGGTGGGTGTATCAATTATAGGAAAACCAATAATTTAAATTAGTTTTAAATCTATAATTGGCCTAGGTTCACATTTCAAATCAGAGGTGGATATGTGTAATTAATGGAAAATCATCCTAATCCATAATCTTGAAAAATAGCCACCCAAAGTAGACTTAATCATGGCTCATGGATATGAGGACTTTGTCCTTGCATTCCTTGTGGTATTAATGCAATCAGGAGCTTGAGGAGGCTATAGAAATCTTAGTCATTATGACCCCTTCTCCACTCTCCCATGTAAGGTTATCCATTTTTTCAAGTCCCTTTGTGCTATATATATAGTATTTTGAGCCTTAAAATGGATCCCTTAGGCTAGTATGACTAGAGTCTACTAGAATTATAGTTGACACCTCTTGGAATAGTGAATAGAGTATTTTACAATCATTGGCTAATCTATATTGAGTGTTTTTATGTTTGTTCATTATGAAAATGTGAATGTTATCATCATTTTGTATGTCCAAACCTAGCATAGGTGATACAAACCTTCTTTGTAATTCGTATAGTGTGTCTCAATATTGATCTTTCAAAGATATAGTGGATAGCCGAGCTTAAGTGTCCTTGACCAGATATTATTTTCATTGCTCCCTGTTCTAAGTGAATCAAACAAACGTCTATATGAAATACTATTAAATATAATAATAGTGAGTGTTGCATTATTTTCTTTCATATATGATTAGTGTGTTAAAGATTCTAAGTTTAAGAGTGGATTTGTTAAATTCTTGGTGCATCACCACAGCTTAGAGTAGGTTTCCATTTATGAAAAAATCTTGTCCCTTTTCATCCCAACCAATACTTAGGTTATAGAGATAAAGGTCCAAAATTATGCATTAGAGGAGCGAGCCTTATTAAAAATCCTATAGGTCTGGTCTAGATGTAGGCAACCCATAGCTTTAGACCATTCCCATGTTAGTCTAGGTATGGGTCAGGCTTGAACAAACCTAGCCCTTATTAGGGATCATGTTACCTAGAGTGCTAATAGTAATATTAAATTTTAAGTAGTTTTGAACATGCTTAAGATCTAATGATTCAAAATTTATATCTGTTTCTAATAATGCATCACAAATTTGAAATTTGAATGATATAATATCAACTCTTAAGCAGTTTTGACCATGATTAAGATCCAAAGATTCAAAAATTCTTCATATTTCTCATAATGCATTACAAAATTGAAATTTAAACAATGTAATACCAAATATTAAGCACCTTTAAATTTGATTAAGATCCAAATATTCAAACTTAATGCATGTTTCTCATAATGTATCACAACTTTGAAATTTAAATGATGTAATACTAAAGCTTAAGTGGGTTTGAGTGTGCTTAAGATTCAAATATTCAAACTTTTTACACATTTCTCACAATTCATCACAACTTTAAAATTTGAATGATGTAATAACCAATATTAAGTGATTTTAAGCATGATTAAGATTCAAAGATTCAATATTTATGTAAATTTCTCATAATGCATCACAAATTTGAAATTTGAATGATGTAATACTGAAGCTTAAGAGGTTTCGAACATGTTTAAGACCCAAAGATTTGAAATTTATGCACATTTATCATAAAAAATTTCATCTTTTAAATTTTAATGATGTAATACCAAATATTAAGTAATTTTGAGCGTGCTTAAGATCCAAAGATTTGAACTTGATGTGCATTTATCATAATGCATCAAAACTTTTAAATTTGAATTATGTAATACCAAATCTTAAGTAGTTTTAAACATGTTTAAGATTTAAAGATTTGATATTTATGCATGTTTCTAACAATTCATCACAAATTTTAAATTTGAATGATGTAATACCGAAGCTTAATCAGTTACAAATGTGTTTAACATCCAAATATTTGAACTTTATGCATGTTTCTCATAATGCATCATAACTTTAAAATTTAAACAATGTAATCCTAAAGCTTAAGCACTTTTGAATATGTTTAAGATCTAAAGATTCAATATTTATGTGCATTTCTCATAATGCATCATAACTTTGAAATTTGAATGATGTAATACTAAAGCTTAAGTAGTTCTCAGTGTTCTTAAGATCCTAAGATTTGAATTTTATGCACTTTTTTCATAATGCATTACAAATTTGAAATTTGAATGATGTAATATCGAAGCTTAAGTAGTTTTGAGTGTGCTTAAGATCCAAAGATTCAAACTTTATGTGTGTTCCTCGTAATGCATTACAATTTTAAAATTAGAATGATGTAATAGTCAACATTAAGTAGTTTTGAGCATGTGTAAGATCCAAAGATTTGAACTTTACGCATGTTTCTCATAATGCATCACAACTTTAAAAATTTGAATGATGTAATACAAAAGCTTAAGTGGTTTTGAGAGTACATAAGATCTAAAGATTCAAACTTTATGCACATTTATCATAATACATCACAACTTTGAAATTTCAATGATGTAATACCGAAGATATAATGGTTTTGAGTGTGCTTAAGATCCAAAGATTCAAACTTTATAAAAATTTCTCATAATGCATCACAACTTTCAAATTCAAATGATGTAATACCGAAGCTAAAGCAATTTTGAGCATGATTAAGATCCAAAGATTTAAAATTTATGTGCATTTATCATAATGCATTACAACTTTGAAATTTAAATGATGTAATGCCTAATTTTAAGTGGTTTTGAGCATGTTTAAGATCCAATGATGTGAAATTTACACATGTTTCTCATAATGCATTACAACCTTGAAATTTGAACAATGTAATACCAAAGCTTAAGTAGTTTTGAGTGTGCTTAAAATTGAAAGATTCGAAATTTATGAAGGTTTATTATAATTCATCATAACTTTGAAATTTAAATGATGTAATACCAAAGATTAAGGAGTTTTGAGCGTGTTCAAGATCTAAATATTTGAAATTTATGCATGTTTCTCATAATGCATCACAATTTTGAAATTCAAATGATGTAATATCGAAGCTTTAATGACTTTTAGCAGTTTAAGATCCAAAGATTTGAATTTTATGCACGTTTATAATAATGCATTACAACTTTGAAATTTGAATGATTTAATAATGAATCTTAAGTGGTTTTTAATGTGTTTAATATCTAAATATTTTAAATTTATACTTATTTTTCATAATTCATCACAAATTTGAAATTTGAATGATGTAATACTGAAGCTTAAGCATTTTTGAACATGCTTAAGATCCAAAGATTTGAACTTTATGTGTGTTTCTCATAATGCATCACAAATTTCAAATTTGAATGGTGTAATACCAAAGATTAAGTGCTTTTGAACGTACTTAAGATTGAAAGATTTGAAATTTATACACATTTATCATAATGCATTAAAAATTTAAAATTTGCAAGATGTAATAACAAAGCTTAAGCACTTTTTAACTTGCTTAAGATCCAAAGATTTTAACTTTATGTGCATTTCTCATAATGAATCTAAACTTTGAAATTTGAATAATGTAATACCAGAGCTTAATCAATTTTGAATGTGCTTAAGATCCAAAGATTCAAACTTTAAGCACATTTCTCATAACTTTGAAAATTGAAGGATGTAATATTGAATCTTAAGTGGTTTTGAATGTGCTTAAGATACAAAGATTTAAAATTTATATGTGTTTTTCATAATGCACTATAATTTTGAATTTTGAATGGTGTAATACCAAATCTTAAATGATTTTGAATGTGCTTAAGATCCAAAGATTTCAACTTTAAGTGTGTTTCTAATAATGCATCATAACTTTGAAATTTGAACAATGTAATATCAAAGCTTAAATTTTTTTGAATGTGCTTAAGATCCAAAAATTTAAACTTTATACGTGTTTCTCATAATGCATCATAATACCAAATATTAAGCACTTTTGAATGTGACTAATATCCAAATATTCAAACTTTATGCATGTTTCTCATAATGCATTGCAACTTTAAAATTTAAATGATGTAATACCAAAACTTAAGCACTTTTAAACATGCTTAATATCCAAAGATTTGAATTTTTTACACATTTCTCATAATACGTCATAAATTTGAAATTTAAACAATGTAATACCAAAGCTTAAGTAGTTTTGAGCTTGCTTAAGATCTAAAGATTCAAAATTTATGTGTGTTTCTCAAAATACATCTCAACTATGAAATTTGAATGATGTATACCAAATATTGCATGGTTTTGAGTGTTCTTAAGATCAAAATATTCAAAATTTATGCACATTTCTCATAATGCATCACAACATTAAAATTTGAATGATGTAATACTAAATCTTAAGTGGTTTTTCTCATAATGCATCACAACTTTGGAATTTAAATGATGTAATATAAAATATTAAGTAGATTTGAGCATGTTTAAGATCCAAAGATTCAAATTTATGCACGTTTATGATAATTCATCACAAATTTGAAATTTAAATGATGTAATAATAAAAATTAAGTAGTTTTGAGCATGTTTAAGATCCAAAGATTCAAACTTGATACACATTTCTCATAATGTATTAAAAATTTAAAATTACAATAATGTAATACCAAAGCTTAAGTGGTTTAAATCATATTTAAGATATAAATATTTGAATTTTATGCACATTTCTCATAATGCATCACAAGTTTAAAATTTAAACAATGTGATCTGAAAGCTTAAATGGTTTTGAGTGTGCTTAAGATCTAAAGATTCAAACTTTATGCATGTTTATCATAATTCATCATAACTTTGAAATTTAAATGATGTAATACTAAGGCTTAAGAAGTTCTGAGTGTGCTTAAGGTCCAAATATTTGAACTTTATGTGTGTTTCTCATAATGCATCACAACTTTAAAAATTTGAATGATGTAATACCAAAGCTTAAGTGGTTTTGAGCGTGCTTAAGATCCAAATATTTGAACATTAAGTGTGTTTCTCATAATGCATCATAAATTTGAAATTTAAATGATGTAATACTAAAGCTTTAGTGGTTTTGAGTGTGTTTGACATCCAAATATTTATCATGTTTCTCATAATGCATTATAACTTTGAAATTTGAATGATGTAACATCAAAGCTTTAGAATTTTTTGAGCATGTGTAAGATTTAAATATTAAAAATTTATGTGCATTTCTCATAATTCATCACAAATTTGACATTTTAATGATTTAATACCAAATCATAAGTGATTTTGAGTGTGTTTAAGATCCAAAGATTTGAAATTTATGAATATTTCTCATAATGCATCACAACTTTGAGATTAGAATGATGTGTAGTCATATAAAATGTAAAAATTGGTACAATGAGCATGAATAGTGACACCTAACCCTTAGGTCCCTCTTACTTGATCTCATAACCCTCACAGGATTGTTTTCACTGATTGCCAATCATCCATAGCCTTCTAGACTTGACCCTAACTAAGCTAAGACCCTCTTTTCATGACCAATCCACCCTAGGTACTATCTTATTAGGAAAATAATTACACACTAGGACAATAGCACCAATGCCACTCCTATCCACTTTCTATGCTATTGTCTAAGCTCATTTCTAGCCCCAGTGGTCAATTTATTTTTGTTCCCCATCCTTCTGCTTGTAGGCCTAATGTGAAAAAATTCAATCCATGACCAATAAATCCATATAAAATCCCATTAAAAGATAATCTAGAAAGGTTTGTCAAATATTATAAATCAAGTGAGAATACAAGTGAAACCACTCAGGCAATCTTCCCTATTCTCTACATATAACCATCCAATATAGTCCTAAGCACATCTAAATCTCTACATCAGTCCCTAGTCATCTCAATCACACCCAATTTATAAATTTTTTGAATTATCATATCACAATTACACCAATAAATTTCAAATGGAGAACTACATATGGCTTGATCCCTATTTGGAGTATTGGTATGTAGGTAGCATGCCCATACACGGGGTGTGAAGCATGTCTAGTGTATCTTACAGACACTAACCCATTTTCCATATTTTTCAAAGTTTTATTTTACATTAAAGGATTAAAAATGAATAAATTCATCTCTATAAGGAGAAATGTTAACAAAAAAGCTCACAAATTTAGAGATAATGTCATACAAACCTATCAAACAAAACCTAGAAAGCTCAGACTCTTAAGACAATAACATTAGACAAGGACTATAGTACTAGTGCTACTCCTATCCACTTTTAGTGCTCCTATACAATCATAAAATTAAGGTTATATCTCATTTTTTGATGTTATCATAGTCCTACATAGTCAATATCAACCTTTATCTTAGTCAGATCAGCATAGTTTTAAGTTAAGTTTGATTTCTCTCTATTTACTTGCTATTTTTAGAAAGCCCAAAAATAATAAGAATTAACAAATTAGTAGGTTTATTATGGAATAAATATTGACTAATTTTAATACTTATATCCTTTAACTAAATTATTAATAAAACCACAATATTCCCAAAAAAGGTTAAATCATTTGGCAAACATGACTTACTTCATTTGCACACAAAAATCCTAGAAACTCTATGGTAATATTCCTATGGATTTTTACTATAAATTTATGAATTTTTAATAAATATTTAAATCATAAATTCATTTAAAATTTTAAAATCTAGTAATAAATTTTAAAATAATTTTCTTTCAAACCCTAGTTTTCCATACTAGGTCCTAATATTTTTACAATAATTTTCCAATCATTTTCTCTAAATTTTTACTAGCATAATTAAATCATAAAATCCATTCAAATTTCAAAATTCAATAGTAATTTTCAAAAACATTTATTTTTCAAAACCCTAATTTAATCTACTAGGTCATGTTAAATCACTAATTTTCCAATAAATTTATGATTTTTTTACTTATATATATAACTTAGAAATTCACTTTCAATTTCAAATTTTAATAGTAAATTTCTCAAATAATCCTCTTTCAAACCCTAGTTACATACTCTAGGTCCTACTAATTTTGAGAAATCACCTTACATTCTAATCAAATTTCAAAAATAAATCTCACTTATTTACAGATTTTTCCTACATTTTTGCAAATAATAAGGAGATCATCATGGGTCATATCATGTACATGAATGATGAAGTATACCACATGTTAGTAAAAAGCTTCATTCTTTCTATTTCATGCTTAATTTTTATAGTAAGGCATGATATTAAATATTTATTGATAAAAATGCACAAGATTTCAATATTCCTTTTGCATATTCTCTTTCACTCATATGGAAATATTTTTAAGCTTATCATGAAAAGCATGTTAAAAAGGTTATGATTCATGTCAAAAATTTATTAACATTAATACACACTTTCATATTCTCTATCCCTTGTTTTCTATCACTCACATGGAAAAAATTTCAAGTTTATCATGTTAAACATGTTATAAAGGTTATGATTCATGTCACAATTTTATATACATTTGTGCACAATTTAATGATCTCATCCCTTTTCTCTTTATCCCTCACATGGAAAAATTTTCAAGTATATATTGATACACATATTAGACATACCATAGCACATGTCAAAGTTCTTTATCCATAAATTCATAGTTCCATACTCTCTATCCATTGTTTTCTATCTCTCATGCAGAATGTTCTCTATAATCATATGGATATAAAAATTATAATTCCACTTACATGAATTTTATCCCATATACATGGTTTATACCTACATGTATATGCCTCCTTGGTTACTCTTGTTTCAATGTCATATTTCATGCAAAGGAAAAAACTCCCTTCTCTTCTCCCTCAAGAGAGTGATAGTTACTTTCCTTCTAACTAGGTCCATGCTATCACCCCTCCAAAAGGTGAGGCAACCTATACTATTATTCTTAATGCATAAATTCAACCTATAGCTTATTAAAATCATCTTTAGCATATGTGCTTATGTGTTCAATATAAATCAACTAGGGTTTACACTTGTGAGACTCTAAGGGATCAAATCACCAGTATGAACAAGTTAATTTCAGATTTACACATGTGGAATCAGATATTACATGAAAAGATCACAAAATTGAAAACTCAAATCATAATGAAAAATCCTCAACGGTACCCTAGTGTCGATCATGTATATTCACCTTCACCTCGTCAATTGGCTGCAATCAATGTTACATATCAAAGAAATAAATCAAAATAAGGTAACTCTACAAATAGTGATTTAAAAATTATTAAAAGATAAAAATAGAGTCCAAGTGAGGTACTAAGAGAAATAATAAAATCTAAGTTGATCAAACTACCTCCTCTATACCCAGTGAGAAGATCTATATATTATTATGCATATCATAGAATGAATGGGCATCACACATATTTATGTTTAGCATTGAAAAAACATATATAATAGATAATTGATAATGAGGACCCTATATAAGGTAAATTAGTCAAGAAATCCATAGAGACACAAAAACACATTCACAAAGGATCAAATTTAGAAACAATGCAAAAGTTGTTACTAAAGAATAACTCAAAACATCAAAAGGATCAAAAAATAAAATCAAAGCAACAAATAATACCACAAGTACAAGTAAAGCACAAAAAATATTCAAATATACCTCTCCAAAATGAGGTTCAAATTTTAATTCAGTATGGGTTTGGTCAAAAATATGTAAAACATTTTGATTATCAAGGTCAAGGTTTGGGCAAGTAGGCTCAAGACATCACTACTCCTGTTCTAGAAATTGATAATGTTTGTCACCAAGGTTTGGTAATTATTGAACATCCTAAGGAAAATCATTCACAAACATAATTTATAAAAGGAAAAGATCTAAATACAATGAAATTCAACACCAGCATTCCATTGGTTTAAAATCAAGATGATAATGATGAGTGGGAAAACATAGGTTATTACGATTTCCAAGATACTGACAATGAATCTAGATATCCAAAATCATATTCATATCCAGTCCCTCATACTTCAAAATCACACATGATTATTTTTTTTGATAGAGGACACCATGATAGGGAATCACCCATGAGACTCAAGTATCATTTTTCCTCAATATTACTTGTACATGGTTTCTTTTTGCTTACTTGTACATAGTTTCTTAGTATTTATTGTACATAGTCTCCTTAGGATTGCTTGTACATAGCTTATATCAACAATTCAAAAAAAATCAAATAAATTAAAAACACAAAAACATCTTGATTGTATGCATCATCCAAAATTTACATTGCTACTACTATGCTAGACTTACATTTGTTTTTATATGCTCATTGTTTGTTAATTTATTTACATTACCATGATTCACTTGATATTCTATGAGTGTGTGCAGTGACTTCTAGACCCTTGATTGATTCAATCTACCCATTGAGGGGGTATCCTACTCTAGCATGTGATATTCACATTAATATACATACCCACTGGGAGAATCTTCCATATGACTACACCATCCAGGTTATGTCATTCCTACACCACACACTCTAGTTATCATGTTGATGTACATTATTTACTAGCTTACACAGATTACTCTATCAACACTTACTAGTATTTATAACTTGTGTATTTATTTGCATATACCTAGTCTTGTACTAACATGTCTTTCATACTTTCATACTCTTTCTTTGATTAGTTAAATGTGCTTGTATTTTCTAATATTTACATTCTTTATCTTCTTTCTTAGCATAGCTTGATGTGATTGCATTCCCAATTCTTGTTTATTTATAGTATGTGCCTTAGGACATTATCTAATGTCCTTTGCTTCTATTCATGTGTGGGCCTTTGGACATTCTCTAATGTCCCTTGCTTGTACTCTTCCATGTGATTGTGGTTTTCATGTCAACTTACTTGTTTCAACTGTATGTGTATGTGGCATTTGAACATGCCTTGTATGCTTGCTTTCTAGTTTGAGTGACATGTGCCCATGTCCCTTATTTTATTGGCCCCTTGGCCACCCTTGTGTGATTCTTACTTCTTGAATTGTGTGCTTGTTGATTATTTTATTCTCATTTTTTACAATTCCATGATTCACATCATGCATTTATCTTACTTTCTTAGATGCCATGATGGACATCATGTTCCATCCCTTTATGAAAACTAATAACTAACACTTACAATTCTAGTTTAGTAAATTACAAATGATTTTAAATTTTTATATCTATCTAGGCATACCCCTATTGATCTAACAATCCTCAATACAAACCATGTTATATTTTGAGATATCTTGTCAATTACCATTACTATATCATATATTTTGTAGCATAACATAATTTCAAGGCTCTTTCTTCTGAGGGAATTTATTTTAGGGTCTCCATTCCTACCCTCAAAAGAGGGGGAAACAAACATGGGTTTTATCATAGAGATCAAAGATCCTATCAACAAAAAAATCTAGTTTTAGAACACTCAGAATAGAACCAGATATCAAACCAATCAGAATAGACTAGCTAGATAATCAAGAATATAAAATAGCCATTGGATTTGGCCCAAGACAATGGCACTAAAATTGTAATATAAAATCAGTAGTGCTACTATCCATTTGCATTTATCCCATCCAAATAGTATAAAAATCAAAATTTCTAGAAGCAGGCAAAAAAGTAGGTTCAACTATAGATTTGCACAGCCTGACTAGTTTAGAACCAATAGTTTCAATACACATTTTGCTCAAAGAATATAGATATAGGGGGAATAATGTGAATTATGATGGATTTAACTTCTAGTTATAGATATAATAGTTGGTATAACTTACAAATTAGAATCCATGTTCCAGACATTAGTGATTGGGGGTAATATGTGTGACATATTTATTTCTTTTCTTTCTTAGTTCAGCATTGTCTAGACATTCTCATTAGTTACGTGCCTTACTCCATTTGTAGGTGATTATCATAATTTTGATTTGGATTTCATACAAGCCTAACCTCCAAGTTTATGAGTTTTTGAGTGGCTTCCACATAATCTAGATTCTTAGTTTTGGATTGGATTTCATATAAGCCTAATCTCCATCTTTTAGAGTGGCCAAGAGTGGCCTAGTTTCTAACATATATTTGTATATTCACACCAACATTGTTAGATAATAGTATACTCAATGTATTTAGAATACATCTCATATGACATATATTTCATACCATTATTAGTTTACAACTTCACTTCGTGGGGCAATGATGGAGCCAAAGGAACAACCTTTGTATTCTTGAGCCACCTATTCAGAGGGATTGGACACATAGTCCAAACAATGATTAACACATGCAAGATCATCTAGATTCACTTATTAGGTGATGATGGAGCCAAAGGGCCAACCTTTGAAATCTTGAGTAACATTATAAGGAATTGAGCACTCAACTCTATTCATGATATAAATTTTGGTACAACATCGTCTAGCACATCTAACATTACTCAACCTTACTCAACATCATAACAAGTTTTGTATTAGTTTATCTACCTAGTGAGTTGTATTCATTCTCTCTCTCTCTCTCTCTCTCTCTCTCTCTCTCTCTCTCTCTCTCTCTCTCTCTCTCTCTCTCTCTCTCTCTCTCTCTCTCTCTCTCTCTCTCTCTCTCTCTCTCTCTCTCACCTTACTTTGTATATTCTTGTTTTATATTACATATAATAAAAACTGATATAATCTTTATCTTCTTTTCATAGATTCACACTAGCACAACATGCTCTATACACTATCTAGCATTACCAAACATCACAAAAGATTCATGAACTTCACCCTTATAGGTAAGTTTAGGTACACTTTATTTTTTTCTTTTATCCTAGTATTTCACTTTTTTACAACACTAGAATAAAGGTGGGGTCAAATGTAATCATATAAAATACAAAAATTGGTAAGTTGAGCATCGCTAGTGACACCCAACCCTTAAGTCCCTCTTGCTTGCTCTCATAAGCCTCATAGGCTTAGTTTCATTGATTCTTATTCATCTATAACCTTTCAAACTTGACCCTAGCTGAGTTAGGACCCTCTTTTCATGACCAATCCACCCCCCCAAGTCTTGTTTGCTCAGGACAATAACACCAATGCCACTCCTATCTACTTTGATGGTATTGTCCAAGATTATTTTTGGCCCCAACATTCAATTTTTTCTAATTCCCTATCCTTCTCCTTATCATCCTAATGTGATAAAGTTAAATCCAATAGATCCCTATAAAATCCCATTTAAATATCATTTGAAAAGGGTTGGCAAATATTATCAATCAAACAAGAATACAAGTGAAACCACTTAGGCAATCTTCCATGTTCTCTACATATACCATCTAGTATAGTATTAAGCACATTTAAATCTCTGCATCAATCCCTAATCATCTCAAACACACCCAATTTATCTTTTCCTTCCATTCTCATATCATAATTGCACCAAGCACTCTCAAAGGGAGAACTACATATGGCTTGATCCCTCTTCAAAGTATTGGTATGTAGGTAGAGTTCCCACATATGGGGCATGAATCACGTCTAGTACATCTTACACACACTAACCCCTTTTTCATATTTGTCAAAGTTTTGTTTAAGTACATTGAAGTCTTAGAAATGAATAAAATCAGCTCTACAGGGAGCACTATTGATAGTGAAGCTTCACAAATTCAGAGATAGTGTCACACAAACCTACCAAACAAAACCCAAAAAGTGCAGACTCTTAGGAAAATAGTGTTAAACAAGGACTATAGTGTTGATGCCACTCCTATCCACTTTTAGCTCTCCTATCTAATCAAAAAATGAAATTTAGATCTCAATTTATGATAGTCTCATAGTCCTACATAGTCAATATCAACCTCCATCTCAATCGAATCAACATAGTTTCAAGATAAATTTTATTTATCTCTATTTACATTTTATTTTTATAAATTTTAAAAAACAATCATAATTAACAAATCAACAAGTTAATTATGGCATAATTATTGACTGATTTTACTACTTAAACCCTTTAACTAAATTAGGAATAAAACCACAATATTCCTAAAAATTGTTAAATCGTGATGTAATACCAAAGCTTAAGTGGCTTTGAATGTATTTAAGATCCAAACATTCAAAATTTATTCTCATTTCTCATAATGGATTATAATTTTGAAATTTGAATGACTTAATACCAAAGCTTAAGTGGCTTTGAACGTGTTTAAGTTCCAAAGATTTGAAATTTATTCACGTTTCTCATAATCAAAGCAAATTTGAAATTTGAGTGACATAGTAATGAATCTAAAGTGTTTTTAAATGTGTTTAAGATCTAAATATTTGAAATTTATATGCATTTCTCAAAATGCATTAAAACTTTGAAATTTGAGTGATGTAATGTTGAAGCTTAAGTGGTTTTGAACATGTATAAGATCCAAAGATTCAAAATTTATACACATTGCTCATAATGCATCATAGCTTTGAAATTTAAGTGACTATATACTAAAGCTTAAGTAGTTTTCAATGTGTTTAAGGTCCAAATATTCAAACTTTATGAATTTTTTTCATAATGCATCACAACTTTGAAATGTGATTGATGTCATACCGAAGCTTAAGCAGTATTGAATGTGTTTAAGATCCAAAGATTTGAACTTTATGCTCATTTCTCATAATGCATCATAACTTTGAAATTTGAGTGACATCACACTAAAGCTTAAGTAGTTTTAAACATATTTAAGATTTAAAGATTTGAAATTTATGCATGTTTTTCATAATGCATCACAACTTTGAAATTTGAGTGATGTCAAACTGAAGCTTAAGTGGTTTTAAGCATTTTTAAGATCTAAAGATTAGAACTTTATATACGTTTCTCATAATGCATCACAACTTTGAAATTTGAGTGAAATTATATCAAATCTTAAGTAGTTTTGAACATGTTTAATATCCAAAGATTCAAAACATATGCATATTTCTCATAATGCATCATAACTTTAAAATTTGAACGATGTAATTTTGAAGCTTATGTGGTTTTGAATGTGTTTAAGATCCAAAGATTTACAAATTATGCATGTTTCTCATAATGCTTCATAAATTTTAAATTTAAATGATGTAATGCCAAAGCTTAAGTGGTTTTGAATGTGTTTAAGATCACAAGATTCAAAATTTATGCACATTTATCATGATGTAATGCAACTCTAAAATTTAAATGATTTAATACCAAAGCTTAAGTGGTTTTGAATGTGTTTAAGATCACAAGATTCAAAATTTATGCACATTTATCATGATTCAATGCAACTCTAAAATTTAAATGATTTAATACCAAAGCTTAAGTGGTTTTTAACATGTTTAAGATCTAAATATTCAAGCATTATGCACACTTCTCATAATGTATCACAAATTTGAAATTTTAATGATGTAATACTAAAGATTAAGTGGTTTTAAATGTGCTTAAGATCCAAATATTCAAACATTGTGAACATTTATATTATTAAAACTTTGAAATTTGAATGATATAATACTGAAGCTTAATTATTTTTAAATGTGTTTAAGATCCAAATATTTGACTTTTATGCATGTTTCTCAATATGCATTTCAACTTTGAAATTTAAATAATGTAATACCAAAGCTTAAGCACTTTTGAACATGATTTTGATCCAAATATTTGAAATTTATGTGAAATTCTCATAATGCATGACAACTTTGAAATTTAAATGATGTAATACTGAAGATTAAGTGGTTTTGAGTGTGTTTAAGATCCAAAGATTCAAACTTTATGCATGTTTCTCATAATGCATCACAACTTTAAAATTTGAATTATGTAATATCGAAGCTTAAGTAGATTTGAGCATGTTTAAGATTCAAAGATTTAAAATTTATGCATGTTTAAGATATTCATCACAATTTGAAATTTGAATGATGTAATACCAAATATTAAGTAGTTTTGAGCATGTTTAAGATCCAAATATTTGAACTGTATACACATTTCTCATAATGCATTACAAATTTAAAATTACAATAATGTAATACCAAAGCTTAAGTGGTTTTTAACATGTTTAAGATCCAAAGATTTGAACTTTATGCATGTTTCTCATAATGCATCAAAAATTTTAAATTTGAATGATGTAATACCAAAACTTAAGTGGTTTTGAGTGTGCTTAATATCTAAGGATTTAACTTTATGCTCTAAATTTGAAATTTAAATGATGTAATACTAAATTTTAAGTGGTTTTGAGTGTGCTTAAGATCCAAAGATTCAAAATCTATGTGTGTTTATCATAATGCATCATAACTTTAAAATTTGAATGATGTAATACCAAAGCTTAAGTGGTTTTGAGCATGATTAAGATCTTAATATTTGAACATTATATGCATTTCTTATAATGCATCATAACTTTGAAATTTAAATTATGTAATATTGAAGCTTAATTAGTTTTGAGTGTGTTTAAGATCTAAAGATTCAAACGTTATCACATTTCTCTTAATGCATCCAACTTTGAAATTTGAATGATGTAATACCAAAGCTTAAGTGATTCTAAAGATTTGATCTTTATGTACATTTCTCATAATGGATCGCAACTTTGAAATTTGAATGATGTAATACCAAAGCTTAAGTGGTTTTGAATGTGTTTAAGATCCAAAGTTTTAAACGTTATTCTCATTTCTCATAATGGATTGCAATTTTTAAATTTGATTGACTTAACACCAAAGTTTAAGTGGCTTTGAACGTGTTTAAGTTTCAAAGATTCAAACTTTATGCACATTTCTCATAATCATCACAACATTGAAATTTGAGTGATGTAATAAGAAATTTCAAGTGATTTTGAATGTGTTTAAGATCAAAATATTTGAACTTTATGCACATTTCTCAAAATGCATTACAAATTTGAAATTTGAGTGATGTAATACCAAATCTTAAGTGGTTTTGAATATGTATAAGATCCAATGATTTGAAATTTATACATGTTTCTCATAATTTAAGTGACTTTATACTAACTTAATACCAAAGCTTAAGTGGATTTGAACATGTTTAAGTTCCAAAGATTTGAAATTTATGAATGTTTCTCATAATCATCACAACTTTGAAATTTGAGTGATGTAATAAAAAATGTTAAGTGATTTTGAATGTGTTTAAGATCTAAATATTTAAACTTTATGCACATTTCTCAAAATGCATTACAAATTTGAAATTTGAGTGACATAATGCCAAAGCTTAAATAGTTTTGAATGTGTTTAAGATCCAAAGATTTGAAATTTATATGAATTTTTCATAATGCATCACTACTTTGAAATTTGATTGATGTCATACTGAAGCTTAATCAACTTTGAATGTGTTTAAGATCCAAAGTTTTGAAATTTATGCTCATTTCTCATAATGCATCACAAATTTGAAATTTGAGTGACATCATGCCAAAGCTTAAGTAGTTTTGAACATGTTTAAGATCCAAAGATTTGAAATTTATGCACGTTTCTCATAATGGATCACAACTTTGAAATTTGAGTGATGTCATACCAAAGATTAAGTGGTTTTGAACGTGTTTAAGATCTAAATATTAGAACTTTATATATGTTTCTCATCATCACAACTTTGAAATTTGAGTGATGTCATATCAAATCTTAAGCAGTTTTAAATGTGTTTAATATCCAAAGATTCAAACATTATGTGTAATTCTCATAATGCATCATAACGTTGAAATTTGAATGATATAATTCTAAAGCTTAAGTAGTTTTGAATGTGTTTAAAATTCTAATATTTGAAATTTATGTGTGTTTCTCATAATGCATCATAACTTTTAAATTTGAATGATGTAATATTAAATCTTAAGTGGTTTTGAATGTGTTTAAAATCAAAATTTTCAAACTTTATGCACATTTCTCATGATGCCTCACAACTTTGAAATTTGAATGATTTAATACCAACGCTTAAGTAGTTTTGAATGTGTTTAAGATCTAAAGATTTGAAATTTATCTATGTTTCTCATAATGTATCATAAATTTGAAATTTAAACAATGTAATACCAATGATTAAGTGGTTTTAAACATGCTTAACATCCAAAGATTCAAACTTTATGTGCATTTATCATAATGCATCACAAATTTGAAATTTTAATGATGTAATACCAAAGCTTAATTAGTTTTGAACATGTTTAAGATCTAAATATTTAACCTTTATGCATGTTTCTCATAATGCATTATAACTTTGAAATTTGAATGTTGTAATTCCAAAGCTTAAACAATTTTTAACATGATTTTGATCCAAATATTTTAATTTTATGTGCATTTATTATAATTCATCATAACATTAAAATTTGAGTGATGTAATACGAAATATTAATCGGTTTTGAACGTGATTAAGATCCAAAGATTTAAACTTTATGAGCATTTCTCATAATTCATCACAACTTTGAAATTTAAGCAATGTAATACCAAAGATTAAGTGGTTTTGAGCATGCTTAAGATCCAAAGACTCAAACTTTATGTGTGTTTCTTATAATGCATCACATCTTTGAAATTTTAATGATGTGATATTGAAGCTTAAGTGGTTTTGAGCATGCTTGAGATCCAAAGAATTGAAATTTGTAAATGTTTCTTATAATGCATCTACAAGTTTGAAGTTTGAACAATGCAATACCAAAGTTTAAGTGGTTTAAGATCTAAAGGATCAAACTTTATGAATGTTTCGCATAATGCTTCACAAATTTGAAATTTGAATGGTGTAATATTGAAACTTTAGTTGTTTTGAGCATGCTTAAGATCCAAAGATTTGAAATTTATGTGAATTTCTCATAATGCATCACAAATTTGAAATTTGAATAATGTAATATTGAAGCTTAAGTAGTTTTGAGAGTGATTAAGATCCAAAGACTCAAGCTTTATGCACATTTCTCATAATGCATCAAAACTTTAAAATTTGAATGATCTAATACCAAAGCTTAAGTGGTTTAGAGCGTGCTTAAGATCCAAAGATTAAAACTTTATGCAAATTTCTCATAATGCATCAAAAATTTTAAATTTAAATGATGTAATACTAAAGCTTAAATGGTTTTGAGCATGCTTAAGATCCAAAGATTTGAACTTTATGAATTTTTATCATAATGCATGATAAATTTTAAATTTAAATGTTGTTATATCAAAGCTTAGGTAGTTTTGAGTGTGATTATGATACAAAGATTCAAACCTAATGCACATTTATTTCAATGCATCACAATTTTGAAATTTGAATGATGTAATACCAAAGCTTAACAATTTTGAGCATGTTTAAAATCCAAAGACTTGAACTTTATGCATATTTATCATAATGCATCGTAACTTTAAAATTTGAATAATGTGATACCAAAGCTTAAACCATTTTGAGTATGTTTAAGATCCAAAGATTTGAAATTTATGTGCATTTGTCATAAAGCATCATAACTTTGAAATTAGAATTATGTAATACCAAATATTTAGTAGTTTTGAGCATGTTTAAGATCTAAAGATTTGAACTTTATGCACATTTCTCATATTGTATCATAACTTTAAAATTTGAGTGTCATCATACCAAAGCTTAAGTAGTTTTGAACATGTTTAAGATCATAAGATTCAAACTTTATGTGTATTTTTCATAATGCATCATACATTTGAAATTTGAATGATATAATACCAAAGCTTAAGTGGGTTTTATTGTGTTTAAGATCCAAAGATTCAAAATTTATGCATGTTTCTCATAATGAATGAAAATTTTAAAATTTGAGTGATGTAATACCAAAGATTAAGTGGTTTTGAGCATGTTTAAGATCCAAAAAATCAAAATTTATTTATGTTTTGGATAATGCATTACAAATTTGAAATTTGAATGATGAAATATAGAAGCTTAAGTAGTTTTGAGCATGTTTAAGATCGAAAGATTTGAACTTTATGCACATTTATCATAATGCATCATAAGTTTGAAATTTTAACTATGTAATATCCAAGCATAAGAAATTTTAAGAATGTTTGAGATCCATATATTTGAAATCTATAAGCATTTGTCACAATGCATCACAACTTTGAAATTTGAATGACATAATACCAAAGCTTAAATGGTTTTGAACATGTTTTAGGTCCAAAGATTTGATTCTTTTTTCATTTATCATAATGCATTGTAACTTTGTAATTTGAATGATGTAGTACCAAAGATTAAGTGGGTTTGAACATGTTTAATAAGATCCAAAGGTTTAAAATTTATGCACATTTCTCATAATGCATCTTGACTTTGAAATTTGAGTGACATAATACCAAAGATTAAATAATTTTGAATGTGTTTAAGACCCAAAGATTCAAAATTTATGTCAATTACTAATAATTCATCCTAAATTTAAAATTTGAGTAACATAATACGAAATTTTAAGTGATTTTGAACATGTTTAAGATCCAAAGATTTGAAATTTATGCACGTTACTCATAATGCATTATAATATTAAAATTTTAGTGATGTGATACCAAAGCTTAAGTATTTTTAAACTATTATAGAGTTTTCAATGATTTCATCGTGGTTTCCATGTGAATGGATGAAGTACCTTATTATTCTAAGTGACAATGACAAAGTGTGCCATGTGCTTGTCTTAGTATGCTTGAAGAAGGCTTGGTTGATCTTCAAGGTTTGACTATTTAATAGATGATTAGGTATGATTCTAAAGCATTGATCATGTGAAAGGGGTTATATTAGTATTCAAGGATTATTATAGATAATGTGTGCATGAGTGTAATTCATATGGTAATCCATATTTTTCATCTAGACATTTTTATGTCTAGTGGTAGAAAATCTGAGTAGGCAATTTACTGACATCACCATTATCACATGTGGATGAGTCAAGGGATTTGGTTATATGTTTGTGATCAAATTTATTCCTAGTTTCTATGCACTAAAGTTTAGGTCATTCAACAAAGTATAACATAAGATATGTAAATGCAAAGTTGGGCTCCCATGGAGTTTGATAGTGTTTTCCCATAGCCAAATTTCCAATGTGACAAGAAAATCAAAGTAGGCATTTTTATGGTGTTATATTTAACACATGTGGTAGTATCAAGAGAAAATGATCATATGGTTTTGTTTATTTTTGTGCCTAGTTGATATTCACTAAATTTTGGGTCATGTAATAAAGCACATAAAAAGATATACATATGTAGATATAAAATGCAAAAATTGGTAACTTGAGTGTGGCTTGTGAAACCCAACCCATAGGTACCTCTTTCTTACTCTCATGACCCTCATAGGCATATTTTCATTGATCCCCAATCATCTATAGCCTTATAAACTTAATCCTATCTTAGATAGACTAATTTTTCCATGACTAATCCATCCCCCCAAGCCTCGCTAGCTTAGGACAATAGCATCACACATGAACTATAGCACTAATGCCACTCTTATCTAATTTTGGTGCTCATATCCAAATGCATTTTTGGCCCCAATAGTCAATTTTTTATGGTTTTGTATCCTTCTCCTTGTCATCCTAATGTGAACTCATTCAACCCATGACCAATAGATCCTTGTAAAAGCCCATTCAAAGATCATTTGGAAAGGGTTAGCAAATATCACTAGGAAATCAAGATTACAAGAAAGATTACTGATTAAATTTTCTCTATTCTATGCATACAACTAACCAATATACTTACAAGCTTATTCAAATCCCTACACCAATCCCTAGCCACCTCAAGCACATCCAATTTAGAATTTTGCATCTTCATACACAATATTTCAAAAATCACATCAAGTGGGAGAACTACATATGGCTTGATACCTCTTCAGAGTATTGGTATGTAGGTAACATGACCACATAAGGGGTGTGGATACATGTTTAGTGAATCTTACACACACTAACCCACCCCCTCTTTATTAAAATTGGTCAAATCACAATGGATTATAGGGTTTGAAGATAAAATATTCTCTACAAGGAGCTCTATAGACTTCCATCTACTGAAACTTCATGGATAGGGTCAACAGACTTGGTGAACAAAAACCCAAAAAGCTCAAATCCTTAGAATAATAGTGGTAAAGGTGGACTGAAACACTGATGCCACTCTTATCCAATCATAAAATGATGGTCAATAGTTTATGATAGTGTCATAGTCCTACAAAGTGAATCTCAAACCCTATCTTAGTCGTATCAGTCAATTTTTAGCTAAATTTTATTTTCTCCCTCTTATTACTATTTTTAGAAAGGTCAAAATTGTAATTTAATTTACATAAATTAGTAGCTTAATTATTATGTATTTATTTACTAATTTTACTACTCAAACACTTTAACTAAATTAGGAATAAATCACCAATATTCCCAAATAGGTTAAATCATTTGGTGAGCCTGACTTACTTTGTTTGTGCATAAAACCCTAGAAACCCTAGGGTAAATTTATTACTAATTTTTCCTATATTTCTTTTTATTTTTTACTTGCATAATGAAATCAGAAATTAGCATTGAATTTTAATTTTTTTAATAATTTTCTGTGAAACCCTAGTTTTCCATACTAGGTCCCAATATTTACCTAGTAATTTTCAAATATTATTTTGATTTATTACTAGCATATTAAAATTAAAAATTCCCTTCAAATTTTAAAATTCAATAGTAATTTTCAAAAATATTTATTTTTTATAACCCTAGTTGTATCTACTAGGTCCTGTTAAATCACAAAATTTCCAATAAATATCTGATTTTTTACTTGCATATTTCACTTCAAATTTCAAAATTTCATAGTATTTTTCCAAATAAATATCATTTTTTCAAAACACTAGTTGCATACACTAGGTCCCATTACTTCTTGAGGTATCACCTTACATGTTTGTGAGCTTTATATATTTTTTATGCAATTTTTAGTTCATTGTATTTAGGACTTTACATTTCATATATTTAGTACTTTCCTTCTCTATCACTTTGGCTATTACAAATTATTGAAAAAAATTTAATCAAATTTCAAATCATTTTCCTACCTTAACAATGGCCTAATACATCAATTTTGATGAAATTGTAAAAGGGAACTTCAAGAACTCTTAACTAAATAGCCTAACATGCAAGATGATATGCTTAAAATACTACAAGAAGAACAACAAAGAGTGAAAAATGGTCAATCTTCCTAAACCATAGAGTAACCAGTTGTAATTGACACTCTAGGGGAAATTATGTCTCAACAACCCCCTATAACAACCCAACCTGCCTTTATGTGACTAGCTATAACTAGTACATATTTATCTCTTGATGTGATAATGATTATACAAGAGATAAAATATCTTCAATCTAAAGTGCTACATTTTGAGTAAGGTGATTCTAGACCTATATAAGATTTGGATTAATTTACTCTATTGCATACACCATTGACATGTCACATTGCTTCTACACCCTTGCCACAAGGTTTTGTAGAACCCAAGCTTACTCTATATGATGACAAGGGTGATCTAAAGATACATTTGAGATAATTTCACATATCATGCTTGGACTATGTACCAAATTCCTAGCTAATTACCAAGCTATTTTCATGGAGCCTAAAGGATTATGTTTTATAATGGTTCTACAGTCTACTGAATTAGTTGGTCAATGCATTCAATCCTTTAGCTGACATGTTCCTAGCTCATTTCAGCATTAACATTGATGATAAGGTTTCATTTGCCCAAGTTTCACAATAGAAACAAAGGTCAAATGAGCATCTCACATATTATGTTCTTTGATATAAGACTATTTTGGCTAAAATGACTAGCCCTATGGTAAATCAAGAGTTACAAGATCTCTTCAAATAGAGTCTCTTACTAGCTTTACATAAATCAATTATGTTCAAAAGATTTTCTTCCTTCATTGAATTATGTCACACAGTAAAGGAAAGAGAAGTTAAACTAATTTTAATGGGAAAACTCAAGTACACAAATATCTCAAAAACAACAAACAAGAGTAATAACAAAGTCCCATACAAATTCAAGGTCAATGATAACAAGAGTTAGGATCAATTGATAGTTAATGTAGCTTTAGAGCCCCTTCAGTAAGTGGTTTTATGAGTACCTCCTCAGTGAACCTTTACCAATCTACTAGTTTCTCTAGTTAGAGTTTTAAAATAGCTATTGGAATGTAACATCATATCTCTCCCGCCTATTTGGGAAGTTGACCCAACAAAGCCTCTTTCATGAGGATATGATCAACATGTATTTTGTGAGTTTCATAGGTCACCAGGCCATACAACAAAGAGACGCATTAATTTGAGACACAAGATATAGGATTTGATAGATGGCATCATATTGATCTTGACACATTAGCTAATCCTCCTTAGGAAAAGCAAACACAAGATAAAGCTTTGAAAATATTCTTAGATCCATTTCTACAACATTATAAAAAAGAGGTAGGAGACACATTAGGGATTCACCATGCATTCATGCACATCCCCCACTAGATACATACAAGGCACCTTCAGTTGATTTACATCCTTTGAGAAACATGATTGGTGTATATAATCCTAGAGTTCTAGCTAGACCTTCCATCTCATTCTTAGAGTAGGAGATAGTTGAGGATGATTTGGATTATTGTGTACTCTTTATCATAGATTACATTCATAATAATCATATTCATAGTGTTCTCATAGACAATGGATCCAATGTGAAAATGTACACTATGACATTATTGTAGCATTTTAGATATTTAGAGTAGGATAGTAATCTAATGGACATAGTTATCAATGGATTTAGTGGTCATATATAAAGTTCATTAGGTGAGATCATACTTCCTCTATAGGTTGTTCCAACACATGTGGCCACACCATTCACTATTGTTCCCAGTCAAAGATTTTTTGATATGGTACTTGGTTGACCATGGATTCATAAACTTTGTGTAATACCTTCTATAGTTCACAGATTCATGAAATTCATTCATGCTAATTAGGTTGTTATAGTTGGTGGATTTCTATGAGTTACCACTCCCCACTTTAGATGCATCTTCTACTTTTCAGTCACTAATTTTAGTTCAACCTCTAGTTTTAATTTCTCCACTAGTTATAGTTCTTCCTCCTATTATAATTTAAACATAGTTGAGGCATCCATAGCTAGCATAGAGAGTTCATACACCTCTAGATCTTAAATATTCTAAATAGCTTCTAGCTACAATGTTCACATCCAGGGTAATATCATTGAGATCTTATGCATCTACTGATAGATCACATGTTTATAGATATTTTACTACTATCAGATGGGTCCTTAAGATCCCTATAATTGTATCCACTTATTAGAGTTATATGGGGACTCCACACTCAATTTTTACTTTAAATATTTTAGAGCATTTACAACATATACGGCGTTCAAATCCATAGTCTCAGCATTTTCATCATGCTTCATGATCATGCATGATTCCTCTCCTTGATATAATACATCATGATATGTAATCTCCCCTAAGACTCATAAGTTAGTATCATCCCATCCCACCTTACTTGTACATAGTTTCTTTATTCTTACTTTTACATACTTTTTTTCAAATTCTTGTGCATAGTCTTCATATGATTGATTGTACATAGTTCATAACATTTCAAAACACAAAAAAATAAAACATTTAAAATTAAAAAAAACATATAAAAAACACAAAAACATTAAAATATGTTAAAATACCAAAATTATATTGATTGTATGCATCATCCATGCTTTACATTTCTATTATCATGCTAAACTTACATTTTATATTCTATGTTATTGTTTGTTGATTTATCTACATTATGATGCTTCACTTGATCTTATTTAAGTGTATGCAGTGACATCTAGATCCTTGATTACTTACCTAGACCTCTTGAGGGGGAATCCTACTTCTATATCAAGACATACATCGATATACATACCCACTATGGACATCTTATACATGACTACACCATCTAGGTTATGTCATTCCTATACCACACACTCTAGTTATCACGTTGATGCACATTACTTAATAGCTTACATAAATTATTATATCAACATCTCACTAGTATATAGCACTTTTGTATTTCTTAGCATATACCTAGTCTTGTACTAACATGTCTTGCATACTTTCCTTATTGTTTTGATTAGTTAAATGTGTTTGTATTTACATGATTTATTTTATTACTTATCATAGATAGATTATTTGCATTCGTCAGTTCTTTTTTAGTCTCTTATATGTACCTTAGGATAATTGCTAATATCCTTTGCTTCTATTCATGTGTGTGCCTTAGGACATTTGCCAATGTCCTTTTCCTGTACTCTTTTATGTGATTGTGGATTTAATTCCAACCTTGCTTATTTCAATTGTATGTGTATGTGGTATTTAAACATGCCTTGTATTCTTGGTTTCTAGTATGAATGGCATATGCCCATGTCCCTTATTTTCTTGGCCCTTTGGCCACTCTTGTAAGCTTCTTGCTTATTATCTTGTGTGTTTTTCACTTGATTTATTTTTGATTGTTTGTAATGACAAGATCCACATCATGTATTATCATGCTTTTTTGGATGCCATGATGGACATCATGCTCCATCCCTACATGACAACTAACACTTATAGTTCTAATTAAATAAATTACACATGATATTAAATTGTTATATCTATACCCTTATTGATCTAAAAATCTCTCATTACAAACCATGTTATATCTTGAGATATCTTGTCAATTATCATTGCTATATCATGTATCTTTATATCATAACACACTTGTAGAGCTCTTTATTCTAAGGGAATTCATTATAGGGTATTCATTCCTACACTTAGAAGACTGGGAAATAAAAAGGGGTTTTATCATAGAGATTAGAGCTCCTAACAGTAAAAAATCTATCTTTCATCACACCTAAAACATTAACTAGACATCAGACCAATCAGAATAGACCAAGAAGATAGTGAAAATGTCAAAATAGTTACCATATTTGGACCAGGTCAATAGCACCACACTTGGAATATAGTTTCAGTGCTACTACTATCCATTTTTGGTGCTCTTGTTCAAATAGGAAAAAAACTAGACTTTTCAGAAGTAGGTAGAAAAGTAAGTTTAGCTTTAGTTTTGCACAGTCAGACCAATTTAGAATCTATAGTTTTGAATATAATTTTACTCAAATAATCTAGATATAGGGGGAATTATGTGTGGTGTAATGGCTCTCACTTCTAATTTAAAATATAATAGTTGGTATAAATTCTAGATTAGAATCCATGTTCCAAACACCATTGATTAAGGGTAATGTGCATGACACATTTATTTTATTTTCTTTCTAAGTTTAACATTACCCAAACATTCTTAGTAATTGCATGCCTTATTCCATCTTCAAGTGGTTGGCATCATTTTGGATTGGATTTCATACAAGCCTAACTTCTAAATTTCAAAGTGGCTTTCACATAAGCCTAGTGCACTAGTTTCATAATGGATTTTATACAAGCCTAATCTCCATCTTTTGGAATAGCCAAGAGTGGCCTAGTTTTTAGCATACATTCAGATATCCATGTTAACATTATTAGATCATAGTACATTCATGGAATTAAAGAGATATCTTATTTAACACACATTTCATAATGGTATAAGTTAAAGGTTTCACTTCACAAGGAAATGATTGAGCCAAAGGATTAACTAGCATTTGTATTCTTAAGACACTTATTTATAAGGATTGGACACAAAGTCTAAACATTGATCAATACATGTATGCCCACATAGCCTAACTTAATGGAAAATGATGGAGCTAAAGGGCCAACCTTTTCATTATTGAGCCACTCTTGGGGAATTGAGCACTCAACTTTATTCATGATATTACTCTTGATACAACACATGCCCAAAATTACTTGGCATCAACCAACACAATAGGTTTTATATTGGTTCATGCACTAGGTGATGTGTATTCATTCCTTTCTCTTCCTCTCTCTCTTACCCAATCTTGTACATTCTTATTTTAAAAATAGTTTATCTAGTAAGATTTGATCTAATCTTTGTTTTCTCTTGCATATTTACACTTCATAGTGTGCTCTCTCTCTATGCACACCCAGGATCACATAGATTCATGAGCTTCACCCTTGTAGGTAAGTTTAGGTACACTTTCTATTTTTCCTTTATCCTAGTATTGTTCTTTTTTGCATCACTAAAATAAAGGGGGGAAAATTTAGTCTTATAAAATGCAAAAATTGGTAACTTGAGTTTGGCTTATGACACCCAACCCATAGGTCCTTCTTGCTTGCTCTTATGACACTCATAGGCATCTTTTCACTGATTTCTAGTAATATATATCCTTCCAGATTAATAAGACTTTCCATGACTAATCCATACCCCCAAGGCCTATCAGCTCAGAAAAATAGTGCTAAACTTGGACTATAGTGGTGGTGCCACTTCTGTCTGCTTTTGACACTCCTATCCAAGTGCATTTTTGGCCCCAATGATCAATTTATTATGATTCCCCATCCTTCTCCTTATTTTCCTAATGAGATCTCATTCAACCCATGACCAATATATCCCTATAAAATCCCATTCTAAGATGATTTGGAAAGGGTTAGCAAATATCACTAAGTAAGCAATAATACAAGCAAAACTATCAAGCAATCTTCCCTATTCTTTGTATACAACCAACCAATATACTTATAAGCTTATTAAAATACCTATACCAATCCCTAACCACCTCAAACCCATATATTTTGGCATTTTGTATCTTCATACATAATATTATACAAAGCACATCAAGTGGGAGAATTACATATGGCTTGATCCCTCTTTGAAGTATTGGTATGTAGGTAGCATGCCCACACTAGGGGTGTGGATACACATTCAATGAATATTACACACACTAACCCCCTCATCTTTCTCAAAATTGGTCCAAGCACAATGGAGTATAGGGTTTGAAGAGAAAGTATGCACTATATGGAGTTCTATAGACTTCCAACTTCTAAAACTTCAGGAACAGGGTCACATAAACCTGGCAAACAAAACCTAAAAAGCTCAAATCCTCAGTATAATAGTGATAAAGATGGACTACAGTTGTAGTTCCATTCCTATCCAGTTTCAATGCTCCTATATAATCATAAAATGAAGGTTAGATCTTATTTTTTGATAGTGATCTAGTCATGCACAGTGAATCTTAGACATTATCTCAGATGTATCAGTCATTTTTCAACTAAGTCTTATTTTCTCCCTCTTATTACTATTTTTAGAAAGGTCAAAATTGCAATATAATTTAACAAAATTAGTAGATTAATTATTACATATTTATGTAATAATTTTACTACTTAGACCCTTTAACTAAATTAGGAATAAAACACCAATAGTATCAAATAGGTTAAATCAACATGTGCAAAGTTAGTTTTTCAAGCAGTTCTTGATATAGTTAGTTCTGTGGTAGAAAAATATAAGTGATAATTTTAATGGAACTATATATTACATGCATGAGGGTTATAGGATCATATTGATATATGGTTGTATTCTCTTATGTTAAAGATCAGGACCAGATATATGGTTGTATTCTCTTATTTTGCATGATGTTAAAGATCAAGACCAAATAGAGATATAATAGATTGTGAATGATCATAAAATGAAGATATATGGTGTGTTATATTTAAAATACATGAAAGTTTTCATTGGTTAATGAAGTTAAATTTTATCTCCCTATAAAAGGATCAATAGATCATGTTTGGTCCAAGCTGTTAGGAAGCAGTGAGATGAGGATAAATGTTCATTATTTAACATTGAGAAAAGGTAAAGCCCAAGATTCTTAAAAATATAAAAAGTGAGTGGGTATTTGTATTAATTAAGATAAATAGTGTGTATTAAATTTAATAGGTCAAAGTGATGGTTTTTTATCATGGCTAAATCAAGGATAATCTTGAAGAGATCGACAGAGCATATGAGGTCAAAGTTCCCAGATTACATGAGATGAGGTCAAATGTTTAAAGTTTAACATTTGGGTAGTGGTGATCTATGAGTTAAATTTTGAATAAAATCAATGGTGAATGATTGATATAATATATGATGGCATGATATGCATTTTAAGTGACAAAAGTTTATTATGACCATTTGGATTTAAATATTCAAATTTGTAAAGGAAAAACTAGTGTTTAGTTTTTGTGTTATATTGAAAAATTTACTCATGGTGTAAAAATAGAATTTTTAGAGGACTCCAAGGATAATTTATAACTATATATTTTAATATTTTAGATTGTGTATATACAAATTTATTATGTGTTCATGCATGTTCTGTAAGTAACTTGAGAAGGGTATTTGAGCTATGCTTATTGGTATCTCAATGTTTGAAGGTAAAATAGATATTAGATTATGTTTTAGACTCCATGAGGACCATCTATGTGCATTATAAAGGCTTTAAAAATCATATGGAGTATTAATAAAGGGTTATAAGTTGACTATGCTTTTGTTCATAATGACTATGTGTACAAAGAGGTGTTTGAGCTAATTAGGGGTTAGTAGAAGAGTGATATGATGGATGTTGTAACTTAAATATGACCTATAGATCATGTGAAATGGTTTAATTAGTTGTAAAGTTTTCTTGTGTTTTTAGTTTGCTTGATGAAGTGCTAAATGGGTGAATATGTCTCCATGAGACCTATAAGATCTATAAGGGCCTAATTGAAAGGTGTTTTTACTTAAGAATGACCCATAGGTTATATGGATGACCTATGAATATTGTATTGAGATATGTATTTTTATGATAGAAACCTTAAGGGTTAAGTCATGCCTAATATCTGACCAATATATTTATAATAATGAAGGCTATATAAATAGTGAAACTAAATGAGATGGTTTCTAGAGTGGTACATGACTTGTGTAAGGGGAGTAAATCCAAGCGAAGGAGAAAACCTTTGAAAAATAAGGTATACATCATTGAGGACCATTATAGAGTGAAGAGGATCATTCATTCTTATCTAATTAAGTTTGTGTATAAAGACATATAGTGCATTAGACCTAATGAGTTTAGAGGAGGCAAAATGAGCAAGTAGCCCTAGAGGCTATTTGAGAGAGTGTGTATTGTGTACAAGGCTAGTGAGAGATGTGTGAGAGTTGAAATGAAGAAGAGAGGAGATATAATGTGAAAAATGGATGGGTTGATGATAATATTATATTAAGGACTATGTGTATGACCTATAGGTCATATTTTGTATGTATGAATAATACTCCTGTAGGTTGAGATTGAATGAAAGATAGATGATATCTATGTGAGCTTGATGGTTATTGTTGAGAAGTGTACAATAATATAAAAGGTGGATTTGGTTGTATTAATAAGGTATGATAAATTAAGTGTGAGAAAAGGATTAAAGACTGGGGTTATTTGGGATATGTAGTGTGTCCTAATTGATCTGTGTGTTGGTTCAAGTATGTAATGTGTTTTGGCCAACAAGGAGAGTTAAGTGAAAGAGTAAAGGTGAACAGTGATAATCATAGGTATATTATTAGGTGTTGAAGACATTAGTTCAAAGGCGTAGATGTTCATAGGTATTATTGTGGTTGCTCAACATCTAGGGGTTGTATCCTCCTTACAAGGTGAAACTTTTTAAAAGTCCATTTGTTGTGTCTACTTAGCTAGACAGGTGTAGTAGTTCCTTGTGGGATTTTAGTCTCACTAAAATAAGGGATGGTTATTATTTGATTAGTTTTATCTGGTCTATATTAGATCTTATCATTATAGGATTGTAGTCCAACTTATAGGGTTCAATGGGTTTTATTCCCCAAGATGGTTTCCCACGTAGATATTATGTTGATGTAATGTATGCTCTTGTTCATGCTTTGGATGTATGTGATTTCATATTTATATTGTTAGATTAAATTTATGAATGATGGAATGGCTTTGAAATTGAATGTGTATTTTGTATACTGATTCAACCCCCCCTCCATATCTAATTTCAATAATTGGTATAAAAATAGGTCCTTTGGAGGAAGGTTAACAACTTGAAGGATATCCTAAGTAGCACAAGATGGCTAAGAAGTTGAAGAAATAAAATATTAAATTGAGATCAACGGTCAAAAGTCTTGAAGAAAAGATTAGTTATATTAAAGAGCAAGTATGTAGAATGAAGGATGACTTGGTTAAAGAAGTTAAGAGGGATAGGGAGACTATCCAAGTTCTTGAAATTTAGTTAAAGGTTACATGTTCAAGAATGAGAGCCAAAGGATATGAACATGTTCAAATAAATATCGATCTAGTTTACCTAAAATATGAGTATGAAAAAATCATAATCAAGATAGGCAAGCCTGAAAAAAAATAAAAGGAACAAAAAAAAGTCAAAGAAGATGAAAAATAGATCAATAATCTCAAGGATCAATTAGGGGAAGCTAATACAAATCTAAATATAAGAGAAGAAGAATGCAGACACTTAAGACTCAGTTAAAAGAAGAAAATGTCAAAATTAGTTTAAAGTAAGGTGAACTTGATGAGATGAAAACTAAGATAAATTTGTTAAATAATGAGCATGAATAACTCATAAAGAAGTTGAACAAACTAAGAAAGGAGCATGAGAAGTCTAAGTAAGTCAAGGAGAATGGAATCTTTGAAAGAAATACAAGAAGGTTTGTTAGATAACCAAATGTTTTAAGGTATGATAGTTTATTTCATGGTCATTGTTATACATGTAATAAGTATGGTCATAGAGCTAAGGACTGTAAAAGGAATTTATTCAAGTATGGACATTCATGGAGCTATGATAGAAGGAGTTTTTGGACAAAGATTGATTACATTTCAAAAGTTTCAAAAGCTATGAATGATGTTATTTGTTTCAGTTGTCATAAGAGTGGACACATTGCTATATTCTATCCAAATGGTGTCAAGAGGTCTTCAAGGTATGTCAAAGGATATATATCTCCTAGAAGGTCTGAGAAAGGATAAAATTAGGTATGGAAACTGAAGGTAATCATTTCCAAATATTCTAGCCATAAGGATGATAATAAAGTTGATCTTGAAGGCTATGTTGTAAATCAAGGTAAGCTCAAGGATCAAGTAGGTAAGATGGCTATAGAAGAAAAGGAGAGTCAAACTATGGTATGGAGACCCAAGGTATTAAAGACTAAGGACACTAACCTATTGAGTCCAATAGTCTTGATGGATTGTTTGCCAAGGTGGAAAAAGGATCAAATAAAAGGGTATGCCAAGATTTCATTATTGATCCATGTTTTGTCAATTCAATCTTAGAAGAGAATAAGAATGATTTAAAAAAGTAAATATTTTTCATAGTTTAGATTGAGAAGAAGAAGAATAAAATCAATAAATTTTATAGCTATAAGAGGATTATATTGGTTACTGAGGAGATGTGGGCCACTTCTGGCTTTACTTAGTCTTAGATCATTATGGTGTAGAGGATGTCTCTATCTATGCTTCTTAAGAGACTTGTTTTAGTCAAGAAGAAAGTATTGTTGTGGTGTTCTTTAGATGATCCTAGAAGAATAGAGATGAGTGTTTTTAGTTAGAGCAGGTATGTCAGGTGGAAGATATGTTGTCGTGATGTCATAGCTATATATGGTCAGTTTATAGGGTCAAATTTAAGGTTTTAAGGTGGTATAATGATATTGATGAAATGTAAAGAATATTTTGGTGCTTAGAAAGGTCTGTGAAATTATTTGTGATGTGACATAGGTGTTTTTATGGTTTGAAGGTATGTTGAAGTCAAATTAGAGATTTTTTAGTATTTTTAATTTTCTCAATTTTGGCTTAAGGGTAAGTAGGCCTAAATGGGTTATATCATGAGTAGGTTATAAATGGTTTGGAAACTCAAATCTTGGTCTAGAAGTGTGTGATGGTTGTCTCTAGGTGTGAAAGATGTTTTATAGGAGGGCATTGACCAGAAGGAGGTTTATTGACCTTGTTTGTTTTTTGAGTTTCTAGGGTTTTGGGATATGATAGAAAAGTGGTCTACCTTATGGGTTGAGGTCTAAGGATTATAAATAGGTTTAATGGGCCAAATTTGTGTTAAAATAAATATTCAAAAAGATTTGAAGGTTTTTGGATTTCAAGTTATTCATGTTTTTGTCAAGATGGAGGCCTAATTGGCTAGTAAGTTTGTTAAAGAAGTATGTTTCAAATGATGAGATAGGTGGTGAAAATTGGTTTGATTTAGGGGGTATATTAGAGTGATCTAGATATAAATTTTCAAAATTTTAATGTATGTCCACTAAATGTTGTGGGTTATGCAAGTTCTAGGTAGGGCTACGAGGAGTCTAGACATGCCTAGTGAGAAGAAGAGTGTTTTATGTTTAGTTTCTCCAAAAGATAAATATAAAATTTTTTCAAGGAGAATTTTAAAGTAATTTTATATCATGTTTCCTATTTGGTGAGTGGAATTAAGTTTTTTTTTGGCCTTTGAGGTAACTTGAGAGATAAGTCTAGTAAGCCTGTGTGATGATTCTTCATGGTGTGTGGAGATCTAAAGATGCTCAAGAGGTGAAATAGATCAAAAATATTAGGTGGAGTCCCTATTAGATGTATTTTGGTGATTTACATCAAATATCATTATTTTTTTTGTTCTTTATTCATTGGTTGTAGTGCTTGGTTGAAGATAATGTTGGCATGTAGCAAGAGGAAGTTGTCAAGGCAAGAAGAGGTAGGCTCAATGTAAGGGGGAGTTTGTATCATCTTTATAAGATGGTTCTATCTTTTTTGTGGTGTTTTTAGGTCTTAAAGATCATATTATTACCACTTTTTAATTATGTCAAAGGGGGAGAAAGTCTCTATTATGAGAGTGCTTGAAGAGAGAGAAGGAAGATGAGTTATATATTGTTTTATGATGGGTGTTGACATTAATGACAAAGGGGGATATTATTAGAGAGTTTTAAATGATGTCATGGTTATTTAATAGAGGTGTAAATGTGATTTTATGAACTGTATTATTATTTTAAGTTACAATGACAAAGTGTACCATGTGCTTAACCTAGTACGCTTGAAGAAGGCTTTGTTGATCTTCAAAGTTTGACTATTTAAGAGATGATTAGGGATGAGTCTGAAGTCTTAATCATGAGAAAGTGGTCATATAAATTGTAAATTATGATTTTATATATTGTGTGCATGATTTTAATTCATTTGGTAGTCTATAGTTTTCATCTAGACATTTTTGGGTCTAGTGGTAGAAAATCTAAGTAGGCAGTTTACTGACATTACCATTGCCATGTGTGGATGAGATAGGGGGATTTGGTCATATGGTTGTGATAATATTTGTTCCTAGTTTATATGTGATAAATTTTAGGTAATTTTATGAATCATAACATAATATATGAAAGTGCAAAGTTGGGATCTCAAGTAGTTTGACAGTGTTTCCTCATACTTAGACAAATTTGTAATGTGGCAAGAAAATTTGAGTAAGAATTTTGAAGGTGTTATATTTTTCACATGTGGAAATGTAAAGAGAAAATGATCATATGGGTTTATTTATTTTTTTACCTATTTTATATTAATTAAATTTTAGTTAATTTTATGAAGTTCATCAAAAAATATTCATGTGCAATGTTAGCCTTCCAGGTAGTTCTTGACATAGTTGGTTCTGTGGTAGCAAAATTTGAGTGAGCATTTTAATGTCATTGTTTATTTCATGCATGAGTGTTCTAAGAGTAGATTGATATATTTTTGAATTATAATATGTGATGATATCATATGGTCCAAGTTTTAGATCATGCGACTTAGTGTATAAAAAGTTATTAAGGTCCAAAGTTGGCCTTTTAGGGAGATTACACTGGTTCCCCTAGTCTATTTTGAATGATGTTAAAGATCAAGACTAGATCAAGATATAATGGCTCATGGGTGATCATAAAGTGAGTATATATGGTTCATTTTGATTCAAATAATTCAAAGTGTTTGTTGGTTAATGAATTTAAAGATTGAGCTCCTTATAAAAGGATCAACAGAGCGTGTCTGTTCCAAGGTGTCAGGAAGCAACGAGATGAAGACAAGTGTTGGTTGTTTAACATTGAGTAGAGGTAAATATCAAGATTATTTAGAAGATAAATGGTGATTTTTTATTTTAAATAATAAATATAAATGGTATTTATTAAATTAAATTGGTCAAAATTATAGTTGTCTATCATGACTAAAGTGAGGATAATCGCGAAGAGATTAATGAAGCATATGAGGTCAAAGTTTCTAGATTACATGAGATGAGGTCAAGTGTTAAAAGTATAAAATTTGTGAAATGGTAAACTATGAGTTAATGTTATAATCATATTTAATATGCATGATTGATCTAAGATGTGAGGGTATGAGATGTATTTTAAGTAACTAAAGTTTAACTGTGACCGTTTGGATTTAAATATTCAAATTTTCAAAGGAAAAACTAGTGCTCAATTTTTGTGTTATATATTTAAATCTATGCAGAATTTTCTCATGGTGACAAAATAAAATATGTATAATAATGTAAGTCACATTTGATAATATATATTTGAATATTTTAAAGTGTGTATAGTCAAATTTATGAATGTTCAAATTTGACTATGTGTTTGTGCAAGTTTTGAAAGTAACCTAAGAAGGGTATTTGAGTTGTGCTTATTAGTATTTCAATGTTTGAAGGTAAAATGGATACTATATTATGTTTTAGACTCCATGGATACTATAAATGTGCATTATGAAGGTTTAACCAATCATATTCAATATGAACAAAGGTTTAGAACTTGACTATGTTTTCATTCATAATGATTATGTGTATAGAGAGGTATTTTAGATAATTAGGGGTTAAAAAAAGAGTGATATGATGGATTTTGGAACTTAAAAATGACCTATAGATCATGTGCCATGGGTAAATGAATTTAAAAGTTCTCATGTGTTCTTATTTTTCTTGATTAAGTGTTTAAATATGTGAATAAGTCTTTGTGAGACCTATAAAAGCTACAAGGGCCTAATTAAAAGGTGTAGCTACTTAAGGGTGACTCATAGATGCTATGGCTGACCAATAAATATTTTATTGAGATATGTCTTCATATGATATATTCCTTAATGGTTAAGGAATGCTTAATGTCTGACCAAGATATTGATAATCATGAAGGCTTTATAAATGGTGAAACCAAATGAGATGGTTTCTAGATTGGTGTAGCACTTGTGTGAGGTGAGTAATTCCAAACGAAGGAAAGAACATTTGAAAAAGAAGGTACAATTCATTGAGGACTATCAAGGAGTGAAGAGGATTAGTCATTATTTTTTGATTAAGTTGGTGTAGGAAGACTTATAGGTCATTGGACCTAATGAGCCTAGAGGAGGCAGAATGAGCAAGTATCCCTAGAGGTTGTTTGAGAGAGAGTGTATTATGTGAAAGGTTGGTCAAAGATGTATGAGCATTGAAGTGAAGAAGAAAGGAGAGATAATTTTCCTAGTGGATGGGTTGATGATCAAATTAAATTGAGGAATTTGTGTATGACCTATTGGTCATATTTTTGATGTCTAAATAGTGATCTTGTAGGTTGAGATTGAGTGAAGGATAGATGATATCTATGTGAGCTTGGTGGTTGATCTGAGAGGCAAATTAGAGTGTGGACTATGTGTATGACCATATAGTCATATTATTAATGTGGTGATATATTTATTTTTGATAATTTTAAAGTGATTCAAAAGGTGGTTTTGGATGTATTGAGAAGGTGTGTTGAAGTGAGTTTGAGTGAAGAGTTGAAGAGTGGGGTTAGTTGGGATATGTAGAGTGTCCTAATTGATATTTGTGTGTTGGTTCAAGTATGTAATGTTCTTTGGCCAATATAGAGGGTTAATTGAAAGAGTAAAGGTAAATAGTGATAATCAAAGGTCCATCATTAGGTGTTGAAGACATTAGTTTAGAGCTGGAAATGTCTATAGGTGTTGTAGTTACTCAACATCTAGGGGATTGTATCCTCTTTACAAGGTGAAACTTGATAAAAGTCTAGTTGTTGTGGCTACTCAGCTATATAGGTGTAGTATATCCTTGTGGGATTGAAATCACACTAAAATAAGGGATGGTAGTTCCTTGATCAATTACAACTGGTCTAAATTAGATCTTGTCATTATATGATTGTAGTCTATCTTGCAAGGTTCAGTGGGTTTTATTTCCCAAGAGTATTTCCCATGTATATGTTATGTTGATGTGATGTATGCTCTTTTTCATGATTTGGATGTATGTGATTTCATGTTTATATTGCTAGATCAAGTTGATGAATGATGGAATGGTTTTAAAATTGAATGTGCATTTTTTGTATACTGTTTCACCCCACTCTTAGTATCTACTTTCAATATAAATGTGTTTAAGATCCAAATATTCAAACTTTATACACATTTATCATAACATATCATAAATTTTAAATTTGAATGATATAATACTAAAGCTTAATAAGTTTTGAGCATGTTTAAGATCTAAATATTTGAACTTTAAACATGTTTATCATAATGCATTGTAACTTTGAAATTTGAATGATTTAATACTAAAGCTTAAGAAATTTTGAGAGTGTTTAAGACCCAAAGATTCAATATTTATTGCATGTTTCTCATAATTCATCATAACTTTAAAATTTTAGTCTCATCATACTAAATCTTAAATGATTTTGAACATGTTTAAGATCAAAAGATTCAAACTTTATACACTTTTTTCATAATGAATTAAAACTTTGAAATTTAAACGATGTAATACCAAAACTTAAAGAGTTTTGAATGTGTTTAAGATCCCAAGATTGAAGCATTATGCATGTTTATCATAATACATCAAAGCTTTAAAATTTTAATGATGTAATACCAAAACTTAAGTGGTTTTGAGTGTGTTTAAGATCCAAAGTTTCAAACTTTATACATATTTATGATAATGCATCACAACTTTAAAATTTGAAGGATGTAATACCAAAGCTTAAGAATTTTTGAGCATGTTTAAGATCCAAAGATTTGAAATTTATGCACATTTCTCATAATGCATTACAAATTTGAAATTTTAACTATGTAATACCAAAGGTTATATATTTTTGAGCATGTTTAAGATCTAAAGATTCAAAATTTATGCATGTTTCTCATAATGCATCATAAATTTGAAATTTGAATTATGTAATATCAAATCTTAAGTTGTTTGAACATTGTTAAGATCCAAAGATTTGCACTTTATCTTAATTTCTCATGATTCATCACAAATTTAAAATTTGAATGATGTAATACTAAAGCTTAAGAAGTTTTAAATGTGTGTAAGACCCAAATATTTGAACTTTATGCACATTTATTATAATGCATCACAAATTTGAGATTAGAGTGATCTAATAAAAAAGTTTAAATGATTTTGAATGTGTTTAAGATCCAAATATTCAAAATTTATGTGTAGTTCTCATAATACATAAAAACTTTAAAATTTGAGTGACATAATACTAAAGCTTAAGTGGTTTTCAACATGTTTAAGATCTAAAGATTCAAAATTTATGCATGTTTTCATAATGCATCACAACGTTGCAATTTGAGTGATGTCATACTAAATCTTAAGTAGTTTTGAGCATGTTTAATATCAAAAGATTCAAAATTTATGCACATTTCTCATAATGCATCACAAATTTAAATTTTGAGTGACATCATATCGAAGCTTAAGTGGTTTTCCACATGTCTAAGATCTAAATATTCAAACTTTATGCATGTTTCTCATAATTCATCATAAATTTGAAATTTGAGTGACATCATACCGAAGCTTAAGTGATTTTGAATGTGTGTAAGACCCAAAGATTCAAATTTTTTGTATATTTCCCTTAATGAATCACAACTTTGAAATTTAAGTGACATCATACTAGCTTAAGTAGTTTTGAAGGTGTTTAAGATCCAAAGATTCAAAATTTATGTACATTTATCATAATGAATAAAAAATTTGATATTTAAGTGACATCATATTGAAGGTTAATCAATTTTGAATGTGTTTAATATCTAAATATTCAAACTTTATGTGTGTTTTTCATAATGCATCATAACTTTGAAATTTAAATGAGAAGAGGAATTGGACTCTTACAAGTGAAGGGAGACAATGGAATAGTAGTGTAACAGGTGAGAGGTATTAATGCAATAAAAAAATCCACTTTATAATGCATGTAATCACTAAGTTTGGGATCTATTGGAGAAGTTCATGGCCTTTGATATGTGTTCCATACTAATGGAATAAAATCATCATGCAAATAGACTAGCTGCCATTGGTGCAAAATATGGCATAGTTGATGGAGTTAAAGACACCAAAGGGTAGTCACAAATCAAGGTTGTGTGAAGGCCATCAATACTTGATAATGAGGCAAGTTGGTAGGTTTTTTATAGTGACAGTTGGATTGCTTGATTTCTCCAACATGAAGTAGAATTTTGTTAAAAGAACCAAGGTAGACTATAACATCAATCTGGTGATCATATTGTCCAATTAAGGAAAAACAAATTTCCCAAAGTTTTGGTTACATTAGAGATTATATTCAATGAAGATGATCAGTTAAATAAGGGCAAGGTAAGTGTTTCTACTAAAGAGGAACACTATGAGAAGGTAGTTATTTTCAAAGACAAGTTGCTTAAGTTAGGGAAAGTGAATAACAAGGATGAGAGAGCTAGCTTCATAGCCTTATGTCAAAAGTTTTTAGATGTATTTTTAGGGTTTTTACTTGAGGTTAGCCTAACACACCATAGAGTTTGAGGATAAAACAAAACTAATAAGTTAGAAATAAATACCAATCAACCATAAAGTTGAGGGGATCATGACAAGGGAATTGACAAAAATGATTAAATCGAAGATCATATTACCTATTAAACATTCCTCATGGGTGGAAAAATTTATTCCTATAATGAATAATAATGGGGAGATATGTTTATGTGTGGAATTTATAGACCTAAAAAAGTTGTCTTTGAGAGACCATTATCCCATACCATCCATAGATCAGATCCTTCAAAAGGTTGATGGATCTTAGAGGTTCTCTTTGCTTGATGGATACTCTAGGTATAATCAAATATTGGTGAGTGAATAATATAGACATAATACTACCTTCACAATAAAGTGGGGAACCTATGCATACATGAAGATGCCCTTTGGACTATCCAATGTAAGGGAAAGTTTCCAAAGAGCAATAGATGTTGCCTTCCAAGGGATTATTAATTAAATGGTAATCATCTATCTTTATGACATCATTATTTTTTCAAAGGATCTAAAGATCACATGACACACTTGAGGTTAGTGTTTGATAGGTGTAAGAAGTTTGGGGTCTCCTTAAACCCCAAAAACACATATTCTTAGTCCATTAGGGTAGACTATTAGGACATATTATGTTATAGGATGGCCTCTCCATTGACCTTGGGAGGGTTTAATAAATCCTAGAATTACCCTTACCTAATCATAATAAATTTTTATAGATCTTCTTAGGAAAGATTAACTTCATAAGGAGGTTTGTTCTAGGATTTATAGAGTTGGTGAAGCCACTTACTCATATGCTCAATAAGCACAAGGAATTATCATGGAGAAAGGAAGGAATAAGAAGTTTTGAGGCCATAAAATAGGCCATATCTCAATATCCCACCCTCCTCAACCCTAACTTTAATAAGGAATTTTTCATCTATGCATTCTCGACAACTGATGCCATTTCTTCTATGCTCAAGTGGAAAAATGATGAACATAATAGCCAATTGATTTATTCATTCAAGCATTGAAGGATATGAATAAATATAAACCTTTATTGAAAAACATGTCCTTGATATTATGACAGGGATTAAAAAGTTGACACATGTTGTCTAACAACAAAGTCATTGTAATGGTAGTACATCCAAGCATAAAGGAGTTTATACTTAATAAAGAATTAGTGAGAAGGGTATGACCTTGAAGTGAGAAATACCAAACTGATCATAGGTAGGGGAATTTTTGAAAATATTTTAGTATAGGTTAAAGAAGATAAAGTCATGGTCTTGATAGTCCATGATAGTCAATAGATAGTTGTAAACATGACCCCTCTCAGCTAGACCAATGATGTGGTAAAGTTTCTCAAAATAGGCCAATGTCCTATGGGATTAGATAGGACCAAAATAAGATACTTTAAACTAAATTTAATGTCTTACATATTTGTGGATGGAATTCTCTTCGATAAGGACATAGGAGGTATGCTCTTAAGGTATGTTGAATCAAGTCAAATTGATAGGTTACTAGAGTAAATTCATAATGGGCCTATAGGTGGGAAATTTACATCCAGTACCATAGCCTCTAAGATCATCACTTTAGGATAATTTTGGCCCACCTTGTTTAGAGACTCACATGCTTAACTCAAGAAATATTCTAAATGTGCCATGTTTGTCAGTAAGCAAAGGATAGATAACTTACCCTTATAACCCATCCAAGTTGAGCAACCCTTTATGAAATGGGGCTTAGAATTAATAGTAATGATCCATCCCCATTATAGTGATATCCATAATTGGGTTATAATATCCATTGATTACTTCACAAGGTGGGTGGAGGTAGTTGCAGTCAAAGAAGCTAATGAAAACTTGGTTTTGGACTTCTATGATAGTCTTGTGACTAGGTTTGGTGTCCCCTCAAACATATTATCAGTTAATGAATTTTCCTTTATTAGTGATAAAGTATGTAATTTGGCCCTTAAACATGACATATATCTCAAATATTCCTCCAACTACTACCCACAGGGCAATGGGCTAGCAATAAAAACTTGATAAGGATCATTAAGAGGACAATGGAAGACAATCAAATAGAATGGCACACAAAGTTAAAGAATATCTTATGGGTAGTTATATTCACACCTAAGAGGTCTAATAGGCATTCCCCTTAAATATTTGTTTATGTTAGAGAGGAAAAATACCCATTTCCCTTGAACAACTAGATTTAGAGCTTGCACACCAACTTGACCTCATAAAAGATAATGCAATGGAGGTAAGAATGAATGAGCTGAGAGAGTTAAAGGAAAAATTGGATATTGATATGCATGCCATATGATCTATTAAATACCAATTCAAGAGATAATTTTATAAAATATCTTCATTCAAATCCTTTCAACAAGGAGACATTGTGCTTAACTGGGATGAAAACCATGCCAAGCCAGGTAAACACTCTAAGTTTGATAGTCTTTGGAGTGAGATTTATATCATCACCAATTATAAGGAAATTAATTCTTTATAGTTATCCAAATTGAATGGTGAGGAACTCTCCATACTTTTTAATGGGATATTCCTCAAGTACTGCTATTAGTTTTCATCATAGTTCTCTTATACATAGTAGTTAGTGTTTGTCTCTTTCCTCTAAGTGCTTCTGCACATATTTAGTTATTTGTTGCCTTTTCCTTATTATTTATTTCTATGTTTGTTTGTCATTTATTGTCCCTTTTTGGTGTCTTTTTATGTCTCATTGAGTTAAATATTTGAAAGGTATTGAGTAGAGTATATGTGTAGTCAAAGATCCATTTTATAGTCATAGATCAAGTCAAGGAGTTCTAAGTCCCTTGACTAGCAGGATGGTCAAGCCATCTGAGTCACCAAAAATGCTGACCACATTCTAATCCTAGACCTAAAGAGGGGTCAACCTAGAGTCTTAGAGTCTTGATTCATCATCAATCCTCATGGTTGATCCTCCTTACCTTTGTTTCAACTTGTATCAAGTATTTTCATAGTGTTTGAACTTGTATAAAGGTCTTTGGTTAGTTGGATGAAGCCTCAACATTCAAAGGTGCCATGATAGAGGTAAGTTTACAAGGAATCCTAGTGAAGGACCATGAAACATCTCTAATCTACCCAATCATATAAGGCATGATCCACTTTAAAGCCTATAAGAACATCATGAGAGTGTTGTGGGGTCTAATTGAAATATTTGATAGGTTATAAATGTATCTCATATATGTTGGTATGATATGTATGTGCTAATGTATCTTTAAGGTTATGAATATGTCTTAAAACCAATATTTTTGACCATGTCATTAGACTTCATGAACATCATCAATCCATTACTAAGGTTTTTCATACACCATTGAGCCCATTCCCACCATGGTTAATGCATAAATCCTCTCTAATGGGCACCACACATGAAAATTGTGTGTTTATATCTTCCCTAAGTCATACATAGGCTTTAAAACATCACATGACTCCTTTTTCCTCCATCATGCCAGTTAACAATGGTTTATTATCTGAAACAAGAGAAAATGTAAGGAAATTGTAAGTTTCAAAGGTTTTTTGAATGGTAAAAATTTATACAATATGGACTAACTAAAATTGAGTTAGGGATCTATAAGGGGAAGTCAACAATTGAAAGTAAAGGACAAACCAAACTGTTTCAATGCTTGGAGAGCTCAAAACTACCATACCTTCCCATCAAGCCCATTGGCAAGCTTAGAATGCACTTCAGGGTATTGCTCAAACCATATGGAGGAGAGAGAATGAAAACCCAAGATATTAGACAAAATAATTATACTTTTTTAGATTTCATTCATGGGAATTTATTTCTAGATTGGTCCCTTGAGCATCATGAACATTCCTTAAGAACTTAAGGGATCTAAGCATCATCCATATCTACACATGTCATGTAAAATAAAATAGTTTTCATGGGTTTTTGAATTATTTGGCTAAACCAATGGTGGTTCATATTTACTTAGGTCTTTATTAAACTTCATGGATATATTTTAGTTTTTATCTCACACATGTGAGCTTATGGAACCAACAAACCTATAGGTTAGAAGAGTCTAAAGTTTATAGGCAAATTTGGGCTGTGGGCAAAGTGTTGAGTGCTCTTATTAGAATGAGTTGACATTTTTTAAATATTATTGGAGTTATTAAATATTACCCATACCTATTTTCTCAATTTTGATGTTCGCATTAGCCTCTTATATTCCCATGATGTCTTTAAATAAAAGTATCATATGCATCTGAGGTCCAGAGCACTGTAGGTTGTTTAATGTTGCCCTTAGAATCTTTAAAAACAATCAAGAGTATGAAATGAGGTGTTGGATTCATAATATGTCATCATATTATCCATGGGGGTAGATATTTTAACCTTCATGATAGCCTCATAGGCCTAAAAAACCACCCTCTTTACCTCTAAATCTCACATAATTAGTTTAGCAAAGATTAAGGTTTCTTAGACAATGTTAAGGTTTCATGAAGAATCTTAGGTTTCCTTTTTTTGACTGTATGTACCCTTTTTATACCTCTAAAGTGATATGTTTGCATAATTATGTGTACTAGGGTCTTTAGGGTGCTTATCAATTGTTTTGGATGGTTCTTATACTTTAGTTCATGCCATATCCATACCTATATCATTTCATGTTGTTTTCACTACCATTACACTATGTTTTAACCTTGTCTTTCATGTTCCAACCCCAAGACCACTCCACGATCATCCTCATCAACTCATCCACCCTCCCTCCCAAGTCTGAAACATGTAAATAGACCTAGATACCCCTTGTAACCACCAAGAATCATGAGATTATGGAAGGATAGATCAATATGGATCATTCATTATACTACAAAGCTAATGGTCACCTATAGGAAACCATCTTGAGCATATTGTGTAAAGACCATCAAGGGCACTATTTTATTATTTTTATAAACTAGGCCTAGTTCCTAAACAATTAAGGGTCTAGATTAAGGGATAAAATATAATTGAATATAATAAAATACATATTTATATCAATTTGATAAAATTAATTACATAGGGAAAAGAAGTAACTTATATGGAAAAATAAGATGAAATGAATGATTTAGAGGTTGAAACCTGCTATGAAAGATTTGAAAGATGTCATGAAATTGGATCTATATTTAATTTTGTGAAAGGATAGGAGCACTAAAAATAGGACACTTCAAGGTCTGACGTTATTGTCCACTCTTACCACTATTGTCCAAACTAGTCACAAAGATCTAAGTTTTTTGGGTTTTGTCTAATGTCCCTATGTGAGCCTACTTGAGAAATTTTGGATGTTTAATGTCAAAATATCTCACTATATATCTATTTTAATATTTATACCCTAAGTTTATCTACACACACAAAACAACAAACACATCAAAAGCAAAAGGGGGAAAAACTAGGTTAGGGGAAGTATGATCGCATGATCTAGAACCCTTGCTATCCTAATCATTGCCTACATTAACCCTTAATATAGGGTCTCAGATACAATATAGTTCTCCCTTAGGGAACGTGAATAATCAACATGTATGGTAGATGCAAGAATGAACTTTTTCCTAGGCCCTTTCTTGATCAATCATGCAAATCTATGTGTGATGTAGAATGTTAAACTATACTATTGACTGATTTTTAATTATGTACTACACTAAAATAGTAAGTGCGAGATATAAAATGCCTTGTGAATTCCTTTTTATAGGAGCCTCTTATTTTGAATTTAGGAGTTTTATTCTCATTATCTAACATCCAAAAGATCAAAAAACTTAAGGGAGGGGATAAGAAGGGTTTAAGATCTCTTAAGTGAAGTTAAATGACCATTGGGACTCAAAATACAAAGGGAAAAGAGTGAAAAAAATGAGACACCCTAGGGTCTATCACTATAGTCCAATCCCAATGCTCCTATCCTATAGGCTCAAGACCTGGGGGATAGAATTGGTGTGGGAGATAGAGTCTAGTTGAGCTAGAATGACTGTCTAGAAGGCTATGGATGAATAGTTATCGACCAAAAAGGTGACTTAAGCATGAAACAAGACCATGTTAATTAAAACAAAAGATATGGTTAATGTGAAAAAGGCACATATTCTCTAGTCAGAGTTTCTTGTGAAAGGACTGTGAAAAGACATGATATGTGTGGTTGCTTGACCAATTTAGGTTGTATACATTTACCCCCCTTTTATTCTAGTGATGTAATGGAATAAAGTAATAGAATAAAATAAAGAAGAAGAAAAATTCATATCTTAACCTACTTGTGTGGAGATAAATGTGTTACAAAGGGTCCAACTCACTTCTTGGCTAGGAAAGTGGATGGAAATCTAAATAGTACTTAGAGAAAGAAAGAATCCCTAAAATGGATGACTTTCATACTGAATCTAAAAGTGGAATCCATGTAACATGGAGAAGGAGGGTAATGCTTTCCCCCTATGATAAATCTAGCTTAAAATGAGGAATACTCAAAGGCCCAAAACTAATGTTTGTCCTCTATCTTAGATAAGTCATGTAATCCAAAATGTCTGTTTAAAATATGTATGTTGTGAAGAGTAAAATCTATAATACCCTCACTCTAAATATCTAAACTAGAACTAAGAAATGCTTGGAGGCCTAAAACCAATGTCTATTCTCTATCCCATATAAAATCATGTAGTATGGGTCTGGGTAATGTAATGGACCAACCACTACAAATAACCATATGGTCTAACCCAGTGATAACCTAGGTAAAGCTAGGTATAGTCTAGAACTCTAGTCAATGTGAAAGAAGAGAATGACATGTCTTGACATTCTATATGTATAGTCTTGAGTGATGAAGAATATGAACATCCATGTCATGCCCCCAAATATATTATGCGTCTATATAATCTAGTAATTTGTATAACCACATGTGAAATGACATATATTGATATGTCTTATGTGTAAACTTGGAGACTAAAACATTATGCTCTATACTATGCTTTTAGTCTACTATCTAATTCTATAATTGTATAATGTTATATGAAGTTATATGTTTGAGATGTGTAGTATGTGCATGCCCTCAAATCTAGATTAGAGTCTATATCTATATCAAAGTCACTATGAATCTATATAATCTAAACCACTGTATCTAAATAGTATGTGTACCTATAAGCTAAAATCACTGTGGATCCATATGATCTAAACTAATGTATTTGAATAGTATGTGTATCTATAAACTAAAGGTATATCCCTATGAATGTCTTGAGTAATGGTGAGTGACCCATATAATTTGAATCACTATATATCTCAATTGATTTGAGCTAAATATGATAATGCGATTGCTAGATGTGTAAGAACCATGGTATAATCACTTATAAGAGTGGGTGGGCATGCTAGGTAAGTGCAGAAATAGGAATAGTAGAAATTATTCCCCCTTTTGGAGAGAGGGATGAAATCCATGATAGAGGAGGTCAAGCCAAAAGTGATGACTACTGGCATAATAATAGAAATAAGATTAGATTGTTGTAAATAGCTTGAAAGGTTATTTGATTGATTAGACTAAGTTGTTGAAAGTGTAACAAGTTTTTATTTATGATGACCAAGGTGTGTGTCTGAATATAAGATAAATATTGAGGTACTCATGCTATAGTAAGAAGATGAGGTAGTAAGGGAGTAAAATTTGAATGTGTCAAAGGTATCAATGTCATGATTTCATGGAAGAAAATAATTTAAAAAATAGATTTACGAGGTTTGAGTTATGGGTTAAATTGTACTTTATTTTGATTGAAAGAGTTGGCTAATATAGGAAATTGGATTGATTATTGATTCATTTATGCACTGACTAGGTTGAGATTTTTGAGCTCTAGAGTTAGAGAGATGTCGAGGAGACAAACACCTACCGTGACCCAATTTGAGTAGTTAGTAGCGTAGGTTCAAGCTAGTGGTGATGTTACCCTGGTAAGTAACCTAAATGCCTAGTTTTTGTCTATTTTAGGCCTATTTTGGTGTTTTTGAGCTCCCTAAAGTAGCCTAAGAAAAAAATTCTAGTGTCAGTGCTCTTATCCTACATCCATTACTCCTGTCTAGGTTCTAGTGCTCTTGTCCAAGTTGCAATGCTCATATCCAATGCTATTGTCCTGTACCCAACACTATTATCTTAAAGGCTTAATATTTTAATGATGTTGTTTTGTTGTTGACTATTGTTCTATTTTGGCTTTTGATTTGGCATTATTGACTGATATGTGTGTTGTTTTTGATGTTTTATAGGGTGAGGTATAGATAAGAGAGTTTTATAGGGGCCAGGTGATGGAGACATTGAGGCTATTACCATTTTTTATTGATGAGAGAGATATCATGGATAGGGCTAGGTTAGGTCATGTTTATGACATAGACATGATGTAATGTGATTGATATCTAATTACCACCTTATATGAGAGTTAGAATGTAGGTACATGTAATTTTTGGCTTCCTACAAGGGAGATTACTATGACTCTAGAGGATATGTATTGCATTTTGTATTTTTTAATTAATGGATGGAATATGATGTTGCAAGATGATATGGGTGTTGATTCTATTGATCATACATCCTTTTATTTTTTTGGTGTGCCCTCAGGTATATATTGAAGGAGTGACAGTGATGTATTATTATCAATTATTATGTAGTCTTGTGTTTCATGCTTGTAAAAGGTGTTGGTTGTTTTACTATCATCATTTATTGCTATAAATGGGAGTGGAATGTCTATTGCATATAAGATTCATAGAATTATGCACAATGTGGAGGTATATGGCATTGTATTCTTTTTGGGACTATACTTTTCCACCTATATATGGATCTCTACAAGTTTACATAAGAGGCATTTAGCAGTAGTTTAAGCATAGTGACCTTATTACATTGTTAGGATTATGAGCACATAGTAGTTGTGTAGATGATTGAATTACCAAGGGAGAGGTGGGAACCTCCATAGCCATTTAGAGAGTGGTGGATGACTACATTGGATATCTGGTCCCCTAGGTTAGATCATTATAGGTGGGTCCTAGATAGATTGGTAGCTATTGATATTATATGGAGGCCTTACAAAGGATTTCCTAGGTGGGTTGAGGATGGAGTGTAGTTATGATATATGAGGGTTATCTATTAGAGACATGAAACTAGGTTGGAGTATATGAGTGATTTTAGTATGAGCATGTGACTAGATAGTTTGGGGTACCATAGGATGTGCCCCTGATAACATGGGTGTGGGTGAGGAGTACATAGACACTAATGAGGGTAGGAGTTCATGTGAGGTATACTAAGGCTAAACTAGCACCATTACCTTTGGATGCATGAGATATGGTTATAGATATTAATTAAGTGGATGATGTTGGATTTATAGATGCATACACTATGTGGTGGGCTAGGCATTAGTGGACTCCATTGTATCCTATTTAGGTAGGGAGTGTTCTCGAGTATGAGGATCTTGAACTAATCCAGATGATGGGAGGTAAGAATTAATTTCATTTGAAATATGTACAATTTTTTTTTTTTTTTTAATTTTAAAGTATATAGCTAATGTAGTGTCATAATTTGTGTGCAGGTAGAGTGGGAGGTACATAGGATGAGGCACATGCTAGGGTGGTAAGTGGAGATGATGATTGTTAGGAGACCATCATTGAGTTAACACTTAGAGAGCTCACACGACATGTTCCTAATGATGCAATGGAGGAAGGATTGATATAACAAGTGATGATCAAATTTGGTATTCATGCTCATCTATTTGATAGGGATGCTATAGTGACAACTATTTATGTCAGGGTAGCAAGAGAGAGAGAGACAGATGAGCTAAGAGTTGAGTTGGATAGGCATAAGATGCCTCCATATTATTTTGGTTTCATTAGCATGAGGATCATGGATGAGTGTACAGACCTTAAAATATGATATATGGACTTGCACAAGGAACATGGTTAACTATTAGAATGAGAGAGTCATTGTAAGAGGCATGCAACAACTTGAGGAGGTGTGGGGCCATCAATTGATAGGGTAGATTATAGGGATATTATTGATGAGGAGAGTGAGAGTGAGAGTGAGGGTGTGATTCCTATTCATGATTGACTATACTTGATATAGTGTATATGTTTGAAAACTTTATATATATATATATATATATATGGATACTTGTTTGAATTTGAATCTTGTGTACTATGTTATGGATTTTGGAATATACTAGTGTATTTATTAAAAATGGTTGATTAGAAATAATTGATTTGGTATTTATGTTAAGGTTGTATATGTTTTGGTAAAATGGGATATTGGGACATGATCTAATTTTCATTTAATAGGTTCAAGGGTGATGTTAGTTTTGATTTTGATTCATATGTGAGTAAAAAAAAATTATTGTTTTATAATTTGTAAATTGATTTGGTAAATTAAATTGGTTCAAGATTGGTAAAATGGGATATTGGTAAGATCAAAATTTGGATAATTTGGTTTGGCTAGGGATGGTTATTTGGAACTAGGAATGTTAGTTTTTAGTAGAAGGGGATGTAAGAGATCACTTTATGTATATCACTTTGTGCTCAATTCCTTGAGAGTGGCTCAAGAATATAAAGGTTGGCCCTTTGGCTCCATTATTACACACTAAGTGAAGCTATGGGATCATGCATATACTAATTCATGTTTAGACTATGTGTCTAATCCATCTGAGTAGGTGGCTCAAGAATATAAAGGTTGTCCCTTTGGCTCCATCATTGTCCACTAAGTGAGCTATGAATTGATACTAGTATGAATGTGTGTCATATCACTCTGTGACGTATCACTATCTGAATCCTGATGGCCAACTAAATAAGTACCCATAATTCTCATGTTATGTAGGAACATGCCCTATATCTGATGTTGTCTATGATACCCTAGCTATAATTGTACGTGGAGACTCTATAAGATGCAATCTCAATTAATGCATAACTAAAACTATGTGTTGTGAGGGAGGCTCATCTATCCACAATCATAGTGGATTACTACATGAAATAACACCCAATATCCTCTATTGTGATGCATATAACTATGACATAGATCAAGATGGAACTATAACCTATGATGAGGGCTTGTCTAATCTCAATCATAGTAGGTTGCTACATGAAATAGGTCCCTAAAAAGTACACCATAGTTAATATCTCATTAGAGAAGTATTTTTTGATGTGGGTTCATCTAATCTTAACTATAGTATGTTTCTACATGAGATAAGACCCTAAAAACTTAGCTATAGTGAATATCTTTCAAGATTAGTACTCTATTATAGTGCCCATGACTATGCTACATATGTATATGGAACTATACTATGTACTCCTTGGAATACACTACCATATGTAGGCTAATCTCACTGTATTGGTCTCTAAACCTTTTGAGTAGATGGGATAGGAGATATCCTATGAGGCTCTATCTTAGAAACCATATTACTCTCATAATGAGTAACCGATTCCTGTGAAGGAATGTCCTAGGATGACTCAATCATGGAGGAATGGCGTTTATGGTTCGATGATGGAGGAGATATTGGTGCCCCTATGTGAATTCTATGATGCCATTATTAGTGCATTTATTAATGCAATCTCTAAGTCTATAACAATCATTATCTTTATATCCATAGATATGATGATAGTTACAAAAGGGCTAATGTGACTATCTATGTAAGAGATGTGGATCTCATTGATGAGTAAAAGGTAATGTGATTAACTTCTTATCTAGTAGTGCTAATAATATGACATATGGGTTATCTTGATTTGAATCAAACTATAGTGGTGCCCTACTTTTGTTCTTTATAATGCATATTATAGGTGATGCTCTAGAAATTGGCTTTCTATTCTTAATTGGTTACTTTTCTAGTTGTAGTCTCCTATCTTGTTTAGGACATTGTGGATGTTGTGTGCTAGGAGATATAGATGGAGGTAATGCTATGAAATCTAGAGTAATATGATCAAATAAATCTAACTCAATCAATCCAAATTTATTCTCCAATGTTAGAACTTTATAACATAAGTGCTTGAAATAAGACTCTGTTTGATATAATATATGTTCTAGGAGTGGTTGATGAAGCCCCTTAATAAAGATATGCTAAATTTATAAATATGTTGGTTTATAGATTAATCTTAAAATGTGAGTCTTGAATCGTAAGATATAATCACTAACTAAATCTAAAGTATTTTGTTGAATTTTGGAAAGTTTCTCATATCTAACATGAGTGCCCATGTTTTATATGTACTATATAATAAATGCCTCCTCTAGGTCATCATATGTATGCAAGGAACCAATAGGGAGTAGATGAAAGAACCAATTTTATGCATTACCCACTAGTGTCTTCTAGAACAACTTGAGTAGAATCAAAGGAATCTCATGAGATGGCAAAGCCTTTTGAAAGGCTTGAAGGTGTACAAATGGATCTCCAATTCCATCAATGTGAGGCAATGATGGTATCTAGAAATGCTTAGGTAATGAAGCTTTTACAAATTTCTTCAAAAGAGGGTTACCATGTAAGTCATTGGCATCCATACAAGACTTATAAGACTTGTTTTCCAAGGTAAGGAGATGCACTTGGTGTTGTAATTCACCAACTACATGCATCAAATAAATAATCTCCTGGGATGGTATATTAGTATCTTAAACTGGATCATTTAATAATTGAATTTGATCATTTATTTTAGCCATGGGAATGTTACATTTAACAATTGGATCATAGAGAGGGGGTGTGCTCACTTGAACCTTTGGAGGAATGGTAACTTGGACCTTAGTATAGGGATGTGGTATACCATTCTCTTTGGGTGAAGAGTGATAAATATGTGCTAATGTAATAGGGGGTGGCTTGGGAGATTCATTGGTATCTTTATTATTTAGTGAATCACATTCTAATTGAGTAGAGGATGTGATGTTATCATTAAAATGTGTTTCATTTGAAATAAAATCATGCATAAAAGTAGAAAAAACATTTTGTAATACATTATGTTTGAGAGGAGTGAGAGAAGAGTTAGAAGCATGTGATGCATTTTCTTCTTCACTATGTTCATAATAGTAATCATTATTCCATGCATTATTATAATCAGAGTTTTGTTCATATTCACTCTCATTTTCATATTAATTTGCATGTTCAATATAATACTCATTATCACTTCCATCATCACTAGTGAGAAGGGTTAGAAAAGATGTTAGTTATTTTCTATTATGAAATAAATTATCATGTGAAATTGGAATATTATGTGCATCAATGTTATCCTTGAATAGATTGCATGCCTTATTTTCATTTGCAATGTGATAAGTAAGAATAAGAGATTTATCATTTAAACATTCTTTTTCTATTGTTTTAGATGACAAAGTAGAGTTAATAACATGAGTTTTATCATTTGAACTATGCATTGGCAATTTGATTCTATTACATTTATATTGTTGTAATTTGAACATGTAAGTAGTAAAAAAGAGAGATAGAGAGAGATTAGGTTCAAATGGAATCAAATTATCACCAATGAGAGATTCACTTGGAAATACATAACTAATCTGTTCATTTGGTGCATTGTGCATAGGAGAATGAGGTGAAAAGTACCTTTCCTATTTATCAAAATTATTTTATTTAGAAGAGGGAAGAAAAAAGATAGGTTTGAGAGAAGAAGATGCATCTAATTTTTATTCACTATCACTTTCATATGTATCATCATATTCCTCATTACAATAATAGTAATTATCTTCATTTTAAATGAAATCATTTTCCACATTTTAGCTAATGTGTAATTTTGCAAATTTATCCATTCATTGTCATAATTATGAGAAAAATTTAGAAATTTATCTATGGGATGAGAGGGAAGAAGTGCCTTAGTGGCCATTTTATTTCTTTCACCAAAGAGAACATGTAAAAATACTATTAAGCAAATAAATCCAATAATAACTACTAACATAGAGATTTTGAAAATATTTTTGACACTCCAATCAATTTGTAAAAATTCCAAAAATTCTATCTAAAAATTGTAAGGAAGGCTTGGGGTTTGAGGACCTATTTTGGAAATCTAGGGTTTTGGGTTGGGGTTTTAGAATTTTTGAAAATTATTGCAATAATTTAAATTTTAAAATAAATTTGAATAAGATAAATGCAAAAAAAATTATACAAAAATTAGAAATTTAAAACTAAATTTTTGTAATAATAACTACTAACATAGATATTTTGAAAATATTTTTGACAGTCCAAACAATTTGCAAAAATTCCAAAAATTTTATCTAAAAATTGTAATGAAGGCTTGGGGTTTGAGGACCTAGTTTAGAAATGTAGGGTTTTGGATTGGGGTTTTATAATTTTTGAAAGTTATTGGAATAATTTAAAATTTAAAATGAATTTGAATAAGATAAATGCACAAAAATTTAAAATTAAATTTTTATAAAAATATAAAGGAAAAACCCTAAGGGTACATAGGGTTTTAGATTTGTTTGAAATAAGTTATGTTCACCAAATATTTTATTATTTTTGAGAAACTAGGGCCTAATTCCTAAATAATAAAGGGTTTGGATTAAGGGATAAAATTTAATCAAATACAGTAAAATACATATTTATATCAATTTTATTAAATTAATTACATAGGAAAAAGAAGTAACTTATCTAGAACAATAGTTTGAAATAAATGATTAAGAGGATGGAAACTACTATGTATGATTGGGAAGATATGAAGACCTAGATCTAGATTTCATTCAGTGAAAGGATAGGAGTGCTAAAAATAGGACACTTCAAGGTTTGATGCTATTGTCCACTCATGCCACTATTGTCCAAACTAGTCACAGAGATATGAGTTTTTTTGGTTTTGTTCATTGTCCCTATGTGAGCCTCCCTATGAAATTTTAGATGTTGAATGTTGAAAAATATTGTTGTAGATATATTTTAATATTTAGACCCTAGTTTTATCTACACACAAAAAAAATTAAACACATCAAAATCAAAAGGGGGAAAAACTAGGTTAGGATAAGTATGATCACATCATCTAGAACCCTTGCTATCCTGATTGTTACCTACATTAACCCTCAAGATCGGGTCTCAAATGAAATGTAGTTCTCCCTTAGGGAACATGCATAATAAATTTGCATGATAGATGCAATAATTAATTATTGCCTAGGCCCTTCCTTGATTAAGCATGTAAATTTATGTGTGATGTAGAATGCTGAGCTATACTATTGAGTAATTTTTAATTATGTACTATGCCAAATTAATAAGTACTAGATATAAAATGTCTTGGGTATTCCTTTATATAAGAGATTATATATTTTGAATTTGGGAGTTTTATTCACATTAGCCGACATCTAAAAGATCAACAAAACTTAAGGGAGGGGTTAAGAAGGGTTTAGGACCTATTGAGTGAAGATAAATGATTGTTGGAACTCAAAATGCAAAGGGATACGAGCTCCAAAATGGGATACCCTAGGGTCCATTGCTATAGTCTAATCCCAACACTCCTATCCTATAGGCTTGGGACTTGGGGGGATAGAATTGTCCTGGGAGATAGAGTTTGGTTGAGTTAGAATGACCATCTAGAAGGCTATGAATGATTGGTTATGGACCAAAAAGGTGACTTAAGCATGAAATAAGATGAAGATAAGTAAAACAAAAGACATGGCTAATGTGAACAATGATCATATTTTCTAGTCAGAGTCTCCTATGAAAGGAATATGAAAAGACATGATATGTGTGGTTGCTTGACCAATTTAGGGTGTATACAGTCACTATGTAAATCACTCATGGGAATAAGAAGTGTCATGAGCATAAGAGGATTTATATTCCAAAAATATGAATGAGATTATGAATATGTAATAAGAGTTCCATGTAACTACAGACCACTCTTTTCTCATATAATCTTATTTCTTAGACCCCTATAGATAGTCCACATATGCAAGTGAATGCCTACAATAATCTTGATGCATATGGAGAACCACATCTTGATTATGGTAAGAGTAAACAATCATAAAAATATAATTAAGTTTCACACTGAGGAAGATGAAAAATCTCAATGATCACTCCATCTAAAGGGTAAAAGAACATCAAACATAGGCTTGAGGATAAACATGCCTGATTGAGAATAGACCCTAAGCCTAAGGGGAAGATGTACAAAGAAAGAGATGTTGAAAATTAATATATAAGAGTGTATATAACCTTAAAACATATTATTTAAATCATATAACCATGATAATATCAAGAAATAAAATTCAAAGGACCCCAGAACCCTCATTCTACTAACCACTCATAGTTGAAAGCAACCTACAACTAGTAAGGATAAAATGGTTATTTGAGGTCTCTATAGGCATGACCAAAGCTTAAAACTTAGTACTAATGGTAATTGTTAATATTTAAAGGAATCCATGCTTTTATTTGGTCTATAAAAAAGTATGTATACCCATTTTTTTGCCTTAGACCTAGCCTAGTCTATGCTAGTCAATTTTGGGGCTAGGTGAGTGAATTATTTTTTTAAAGGGATTTTAGGCAAGTTAGAGTCCACAAATGGTTCTAAAGTAGTGAAAGATGATAGTGAAGGTATTCATGCATCCTATAAGGTTATAAACATCTAGAGTTATAATTGAATTCCCTTAAGGGTATGTCAAATTAGATAGACCTTAAGCTTAGTCTTAAACACTACTACCATTTTGAAGAATCCCCATGTCCTTATAATAGGGATTGATGGCCATGAAAGATGTGTAAGGATGTTTTAGTTTTTTATAAGATGGTTTCAAGTGGATAGTGTTGATGCAATTTTTATGCACACCAATTCATAACAAGGTAACCTCTAACATTTCAAGATCTCAATGGAGGTAAACTCCACTCTAGGGCATGAGTTATAGGTATGAATTTGAACAACTAGGTGATGGACTAGCAGGTAGAGCATATAGATTTTTAACTATGAATATATGAATGATATGTAAAATAAATTTAAAAATAGGCAAGTTTGTGGATGGGTGGATATTAATCTAAAGTGGGCAAATCTCAAAAATAAACTTTAAAAGAGGGAAAGGGTAGAGTAAAAAAGAGAGATCTGTGACATCAAGAATTACCTTTTGGTTTGGATTCTTCATGGACAAGTGTTTTTAGAATTTATGTTTGTTTTTATTAGCTATTTCACACACACACATACAAAGATATCAAATAGTCCGAGAAAATTTGATATAAGAAACTTAGATATCTGGGCCAAAGATTAGACTTTTTGGAGAAGTTATTGTACACCCATAGTTAGGAGATTATGGATCAGATTAGAGAAGTATCTAAGGTAGCTAAAACACATACATAAAATAAACTATCATATAAAATGCCTTTACACACTTAGAAATATGAGGCAATCAACCCAATTACAAATAATTAATAAGAATTACTAATTCTTTAATAGTGATTAGACATTTAAAACTGGCATATTAATCAAAATAAGAGGAATTATTTTTAACTATTACACACTTAGAAATAATGAATCAAACAACCAAAAGGATAAAATTTGATTACATAAAATATGGAAAAAAAAGTCACCAACATATTTTTACCAATAAAAATTTTATTTGCTCATGTATTGATTTTTTTTACCCTTGAAAATGAGGGTTCTAGACACATATATAGACTTAGGGTGGGGTCACTCATCCTCCAAGTGCATGAAAACTTGTAACTACATGGCATAATCAGAACCTCATTTCTAATTCTAGTTTCAAAAATATATGTAATATATACTCATAGTTAACTTATAATTATCCAAATAAAGATAGCCTTTACAATGTGATGCAATATGTGCATGCTTACAAATAATTCAGGCAACTTTCTCATTCAAGTTCAATCTTAGGTAGACTATGAGTACAAAATTAATGCCTTTTAAATAAGGCTAGATGGATTTTTTCATAGATGTGATGATTGTTGGAGTCATTTCCATAGATACTAGTGTTGAACTAGATGTTATAGTGTTAGCCTTCTTCCTTTACTTCAAACTCAAGATAACACTTGTGTCCTACATCATGTTGCTATCTGATAATGTCCAAGTTGAGTAACAAGGGTTTATGTATCTTGTTCACTTACACAAGGAGATTGGCATGCTTTGCCTTAGTGTTATTGAATTTTATCATGATTATTTATACTTTTGTCACCTTTTTTTAGCAAAACTCAACTCAGCTTTAATTTCTTCAAATGCTAATACATGAAGGCTCTACTTGAAATTATTGGATTCTACCTAAAGTAGTTAATCAAAATTGATCCTAATAATAAGCTTTCATATAGTTTCTCTTATCTTAGATAACTTTAATTTTTATAGGATTTGAAAAATGAGAGCTTTATGTTCCTGATACTTGGGCATTACTGTCCAAGTTGTTGTGATCCATTCTCTAGCCTCTTTAGTTTTAATTACAACCATGTTGAGGGTATTTGATGCCTCTAATGGTGTCATTAAGTCAAGATGGATATACACCTTATTAATAATATAAATAATAAGAAATTTCAATTTATTCTCATCTTGATTCAAATATTTAAATAATTTGTGGGTAACATTTATATGAGGATTCAATTCTACCCTCATTGCATCAATTGCTTCTAGAGTATTTTACAATTTGATGTAACTTGATGAATATTTTTCTCAATTCCCTAGGGGATATGGATTGTTTGCTACTACTCCTTTATTTGTTCTAATTCCTACACAAGCTCTTGCTTGGCCATTTTAGTCCCCTCATGTAGTTCTATCATAACATCTTTATGAGTTTTAGAAAGGGACATAAAGTCCTCTATATATATGGGGACTACCATGTCTTCCTATTCTTCATTTTGGCAAATGTAAAGACTTCTTATCCTTATTCAAAAATTATTTCCCTTACTAATTCATCTTCCACTTTCCTCTTCCCAACCCGTTGGATGCTTCCTGAGCATTTCTCAAACATGGAGCTTATAGATGGAAACTCTGTGATTTTGAAATTTAGTTTATGAGAAGCCTTTGATCTAAGATTAACTACCCATGGAGGGATGAACAATTATGCTAGATTTATTGGTTATGTGTCCTTAGATGTAGTATTAACCAATTGATCCTCTAATTCTTGTTCCAAAACTTGTTTGAGTACCAAGTCAAGAAGAGAGGGCCATATTATTTTATACCAATCCACACCTCCATATTGGGGTAGTGGGTAGACTTTATATACCTATTTTCCCCTTCTATCCTTCCTTGAGGATGCTACAATAGTATATTGGGAAGAGAAAGTAGAAGTCATTGGTAGATTGATTTGAGTGCAAGAAACATGGGGTTGGGAGCTTACCAATGCTATTTTAAACTTCTTAGAATCCCTCCTTTTGGTCTTAGGTTAGACTCAGTTAGTCTCTAAGGAAATTTCAATAGAGGTGGAAATAATGAATATGGTTGGCATTATTAGGTAAATGAAAAAAATAGGGGTAAAGGTAACATCCTCTATCTTTGGAGTGAGTAGAGGTGTTTACAAGACATCACTAAGGGGAACTAAATTAAATGAAATTGTTAAAGAAATGGGAATAAAAGAGGAAATTTGTGAAGAAAGGACTGAAGGTTGAACCTTCTTACCTAATTAGTCATATTTATTTATCTTTTTCCTTTATCATATATAAGTCTTAGTGTCTTTACTCTTTCAAATTCATCCTCTTCCTCCACTTCATGTTCTACTGGTGTTGGTTGTTTTATTGAATATATGTCTATTTATGGTTCATTAGTAGTTGGGTTCCATATGTGGGGAGGATCCCTTGACTTCCTTTTATAGTAGATTATGGATTTATTAGCTAAGGAGGATCCTTACTAAATTGAAGTAGTAGCAACCTCTTACATAAGCAATGTAGGTGGGTGGTCTTAACTTTGTGAATCAAAGGAGTCCAAGAAAATTATATCCTCTTAAGCTCCTCTATGCTTAGTTTCACTCATGCTAGGATCTTTCCTAATAGTCTTCAATACTTTGGGAACTTCTTGATAATGTTCTCCTTATTTCTCTATTTATTGTGGGGGTCTGTTGACCCAAAAGTTTGAAGTGGTCCATATTATATGGGGTGGAAGCCTTGTATGCATCTCTTGAACTAAAATTGAAGGTTATCCTTGAATAATATTTAAATTCTCTTATCTAATCCCCACTATTTGTTCCCTTTCCATGACTTGGGAATTATCTTTTGCATTTAAGAACAAAAAATCATTGTCATAAGGAACATGTTGGTATGGAATATCGAAGCTCTAGATATGTTTTTGAATCTAACCATGAGGGTCCCAATATATATAAGGTAGGGAGGCCAACTGATAATGCTTCCTTTTATTTCCCACATCCTTAAAAAAAATTCTCATATGGGACCTATAGAACACTTTTTTATTTTGCTTTATCAGATCTTCTACACTTCACCAAATTTATAATGTAATCTTTTATTCTATGAGATTATTAGGTACATACTTTGGGAGGCATAGGGGATTGACCTTATTTTTAATGACCATATTTACTATATAATTTGGGTTTAGCCAATAGTCACCCCAAGGTGCCAATGTATTTTCTATACTCTCTGATATCTTGGGTAGTGGGGCCTCATGAATTTCTTTCCATACCTAAGGATATACATTCTCTACATTTTAGGTGATATGATTGGTGTATGTATATATTTGCATGAATTGATAATAATCATAGATGTAATTCTTTATGTAGTCCATAGCTAGGCTCCAAATCTCCCTATAGTCCCTATATATTATTCTCATTATGATGTTAAAGAGGCACAACATCATATAAAAATGTCTTGCTAAATTAGACCATTTACCTTTATATATAGCTTACTCCCTTAGCTTATAAATGATAATCTCCCCTAGGGAAAAATTCATGTTGGAGGTCATCAACATATCTATAAGTGGCACCTAGTCTAGGTGGAGAGAATGGATACTTGGCATGCCATATAGCCTATTCAATAGGGCCATCTTGATGTGGAACCTCATTCTAAATTTATTGATAGGTACAGGGGATTTTCCCTTCAAGACTATAGACTCCCCAAGAAAAATCCATGAGCTCATGGTTTTGTCAATTGAATTATTTTTATTACATGATACCACCCTATGCATGTCAAATATTGCATTTAGAAATGTCATAGATAAATTTCTTTTGAAATCATCACCTGAGATGTAATACATGACCATATTGTGATCCATGTGATGTAGGAATACATCATTTATAATTTTTTTAGCAAATAATAAGTCTCATATCAGGTTAATACAGGGCATATCCTTAGGTTTGGATATCACAAAGTGTAGTCCTTATCTCTTGAGAGAGAGTAGGTATGTTACCAATTAGCATTATGCAGGAAATAGATCTCCTTCATGAGAAAATGTGTCAACCTCATCAATGTAATCCCATAGGTATGAGTAGTTGGTATATTTGTCATTTAATATTATAGCATTAAACATGGTGTTTATATGCTTTGTGGAATCCTTAATGGAAAATTGGGATGGTGGAAGCACTCCTTTGAACACTTAGAATGATGAAGCCATTAAAATTTGATTGGTTTTCTCAAAGTTAGTTTTTTTGACTTTAAAAACTCCTTTAATCTAGTTGCTTCTTTATATTTGATTCATAGGTGGTTAGGTCTTTGTTCATAGAGTTAAAATTGAGCTCAAAATTCACTTTTGATCAATGAACACATCGATAGCCATAAGTTATTGATGTAGCTCTTGAATTCAATTCTAGTTCATGTATTTTTCATGCCCAACATTCATAAACTTTCCTTTACTTACATAATTCAAATAGTTTTAGTTTATTGGGTGGGGAATCCATGTCTTTATGTTATTTAACAAGTGTTGTGGAATAGTTCTACTTTGGTGGCTAAGTCTAGAAGGATTTTGGTAGTCAGGAGTTAGGTTTTGTGTTGGGACCAAGCTAAAAATTCTCATGGATTAAAGGCTCTACACATACACCTAGAAAAAATGTTTGAAGACCCAATCCTTTGAAATAATGTTCAAACAAAATGTCTAAATAGAACCTCCAAACACAAACACCAATAACCAAAATATTGAAGAAAGAGTTTGGAATAAAACCAATTATGAACAAAGGAAACCCTAAATATAAGTCACGAATTAAAGTTTTGATCAATAAGTCTCAAACACAATATTTGAACACAAAATCAAATGAATACTATCCTAAAAAAATTATCTAATGAATAAGTCCTAAATAGTTTATCTAACAAACAAGTCCCAAACAAAAAATTTGATGAAAATGTTTGATAAAAAATTCTCTAAACTTAACTACCAAATAAAATATCTAACCACCAAAATCCCAAACAAAAGAGTTTTAAATAAAACTAAGTTAAAAAACTTGCATAAGTAAAAAACTCTTAAAAGACATTAAAAAGTTAGTCTAAAATGTAAAATATATTTATTTTTACTTCTGAGTGTTAAGATTAAGGAGCAATATGATTAAAACTTCCATAGATTGAAAAGGAAAACTTAATAAACATGGCCAAATCAAAATAAAAGTGGGTCCCCATTTCTTTAAAAAAGACAAGGGGGGATGTTGGGTAAAACAAATGTGACTTACTGGGGGAATAATTCCTAGTATTCAAGAAATCATAACTTTGGTTAACAATTTTAATTCAGATAAGAACCATGCCATAGAATTTTTTTTGAATCAAAGATATGAAATGGACTCATAACTACATCATACAACATACTTTCCTTATCATCAGTGGATCTATGTGTGCTTAAGTGATATTATTTAATAATTATTATGAGGATATTTTTAAAGACTTAGATTAGTTTTTGGTTTTGGTCTGGTTCATTTAAATATTATTAAATTAGGGAAGCTCAAGCATTGATCTATTGCTTGTCAAACATCTATAACCCCAACAAATATACCTTTATGTTCCTTCTCTCCTCTTCCTTCATTTCTTGATCATGATGCATGATACATTGACCTTATTTCATCATGTTATCCTTTCATCCCCTTTTGATTTTATTTGGGTTTTATGGATCATTCTTTTTAAACACATTGGTTCTTTCCTTTCCTTTTATATATATATGAATGAAAGAAGGAGAGCAAAAACCACTATGAGCTGGTTTAGTTGTAAAAAAAAAATTATTTACCAAAATGTCCTATTGACAATTTGGCCTACCAAGGGTAAATTACACCCCCTATAACTTTAAAATTCTCAAGGATATTATTAATAGCCTCTATAAGGTGGTAGACTAGGTGTATTTTAACTTAAAATGAAGTTTTTGATCCTTTAAATGATAAATTGGATTAAAAAAATATTATAAAACAACTAAGTATACTCAAATAATTTCATTTTTATGTCATTATCCTTAGTCATAAGGTGTCATGCCTTGAAAATACATTTTCATATAATTAAAAGGCATATTTTGGCCCAAAAAGGATCCCTCGTGCTAATTTTGGCACCTAAAAGTGTGTAAAAATACTTAACACTTGATCTAACATGATGTTTGACTTGTGGTATCCTCTTCTACAATAAAGTTGGCTTCTCATGGCTTAAGTGTGAATAAAAGTCAAAGAAAGGAGCATTTTTCTTATATTCTCATGTGGAAGTACAAAATTGTATGGCTATTCCATACAACATATATAAATATTAGGAAGAAGAGGTAATATCAGGTGTTCTATAATAATTTTAGGGTAAAAGGATTCCATATAGGCCCAAAACTAGTTATTTCCATTTATGCTATTTTTTTGCACATAGGGAGAGCCCTTCAGGTTTACAGTTGATATGATCATGAGAAAATAAATCCAAGTTTGTAAATTTGGTCAAAAAAAGTAGTCTCAGAGAGATTCCAATTATGGAAAGTGGTTATCAAATTGGTCACCTCTCCTTCATGAACCATCACTTTGAATTTAAGGCACTCATTATGGATCCTTCATCCAAGCAAGTAGTTAGTTTTGCTAATTTTCTCTTCATTAGGGCATCATGGTACAAAAGTTCAAGGTTATGGAGATTCTCAAGAAAAAAAATCACCTTTCCATGGCAATCATTAATAATTTTCCACATGTTTGAGGATAAAATAGAGCTCAAAAAATACAAAGCATTGTAATTTTGTTGTCTACAAGCATATGAAGAAGAATTATATGGCCCAAAAGATAGAAAGGGTTTCAAAGTTTTGTTGAATTATTGTTTGAGGTATCTCCTTTATATTATTATGTTTTCCAAGCAAGATTCTCAAAGGTTCCTTCAAAATATTCATAGTAGGAAGCCATCAATGGCTCTTAGGAGACCTCAAAAGTCATTGTTTACCAAATGTGAAGCTTTTCTAGAAAAATTTAAGGTTTTTTGAAGACTCCTAGGTTTTAATGTCACCCTCTTATCCTCCTTAAAAGGCCTCAAAATTTATATATGTGGTATAAGATAACCCTATGTCTACATAAGACATTTAAAGTGGTTGTGAGATCCCCTTTTCATGCTCTTATCACTCCATCTTGGTTCATCTCCATTATCACTATCTTACACTACCATTCTCACTATGATCATACTCCTTTCCACAATCCATTCATGTTTTCACACCATCCATTCACTCCTTACGACTTTCATTCACATCCATCCCATAAATTCACTATCATAAGTAGTAAAAGGTGTAAAGACTATCATGTATGTGAAGGAAGGTATGCAAACCTTGGTACTTTGCTACACCTCATGAAACTCCACCTACAGCAAGTTAGAAGCACAATCAAGTTTTCATAAAAGAATAAAATAAGGCAAACATGGAAGGCATATTTTTGAATATCTATGATCAATATATGTCATCAAGCTACAGAAAATTCATTGAAAAATTCATAGAGATTATTTTTGAGCCTTCTCTAAGGCCTAATTCCTACTCACATTCCATACAATGGACATATATAGTCATCTTCAATTAAAAAGGATACAATCATTACTGAAGGTTAACATCATGGTGAAATTTTATGAGTGAAGTTGGCAAGCATTGAATGTTTCTTAACCTATATTATGACTTCAAATCATGACTCATCTAAGGAGGTAGTCATATGCTTACAATCAAGTGTCTTTTAAGACACCTATAGGCCTGTATTGAGGTCAAAACCTACAACATGCATGTGTCTTAGTAGTCTATAGGCATCTAACTTATTGGTTCCTAGTTATACCACAAAATTCATAATCAATATGAAGTTGATAGCCTAAATGAGGAAGCTCAATAACAATACATGTCTGAGTTCTTGAATAGCTAAGTAAGCATAATAATAGAGACCTATAGTCATCTTCAATAACAAATTATAGCCAAGAAGTAGATAATGCTATTAAGGAAACTTCAAGTATATAGACCTTCAAGAGAGGTTATTAAGATTATAAATATCATTTGAAAAGTGAAGGAATATTGAACATTTTTTTGGCTATTATCAAACTCTCAAACTCCTAAAACATTTTTATAGTCTATACAAAGGACATGCCGTCAAGAAACATAATCAAGTACATAGTGAGGAAAAGGCATGTTTTTAAGAAGATGGTGGTTTTTTCTGAAGGAGATAGTTATCTAATGTGATGCATATTAATTTTACTCAAATACAAATGTTTAAGGGAAAAAAACTTAGTTTTGATCATGTTTTCTAGAAACTACCACCTACAATTGAGCAAAGGTCTCTTCAAGCATGTTAACAGTCAAACAATAGGATAAAAGGGTCTTGTCATGATCTTTGATTTCATAGGGTTTTGTCATGATTGAAGAAATTCATAAATTTTTTCAAGAACTATATCAAGCTATAAACTTGAAATTTCATTGACACTTAGTCATATTCCTCATAAAAAGCACACCTACAACCATCACCTACAGGCCTATCTCCAAGCTTATAGCAAGTGGTCTAATGAGATAATTAGAGTTTAATGGTCTAATGATGGAGTTTTATGTTCAAGCAAATTGTTCATAAGATCAATTATGGCTTTGGAGGAGGTCAAGATGGTATATAGGGACTCCCAGTAGTTCTACAATTAAGGTCAACTATAAATTATAACCTATAACCATACAAATGGTAATTCCCTCTTGACAATGTTCTCAAACTTTACATAGTGTCTTTAAAGTTATAACCTATAACCATACAAATGGTAATATGCTAACAAAATGAAGTTTAAGATGCTTTAAAGTCAAGGATTTAAAGTGAATTATGAAATTCAAATTGATTAATAGACATATAAAAACTTTGGTCAAGACTACTAAATTAATCCCATGACATTAAGATGAAGGTACACCAGGCTTATATGGAAAAAGACACTATGTAAAGTTTGAGAACATTGTCAAGAAGGGTCAACATGATATGAGATGAGATATTTGAGATGGTTTCTAGTGATTTAATTTGTTTTAAAATCACTATATAATTTTTAAATGGAAAAACATTTTAAAATTCCCAAAGAACACCTACAACAGTGAATAAGACAATCATATTAATGAGGTTCTTAAGGAAGTATGGTATGTTGTATGGTGATGGATAGTATGATTCAATAAGTGACATAAAAATATATTATACCATTGAAAGATTCATTTTAATAGTATAGTTAAATCATGTTCATAATTCTCAAACCCAAATCAAGGTGGAAAAAAACAAAACTTAGTCTTAAGACTTAACAAACATGCATGTGTACTAAGCTATGAGTGATGTCACTCATGTGGTTTGAGAGTGTTTCAAGGCATAAAATATATTTTATAAGATAAATTTAGTGTGAGAGTGAAATTTTAAAATCTCATGAAGAATAATAGATCATGTTTTAAGAGGAAAATCATCAAATTCAAGAACAAGGGCTATATAAACTATTATTCCAAGAAACCTTAGGCTAGTAGATTCAAGACATACAAGAATAATGTAAAATTAAAGATAGTTAAAAAAAATGTTATAATTATAATAACATGTTTTAAGAGGTTTAAAATTAATTTAAATATGTTCATGAAATATGGAATAGGTTTTTAGATCTCTGTTGTTATCTTACAGATATAAGCAGTCTCAAGGGCATAAAGAGCAAAATTAAATTTTTTATCATTGAAGATGAAAATATAAATTGAGAGGAGGTATTAATTAAGGTTTAATTACTATTTTTAATCCCTAAATAAAATAAAGTCACTTTGGACCCTAAAACTTAGATTTGGCAAAACATGCCTAAAGCTAGTTTTTGGCATATAGGCTCACACTATCATCAAGGCACATTTGAAGAAATTTCCAAGTAAGATGACACCATGATAATGTATAATGAGATGTTACAGGTAATAATTTAGATATTAAAATTATAAAATATAATTAAAAAACTATTTTTTGTCTCAAGGAGGAGTTTTAACTACTGCAGTCCAAGACACCCATTCAAACCACCTATTGAAGTGCTCATATCTTTCACCACAAGGGGAGTTTATAAAAATTATATTATAATGATTTGAGGACAAATTTTAAATTATAATTCATTAATTATTTATGTTTTTTTAAGGTCTTATATTTATGAATATTCACTAAGAGCATAAGCATGTCCAGAATGCAAGCAAAACCCTACAGACAAACTTATTTACGTATATATCTTTTCATACCTTTTGCATGGGAACCCAGTATTATCAATAACATTGAGGGGGTATATAAATTAAATATTTATGGAAATATTTTTTTGTTTTTATGTCTTTACTTTATGAACCATCATTAAGAGTTTTTTCCTCTAAAATCCTCCTAAAGACTAGTTTTGAGAAAAGTCAATATTATTGCAATCAAAACCTCATGAATCATCCTAAAACATATTAAAACATGAAGTAAACTTAGAGAGGGTACTATAAATGGTAAATTTTTATATTTAAGGGTATGTACATGGTATAAAATAGTTTTTTTTAAATAAAAAGAGATGAAAATAGAGGTACAAGGTAGTTTATTGGATTCCAATCCATGAAGAGTGAATTTTGGCACTTGTTCTTCCTACTAAAATTGATGAATAACTAACACAATTTTATCACTCTTGTATTTAATTAATATATCACTTCCGTAGTCATAAGATTAAGGAACCATTCACCATGAAAAAGTACAATATCATTGGATTGTTTTGAGAATACCAACTCTTTATCTTTTTTATAAGAGTCTCTTAATAACTCTCTCTACACTTTTGTGACTTTCACCAACACTTTCCCTTCCACTTATGTAATTCTACCTACATAACTTGCACTCTTTATATCCATTTATGATTATAAATGAACTTGTATAAAAAAATTACAAGTATTTATGAGATACCAAAGATATTTTATTCTATACCCTATTAAGACACACTTGTGTGTCAATTTTAGTGGCCTAATTCTCTCCCTAGGTCCACTTTCTCTCTTTAACCTATCTAATTAGGCCTTTTTTTAGCCCTTATAAAAATCCTCTCTATAAATACATACACTAAGGTTTTTATATGTTTTTAAATTATTTATTCACTTAGATTACACTAACACACTCTAGATTATATTTTTTTAATTTTGAAGGGTTAATTTTTTCCCATTGATCAAAGCCCTAGAAGTGAAGGTTTAAGGCCACTATACAAGCCAAGACTAAACAAAATTACATATAATGATAAAAAATTATTTTAAAGGAAAAATAATTATCATAATAGGTATATCTAGTCCTCTATAACCTTTTTAATTCAATACTCAAGTCACTATAACCCTCAGAGCATTCACAATAAAAAACTCAGTCCTTTCTCATAGTATTTTGCTATCTAAGAATAGGGAAAATCAAGGTTTCTAGGTTTAAAAACTTCAAAGGATTATATAACCAATATAGGTTTACCAACACGTTATATAATCATTATATACTCTTCTCCATCACCTATTGATCCAAGACAACTCTCAATACAACTTTGATAGTGTACATAATTTAGGTTGTGTAGATTGTAGGTTTTCAATAAGTGATAAAAAAATTCAATTAAATCACAAACTCTTGAACATATGTATCCAAAAATATACTCCTCACTCCTCAAAAATTTTCAATTATAATCATTAATATAATTTCAAATGAATTCAAGATTAAATACATAGACTATTGTTTGAATAGGACTGTATGCATGCATTCCCTGTCTACATACTAGGTTGTCTCTAAAAAGTGACTAATTATCAACTAAATTAGCATTTAATATATCAAATAGATAATAAAATATTATACTAAACAAGATAAATAAACATGAAACAAAATCACTCACCATTTGATTTTTCCAAACACACATATACTCTATCCACCATACAAATTCTATTATATATAAAAATCTAATAACACAAGCATTCTCTCTTCAACAAGTTTTATTTATAATATCCATTAATTTCCATCCTTGAATGTAATTTTTTAATGATTACCAAAATTTAATCTATAAAATCCAAGAAGGTTCATAACTAATTCTTGGAATCCTTTCCCTCTGAGAGGTCACTTTAGTTACATTACATTATTTATGTTTAACATAAGATTACCAATATAGGACCTTGAATATAGGCTAAAGAGAATGTTATGGACCTTATCAAAGTATAAAACCCCTTATAAAATTTTTATACACCTTCACAAATACATGAAAATCCTTAGACAAAGCCTAAAAATTTTAAATTTTAAAAAAGAGGCATTTTGGCAGGAAAACCCAGAATTCAAATTTTATGCAACTTTGGACAACCTATACCACACCTTAAGAAAAATTAGGACCTATAACACCTCTAAAAACTTAAGAGACTATATAAATAAAAAATTGAGTCTACTTTTTGATCCTTATAAGATTCCCCTGCATTATATTACCAAGTTAAAGAATGTTTGCCATAGGTGTTGATTTGGTGTAAGGTCATGTCTAATTTCATTGTACCTCATTATAAAAGGTATATGCTATTACTTGACTCTCATAGAGGTGAACATGTCTTGGGCCCCACAATTAGGCCTTATTTGGTTCATCTTATTCAATAGTGTACCTACACATGCAACTAAATGGTTAAGAAAAACATACCAGTGGTCCTCTACTGCTTCTCTTGATTGTGTATACCATTCCTTCACTCCTTTAAACTAATCCACCATATCTTTGTTTCCATGATACACTACTACTATGAATGTATATTATTTTTATTTAATCCATTATTCTTTCTTTATCCATTTCACCTCATGTATATCATCCTTTTGGTCCTTGCATGTTACATGGTTGTATTGATTCTTAGTTTGTTGTTGTATATCACCATCATAACTACCCTCTTTCTCCTGCATATATAATGACTACATGCTCTTTTCCAACATCTTATTTTATTGATTTGACACTCTCAAAGGATTGATTTCACTTGACTATATTTTATGGACCTATTATATGTTACCAAACTCTTTATCATATCTTTCTTGTTCAAGACTCTCCCTCAAGCATTTAAGCATGGATACCATTCCTTCTATGAATCCAAAACTTGAAATCATTGTCAAGTGCAAATAAAAACTTGTAATCAACTCATTTACATACTTTTAAAAATATTACTTGGAAAAGGTTCACACTTCTCATCTTTAGCTACCACAATCTCCTTGGGCTATTCATCCATATTTGTATCTTCATCTTGTTATACCAACTCCTTGTGTCCTATGATTAGCACATTAGAAAAAACAGTAATAATCTGATCATCCTTCTTCATAGGTAATAATGTGTGCTTGTTTGCCTTGTGTTCCAAAGAATAAGTGTTATTTACCCCATCATGAATAGTTAACCTATCAAATAGCTAAGGCTATCCTAGAACTACATGACAAACATCCATTGGGATGGCATCACACATGACCTGATCCTTATAGGTACCAATCTAAAAATCCACTAAACATTGTTCACTGACAAGCACATGATAACTTTTTTGAAGCCAAAAAACTTTGTTAGGTGAAGGGTATGGAAATATTTTGAGGCCAACCTTACCATTTTATTAGAAACAAAATTATTTGTATTTCATAAATCTATGATTATCTTACAACATTTACCATGGGACTTACATGTTATTCTAAAGAGTGTTTTCCACTGAGTAGGTTCTTTCTCCTTTGATGGACTCAACAATGTTATCTTCATCAAGAGTGATTCTCCTTCTACAGGTTCTTCTAGATGTGAAGTTGATCCAACACTTTCTTGCTCTATAGGTTTCACCACTTGATTTCTCATCTCAATTATATGTATTCTTTCTTTCTGCTCCTTTAGATGCTCCCAATATTTATGACTTGCATACTTTTTGCATTTAAATCACTTTCTTATGAATCCACTAGTCCCTCTTCTTATGGATGCATATCTACCTCTATAGTATGGCCTTATAACCCTATAACCACCTTTTAGTTATGTCTCATGCCTTTTTTCACTACTTTAACCTAACTCATATGCATTCTTGCTCTCATACTCTCCTTTTCTTCTCATTTGCTTGTCTTTTCCTCTTTCTTGTTGTGTGTGCCTTCTTGTCAACATTTCCTTAGATTTCAAGGATACTTGATAAACTTCTACTATTTCAAAGTCATAATTTTTATCTCATATTATATAGAAAACTTAAGGCCATTTAGGTACCTTTCTACCTTTTCATCATCCTCTTCTAAGTGGAATGTTATAGTTGTCAACCTATGAAATTCTTCTATAGACTCCTTCATTGAATTCTAATTTCATCTAAGATTTTGCAATCTCGTAAACAATTGTGTGTGGTAGTCCTTGGGAATGAATTTTCCCTTCATATTCATCACCATCCTATCCCATGATTGGATATTTGGCTTACCTCTTTTACTTCTAGCTTCAAGGATTCCATCCTAGAATAAAGAAGCATGTCCCTTCAATCTTGTCACTACAAATTTGAATTTCTTGTTGTCATCCACTTCATACTCAAAATATTTGTCCATGGTTGCTATCTAATCCATTAATTCATCCACATTGATATTTCCTTCATACACTGGCACATCCAATTTTGGTTTTGAACCCATATTCATCATGGATTTGATCAATACTTCTTCTACCCTATCTTCTCTTTCTTCTTCCTCTTTTCCTCTAAGAGCTTATTCTTCTTTATCACTATCATCTTCAGCTATAACCCTTCTTCTTTGGGTTATCTCCATGGATTCCATTCTTGTCTACATATTCCACATCTCTATGACCATGTTTTCCATATTCTATTGCATTCTCTAAGATACAGTAGGTTGTCTTTGTCTCCTAGATGCCATCTTATCCTCCTTATCTTATTTTTTGACCTTCCGGCTCTAATACAAAAATTATGTAAAGATAACACAAGTTTCTCACACTTGTCTTTAATCAATAGATCACTTCCCTAGTTAGAGGCTTAAGGAAACATTCACCATGCAAAATTATAAGATCATTGGATTATTTTTAGAATACCAAGTCTTTATATTGTTTATAAGAGTCTCTTAATAACTCTCTCTAATCCTTTGTGACTGTCTCTAATACTTTCTCTTCCACTTATGGAAATATACCTACACAAATTGAACTCATTGTATCCCTTTATAAATATAAATACACTTGTATGAAAAAATTAAAAGTATTTATTACCCACCAAATATATTTTCTTGAATACCCTATTAATACACAATAACAAAAACTTAGTCCTTTCTCATTATATTCTGCTATCTAAGAATAGGGTAAAGCAAGGTTTATAGGTTTAAAAACTTCAAAGAATTATATAACCAACTATAGGATTAATAAAACATTATATCATAATTATATACTCTTCTCCATCACCTTTTAAATCTAAGAAAACTCTTAATACAACTTTGATAGTGTACACAATTTAGGTTGTGTAGACTGTAGGTTTTCAATAAATGATAACAATGTTCAAGGTGTAACTCATAAAATCTTGACCACATGTATCCAACATGATAATATTAACTCCTTACACATGTTACATTCTAATCATTCATATAATTTCAAATTAATACAATATTAAATACATAGACTATGATTTGAATAGGACTATATGCATGCATTCCCTATCTGTAGACTATGTTATCTCCAAAAAATGACTGATTATCAGCTCAATTAGAATTTACTATATCAAATTATTAATATCATATGATATTTAAAAATATAAATAAACATGAAACAAATTAACTCACCATTTTATATTTCCAAACACACATATACACTGTGCATCATGCAAATTCAATTACACACATAAATCTGATAACACAAGCATTCTCTCTTCGACAAGTTTTATTTCCAATCTCCATTATTTTCAATCCTTGAATGAAGTGTGATAATAAAAACCAAAAATAACTAAATAAACTCAAAAAAAAATCATAACTTATTATTTTCATCCTTTCCCTCTGAGAGGTCACTTTAGTCAAATTGCATTATTCATGTTTTACATAAGATGACCAATATAAGACCTTGACTATAGGCTAAATAACATGCTATGGACCTTATTATAGTCTAAAAACCCTTATAATTTTTTTATAAACCTTGACACCTTCAAAAATACATGAAAATCCTTAGAAAAGGCTTGAAAATTTCAAATTTTCAAAAAGAGGCATTTTGGTGGGAAAAGCTAGAATTTAATTTTTATGCAACTTTGGACAACCTAGACCACACCTTAAGACAATGTAGGACATATAACACCTATAAAACACTTAAAATACTATATAAAGACAAAATTTAGTCCAATTTTTTATAATTATAGGATTACTCTACATCACAAATCATTATATGGTCATAAATATGCCTACAAGTGCCCTTGTGAGCTTCTTCAAAATAACTAGTCTACAAAAATTCTAGGAAATTTGATCTACTCAACTAATTTGACTAAGTTTCATGTGTTTATTTATAAAAATTACTTATTTCATGATATGATAATATTTATAGGCCTAAATATAACTATATTTATAGGTTTTAATGGTTTTAAGTAGGTTATAAGAGCTATCAAGTGTAGGAAGTTAGGCTACTAGGCCTATTTGACCAATCAAAAGAAGATGAAATTGGAATTGAAAGGTTATTAAATTATTTTATGTGGATTTATAATTCCACATATCTGGTATTAAAATTAAATTACATTCATGTTTTATCTTCAAGTGTTAATTCATGTAAATTAGGGCTAAAGAAGGAGTTGACTAGTCTTAAATGTCAATCACTCTAAGTTGACTGATCGTGACTTGACTAGAAATAAATTCATGTTCCATGTCATTAATTAAATATAATTCATCCAATTATATTTATATTTTTTAATAGGATTTAACTAACCAAATATTGGCTTAGCATTCTAGCAAGATGAGTTTGAACAAGTCAAGATGGCCACCACCTCATTTTAATGTAAAAGAGTGCATGCAAAGCATTTGACATAAAATAGATGTGATGAAAGACTTTTGATAACTATATTAACTTAAATTAGACTTTATATGATTTATATGACTCTGTCTTCTCTCTTATATACCAATCTCTTCGCTAATTCTCTTCTTTTTCTATATATTCACACTTTTAGCCCATTTTACAGGATCCCTCTCTTAGGCATGATGAAAATATACCAAGAACGAGATTTTTAACTACTATCACTAAATATTTCACCCTATAGGAGGTTTTTCAAGCCTACTCTAATATTTTTTCAACATTTTAATACTGCTAGGGATGTGGGTTTACCTATGAGATAAGTAGACCTCTAGGTTTAAGGGCTAGCTCCCTAGGTTTATCTTGAAATGCATGTCACCTATACTAATAATTTTTTTGTGGGAAAAGGGATAAAATTATGCATAAAATAAATATAATATATGGGGTGGTACACCATGAAGATATCCACTAGGCTATCATACTTCTCTCACTAAGAACAAGATATACAAACTAGTCTCAAATTCTTAAGATGTTCTAACATAAGTGTTTCAATATAGAGGTGATATGCATGAAATCACTCAAGGTAAGTAGATAAAAGATAAAATTTATAAATAAAAGAACACTTTCACACTTTAATGGATCTTAACACACTAAATAAACTCTGTATGACCTATTAGAATGATAACTTCTTGCATAAGACATTAAAGGATGAGGAAAAGCAAGGACATAATCATAGGAATCAACGATTCATCACTTTGAAAAATCAAACAAGATGTTTAAAAACTTGAAAATAGATTTATTTTATTTATTCAAATTCAAAATATGACATCAAATGAGTAGGGATTTTCCATACTAGATGTGGTATTAGTCTACAAGAGCCAAAATGGATACTACTTAAAAAATTTGAGAGAGAAGAGAAGAAAATGAAGTCAAAGAGTCACTAGGACATGTTTCAAGTTGAGAAAATGAGTTATACATGCATTAGAGAGGAATATTTAATATAAAATGTAAGGTATACTTGTAAAAATTTCCCTCAAATCATGGAACTCCTAAAATGTGGCATAAGATTCCTCATTTGCTTGCATAAAAATTGCCTTCATCATTTGGCCTCCTTGGAACATTCCAAAATAGACTAAGGATAGGTGAGATGATATAAATAAAATTTAGGGGTTATAAAAATCCTCCAAAATGCATTAGATGTGTCCCTAATCATCAATATTCTTCTTGACATGATTTATCACCGCCTGTAGTCTTAATCACTCCTCTTCCACTCACCCTCCACACTTGGCACTAAGATGGTATTTAGTTTTCCAATTTGGTACATAAAAAGGAGTGTATAACACTTTTAAATATACCTAATTCCTTTATCTTCCTCAATTAGACCTTAAAATGCATCCCACTTAGAGATTTCACCTTCTCACTTGTTTGTTCACTATGTTAATTTTGATTGGCTGAGATGAATGTGTTAATAGAGGCACTTGTGAGATATTCTAATTTAATAAACATACATGAGAGGTTATCTCAAGTCCAAACCTATATCCAAAAGTGAAATTAATCTATTTTAACCCTTACATACCTATACAACAAACAAAACTATCAAGAAACCCTATTTTCCACCTTGTCTATACAAGTAAGGTACAACTCAAATGGATGGGAAGGAGACTTAGAGATTCATATACCAATTATTATAACTTTCATGTTCATTATATATCATCTTGATGCTTCTCCTTCTTCATTTTCCCAATTAGGTCACTATCAAGGATTTTAGAGGGTTTAGATTGATTTTACTCTTTAAGGAATGTTTATATAGGTTTGACATCTAATTTAAGAAAAAATTTCACAAAATCCTTGTTCAAGAACTCCTTCAACATTCCCTAACTCCTCAGAATCCCATGTAAAGTGTCTATGTCAGTGTGAGCATCTCAAATTAGCCTCTCCAGCTTCTCTTCTTTCTACATAAGCCTAAGTTGGTCTAAGATAAGAAATGGCTTCTCTATGGTTTTTTATGCATTAAAAAATCTTGAAAACACCTTATGAATCCCCATTCAGGTTTTCTAATTCTTTATAATGTTCCTCTATCCCTAGAAGTGAAGTTAAACCCCTTTTAGTCATTAGGCCTAGATTAGGTCTCATGGGCTTTGATTGAATCCATATGGGTTTGGACCACCTTGAAATTTTTATGACCCCTATGAATCCTTATACATGTTTATTAATTTCCAAATCAAGTCTTAACATATTATTTTAAGGTCTTATCAACCTCTAACTAACCTTATCATCATCTTTCCTTTAAACTTGCAGGTTTTAATCCCCTGGGAGTTACCTTTATCTGAGACAAAATAGAGGGAGTATCCCTTGTAGACTCAATAAAAATGAACATATGAGGGATTTATCCAAGTTAAGAGGATGTTTTTAAAAAAAATTCATTGCTTGATCACCTAAATTACCCCTCCAAATCCCATAAAATTTAAAGTAAACTTCTTAGGCATTGATTGTGTGCATGTTTTGTAAGTATAGGATATATGTTGTTACTGAGAACCTTTATATGATTTTTTTCCATGTAATGAGCATCATGAGAAGTTAACATAACTTTTTAGGAATCTCTAACCATGCCTAATACTCATATTTCATTTCCAACTTAAGGTGCCTTCATATTTTCTTGACATGTTCAGTTATAGTCAACTGTGATTGTGTTATCTTACTTAGGGAATGACACATGTATGTGAACTTTGCCTATTAGACCACTTTTTCATTTCCATAAGAAAATTATATAGTTATTATTCCATATTCCAACTCATCCATTTAGATCTATTCACATCATGTTCATTCTATGACATACTCCAAATTCCTTGTTCTAGCTTATTGTCATGTCATAATCAATTATAGTTGACTATCTTAGAGCAAAAGGGGAATCTTGTAGGTGTGTTTAAAATATTAAAATATATGTTATTGATTTAATAAAAAACTTTAAGTTCTCAATGTCACTTCATATCATGATCATGCCAAGCTAATCACCAAGGCAATTAAATTTAGAAAACTATTAACTATAATCAATAGTAGTTGATCATGTTAAAGCAACAATGGCCCCTCGTAGATGTGTTATCAATATTGGACACCTATGTTAAGCCTCATATGATTTATTTTAGGTATTTTAACCAACCTCAACCATTCAATTCTCATGTTTTTAGGCTTAGTACCCCCAATATTCACTTTATGAGTTTGTGAGTCACCTAAAGTCAAGATATAGGTGACTTTTATGAGAAATGACACACTTATAGGTGTTGATGGAGGATAATACCTTTCAATTAAACCCTTTTTGATGATATTTTTAATCATTGGTGCATCTTTCAACTTAACAAGACCACTTAAGATTAATGCATGCTCTTATATTGCTATCTTGATGTAGATTCACTTGAAGTAAAATATCTAATATAAAACACTAAAGAAATGTAGTGAACAAATGTATAACTTTGAAGCCTTATAACATCCTCCTTACATATCCAAGATTCATATTATTTTTCAAGGTATATCCCCCATATAAGGGCTACAAGATGGAATCATCAGAACTTGTCTAGGCTTTATGTTTTTTCCTCATATGACATCCTCAAAAGTGTCTAGGGTTAGGGAACTTGTCTCTAAACTTAGATCTTTAATTTAAACATGGATTCTCAACTTTTCCTACCTAAATAATGCTTCAAAAAATGTTCTCATGCTATCATCAAACTATTCAAACTTAATGAAGGTATCTGAACATGTCAAAATCCTCTATACCACACTTTTATATGTCTTTAGGGCCACTTATAGGCAGACATTTTTGTGTATAGGTAGTGACTATGAGTATGGGTAGTGTGCATTGAATATAACATTATAGTTCATCTTGGATCTTTTTAACCATTTATGGCACACCTGGTGGTATAAAAATTCAACCATTAGAGTAAACATTTGTATCATCTTGATATTTATAATAAGTTTCAATTACTCATATGGTATTCATCTCTAAGGTAAAGGGCATTTTTTTGTTGAAAATTTAGTTGATTTTCATCTATAATCTAAGTTATGGTAACCTATGGAGATAATTTTGGTCATTTATCTCATCATCAACAACCCTATAATCCATCTTAGTTACAATATGATTCATACCCACATCATCCTCACCAATATCAACCCTACCATGATCCATATTAGCCTTATGATGAGCCTCACTAACCATATATAGAAACTTATCATTAATATGGTGACTCATATCAATCCTATGATAAACCTCATGAACCTTGTTATCTTCCTAATTATCTCAATCAGGTTCCAAGACAATCCATATCAAGTTTCAAACAAACCTTGTTTGGTTATAAGAAATAAATGGTGAGCATAGACACTCAAAATAGTTATGGATAGAAAAAACCCAAGCATCAAATTGATAGCATGAGAGTTTTATTTCAACAAGATGAAGAGGTGTGTACATCTTTCATAAGGCAAGGAAATTTAAAATTTAGGAGTGATATCCTTGACGTAGGTGGTCTAATTGTAAACATTGAAGAGAAGTTGGTAGTCCATGAGAGACACCAGTGTCACCACAATCAACATCATATTCCCATTGAAATTACCTTTTCTCTTTATGAACATCAAAGAAATGTATATCATATCCCTCAATATTCTATTTAGACATTGCCAAGTTTTCTTCAGAAGGTTAAAGAAGAGTGTTTTGAGGAGGATGAATCTCATGTTTCATAATAGATCATATAAGATCCTTCATCTTTAGTTTTGTAGGGAGAGATCTCTAATGAGTTGGTTCATGATTTTGAGGCTCACCTAGCCAAACAAGTTGAGTGTCAGGATACATGAAACACCGAAAGCACACAATTGATTACCAAACCAAGCAACTTAATATGTGGAAATTAACCAGAATCACAAGTAACTAGAATTCAGAAATAACACATGATATGAGAGACAATACACAACTTGTATTAAAACTCTTGAAGAAAAGAATACAATAAAGAAGATGCCACTTCTTCTCCACCACCTCTTCAGTGGCTTCCCACACCTCAAGTGAACAGTAATTCTCTCCTCAAAGCTCTCTCTCTCAGGTCCCAACACACAACTCAAACACAGAGTTGGTGTTCACCTCCAGTGCTCCACGCACTCCACAAGTACTCCACGTACTTCAAGTAGATCTCCCATGAACCTGCAATAACCAGCACTTCAACAAACCATACTTATGGAAGGAACTCCCTTGCCTTCCTCTTTGCTCTATCCGAGTACACACCTGTACTCCAAGTAGATCCTGCCTGATTCTGCTCCCTGTTGTGTTGCTGTCCTATCTGATCTTGCACACCTGAAAATCAACCTGGTTCTGCACACCTGTGAACCTTGACCTTGCACACACATACACCTACAAATCAATGATCTTACTTACCATGTAGATCTCCTATAAAGGCCGTGCTGACCAAGATCCTACATACATGAAGAACCCTGCTGATTCTCCAATCCAGCACCTACACCTGGTACTGTGGCACTAGGAGGAACACACCATAGCTCTACCTCACACACAGAAGGAGCTTATAATATTTCTCTCTTACTCTCTAGCACAAGTTTCCAATACAACCATGAGTCTATTATATAGATCTCATCCAAACAATAATTAGACATCTAATTGCAATAATTAGATCCGCAGCTCTCAGTCTATAAATAGCTCTCATCATGAAAACACTTGGTTCATCAACTGACTGCCCGTAATAAACTCACAGTCGAACCACACAGGCAACCGATGTCGGTCCCTATCTTCCTGGAGGTGACTGATGTCGGCTGATCCCTGATCGACATCGGTTGCTTCTCTTCACTATCCTGTCGACGTCGGCTGATCAAACCGACGCCGGTTGCTTTGACACTCAGCAACCTTCAACAACCCCTCCAATGGCCTTCTCCATGTCTGCATCAATGAAGCTTTTAGCTCCACAACCTAACATTGAGATTATAAATCAACATCTTCATCAAATAAGAAACTATAAAGGAAACATAATCTCAATATCAGGTTCCTTATTTCACACCCATGGATGTAATAGGTGCAAAAGAAGAAGCTCTTAAACCCAAGTTCATGACTTGGAAACAAATGCAATAGTTAAGGGAGAGTGAATAACATTCAAATACAAGTCTAAGTGTTGTTCTGGAAAGCAAGCAAGAGATTATCCAACCTCCACTCATCCCTCCTAAAAATACCAAGGCCTTCCCTTCATGGAAAGATATTCAAGATAGCTTGTAGCAGAGAGATAAGGTGAAGGTGATTCAAGTTGAGCAGGTCCATGAGCCGAATCAAGAATCCATGGTAACATCTTTGGACCTTTTTCATCTTCTTGAGTATTTTTAGGAATCTACCATGCTAATTATTGAGAAGGAGCCTATCCTTTGTGAAGTGAATGAAGAAGTTTCAACGGAGGTGATAATTAATGAGAAGGAGGTTTTACTTGAACATGAGAATGACATCACCTTTGAGACACTTATTGGTAAGGATAACCATGACTTAGTCTTTCATAATGTCAAAGAAGATGAGTTGTAAGATGAGATTAAAATGTAATATAAGACATAATAATAAGAGGTTTTAGTTGATAAAAAACAGGTTATTTCTCAATAGCTTATTGATCACTTAGCATCTATTTTTCATCAAGATGTTCCTCAAGAACTTGTAGTAGTTACCATTGATAAGTGAAACCCAGCCAAAAAAGATAAGTTTCAAGGTAATGATGATGACTTTTGGTAGAAATATATGGATATTATAAATTAATATCAAGATCTCTATGGCCTCACACTTTTTATTGATGATATTAAATACCAATCAACTACTGAACTTGTCAATATTTGTCCATGAGAAGAGCAGGTACATGATGATGTAAGGAATGATGAAGTATTGGTTGAAGTAATACCTCAACTCATTGCTCCTAAAGATAAACCAAATGAATAAACATTACCCTTTAGCATGCCCAAATATATGTAATAGGTAAATCATGAAAATATTGACAAATCACCATTTCATGTGGAGTAGAATGAAGGTATGAACCAAGACATATTAGATCACTGGTAGCCCATGAATGAAGAATAATTGGTATTATTCTTGTAAATTATAAGAATATGGTAAGATTATGATTGGGTATTAGATCCACATATACAATCTATGTACTTGAGAATGGAAGTAGAAGTCCTAGTTGTATCACTAATAAGCCATAAACATGCAAATTCTCTAATCTACAAGAGGAAGTTACCAAGATGTGGCAATCATGCTTCAAGATTCCATAGTGGACAATATAGCTTTCCATTTGACCATGGAAGAAAGATTTTCATTTTAGGTCAGTTATTTTAGGTTGTTTATCATGTTTCAATAAGTGATTATCATAAGTAGTAATCTAATACCTTTTTGTTGTATTTATATTATTTTCCTATTTCCTTAGGTTAGTTGTGTTTACTTCTTAGTTTATTTTTTGTTTCTTGTATTATTTCATTTGTGTCTTGTTTTTGTTATAGTCAAAAGAGGTGTCACAAAGATCAAAAGTTTGTTTGGTAGTCAAGAGATTTATCAAGCCATGACATCATATTTTTAGATTATCATTATCATGTGAAATCTAGTGAGTTATCTTGACCAGTAGGGTGGTAAACCCCTGTGAGTGACCAAAAACTTTGGCAATTTGGCCTATCATGGATACTATTAATAGCCTCTATGCAGTGGTCTACTAGGTGTATTTTAACTAAAAATTAAGTTTTTGGTCCTTTAAATGATAAATTGTATTAATTAAATATTTTAAATCATCAATTACCTTAAAATACTTTCATTTTTATGTCATTATCCTTAGTCATAAAGTGTCATGCCTTGAAAATACATTTTAATGCAATTAAAAGGCATATTTTGCCCCAAAAGGCTCCCACATCCCAATTTTGGCCCTTTAAAGCATGAAAAAATACTTAAAAAATTATATAACATTATATTTGACTTGTGGTATCCTCTTCATGCACTAAAGTTGGTGGTTCAAGGCTTAAGTGTGAATAAAATCCAAAGAAAAGATATTTTTTCATATATTTTCATGTGGGAGTAGAGAATTATATAAATATTCAATAAAAAGAGATCAAGAGTACAAATAAAAGGTAATATTAGGTGTTTTAAAATAATTTTAGGGAAAAATGATTCCATACATTCCTAAAATGAGTTCCTTACATTCATCTTTCTTTTTTTCACATAGGGAGAGCACTTTAGGTTTATAGGTGGTACGACCATGAGAGAGAAAATATAGTTCTACAATTTTGGTAAAAAAACGTAGTCTCAAATACATTCAAGTTATGTCAAGTGTTTCTCAAATTGGTCATCTCTCCTTAATTAACCATCCCTTTGAAATCAAGGAAATCATTATTGCTCCTTCATCCAAGAAAGAAGTCAGTTTTCCTAATTTTCTCTTCATCAAGGCATCAAGGCAAAACATTCTAGGATGTGGAGATTCTTAGGAGAGAAATTCACCTTTCCATGGTAATCATAAATGATTTTAAAAATGTGTGAGGATCAAATAAATATCAATAAGACAAAGGAGTGAAATTCTATAGTCTACAAGCATATGAAGAAGAATTGTACAGTCTAGGAGAGAGAAAGCATTTCAAAGTTTTCTTGAATTCTTTTTTGAGGTCTCTCCTTCATGTTCTTATGTTTTCCAAGCAATATTCTCAAAGTTTCCTTCAAAATATTCAAATCAATAATCCATAAATGGCTCTCAAGATACCTTAAAATTAACTATTTAGCAATTTTTAAGGTTTTTTATAGACTCTTAGGTTTCAATTTCACCCTCTAATCCTCATTCAAAGGTCTCCAAATTTATAAATATGTTAGAGGATAAATCTATGTCTATATAAGACATTTAAAGTGGTTGTGAGATCCCCCTTTCATGATCTTATCACTCTATCTTGGTTCATCTCCATTCTCATTATCTTACACTACCATTCTCACTGTAATCATACTCCTTTCCACCCTCCACTAATGTTTTCACACCATCCATTCAATATTTACCACTTTCATTCATCTCCATCCCATAAATTAACTATCATAATTAGTCAAAGGGCTAGAAACTATTGTGGATGTGAATTAAGGTATGTAGACCTTGAGACATTGCTACACCTCATGAATCTCCACCTACAACAAGTCAGAAGCATAATCAAGAGTTTGCATGAAAGAAAAAAAGGAAGATAGATAGGGAAGGAATATTTTTAAAGATATTTGCTCAATATATCTCATTAAGCTACAAAATATTCATTAAAAAGTTCACAAAGATTATTTTTGATCCCTTTCTAAGGCCTAATTCCTAATCATAGTCCATATAATGGACATATACAATCATCTTCAATTAAGAAGGATACAATCATTTTCGAAGGTTGACATCATGGTGAAATAGTATGAGTGAATTTGGAAAGAATTGAATGTTTATTAACCCATATTATGACTTCAAATAATGACTCATCCAAGGAGGTAGTCATATTATTGTAATCAAGTGTCTTTTAAGACACCTACAAGCCTATATTGAGGTTAAAACCTACAACAGGCATGTGTCTTGGCAGTCTCCAAGTATCTAAGTTCTTTGTGCCTAGTTTTACAACAAAATACATAATCAATATGAAGTTTATATCATAAATGAGGGAGATAAATAATAATACATGTCTAAATTCTTGAATAGCTAAGGAATCACAATAATAGAGATCTATAGTCAGCCTCAAGAATATACTACAACCATTAGGTGGATAATGCTATTAAGGAAACTTCAAGGATATAGACCTTCAAGAGAGGTTATTGAGATTATAAAGATAATTTGAAAATTGAATGACTCTTAAATTTTTTTAACTTGTTATAAAACTCTAAAATTCCTAAAACCTTGTTATGATTCATATAAAATACATGTCATCAAGAAACACAATCAAGTACATAGTAAGGAAAATTCCTATTTTCGAGAAGGTATGGTATGAAAGAGATATTTATCTAAAGTGATGCATATGAATTTTAATCAAATAAAAATCTTTAATTGAACCAAACTTAGTTTTGGTTATTTTTTCTAGAAACCACCACCTACAACTAAGTAAAGGGCTCTTCAAGCATGTTAACAGTCAAGCACTAAGATAAAAGGGTCTTGTCATTATCTTTGATTTCATAGGGTTTTTCCATGATTTAATAACCTCATAAATGTTATCAAGATCTGTATCAAGATATCATCTTTAAATTTCATTGACACTCAATCATATTCATCATGAAAATCACGCTTACAACCATCGTCTATAGGCCTATCTCCAAGCTTATAACAAGTGGTCTAATGAGATAATTGGAGCTTCATGGTCTAATGATGGAGTTTTATGTTCAATATAATTTTTCATAAGATAAATTATGGTATTTTATGAGATAAATATGGTATAGAGGGACTTCCAGTAGTGCTATAGTTAAGTTCAACTGTAAATTATAACCTACAACCATACAAATGGCAATTTCCTCTCACATAATCATATGCTAGAAAAACATAGTTTAAGATACTTTCAAGTCAAGGAGTTAAAGTGACTTATTCAATTAAAATTGATAAATATACATATACAAACATTTTTCAATACTATAGATTACTCCATCACATGAAGATGAAGGTACAATAGGATTGTACAAAAAAAGACACTATGTAAAGCCTAAGAACATTGTCAAGAAGGGTCAACATGCTATGAGATGAGATTTTTGAGATGTTTTCTAGTGACTTAAGTTTTAAATTAAGGTAAAAGTAGGTTTTGAAGGGACCCCAAAACTCTTTAACAGAAATAAAAAAGATAAAGCATTTACATCCACCAGGAAAAGTGTTCCTGAATCCTACTGAAGAGCAGCATCAAAATCAGGTTTTACAGGGACCTAAAACCACAAACATAAACCAATAAAAGTACCCAGGTTTTATAGAGACCTAGAAACTCAAAATAAGTTTAAGACTAAGAACCAAGAAATAGGATCAAAAATAAGAACTAGTTACAATATCCAGCAATAAGGACCTGAACAGGAACACAATCAACAAAGAAAACCCTAGTCTTTTATTGCAATTCCATGATCATCTTAACAACCTCCTTCCCAATCATTGCAGTATCCTGGATGGAGTTAGCAACCAAAGTAGTATCATCTTGCAAGGATTTCTTCCTCAAAATATACCTAGTCCTCTTACTTGGACCCTCTAAGGATACTATTTCTTCATTTGCTCTTTTTCTAAGGCTAGTTGTAGCAGCACAGATGCTTGATGTTACCTGCTCCATCTTTGTTCTACTTTCCTTGATGAGCATTCTAATATTATGCTCATAATATTTAAGTTTATTTGGGATATCTCTTATTTTCACCTCCAAATGGTTGATTTTGGTTCGATCAACATCTTGATTGTGTTGCATTGTTCCCACTTTCTTCTTCAGCCCCATTATTTCATTATAGATCCACGAATCAACTTGGAGAATAGAATCGGCTTTAAACTTGGAAAAATGCAAGAAGGAAAGCTTATTGTCCCTCTACAGATAGTCATGAATGTCTTCTACATTCTTATGTGGAGGGTAATCAACCTTTTCAATTTGTTCCTCCCTATCCATCAGTTCCTCATCTTTAGTCTCAACAGGGTCTTCATGCTGAACAGGGTCCTCCTTTTCTTGTTCCCCAATCTCCATAGCAGGAGTAGGAACCAAAACCATGTGATCCTCCTCTCTCATAGAAACTAGATCATCAATTAAAATATACTTGTATTTAACACCTCCCCCCAACACACTCTGATTATCCTCATTATCAGAATTGCTCTATTTTGAGTTTCCCTCAATTGTATCCCCTTCATTCCCTTTCTCAAATTTTCCTTTGATTTCCAGATATCCGTCCAAATTGGAACTGAACTCCCCAAAATCCATCCCTTCCTCTTCTTCTAGGACATCCTTCTCAAAACTTTTAGTACTCTCTGACTCAAACTCTTCTTCAATTTGTTTTTTAGAACTAGAGAGTTTTGGTTTTGCCTTGTCTATCCCTTTAACTTTCTCATCCTTCTTACACTTTTTAGACTGAGAACCCTTATGTTTGTCAGAATAAGAAGTTGAAGCTATGGAATTATTTTTACAAAAATCCTTTATGATAAGTATCAGACCTTCATGTAAAATGGGTCGAGACTCCTTCCTATGGGCAAACAGGCTTTGAAGCAATGAAAAATGCAAATAGAAAGGGAAAGAAATTCTATCTTTGTGCCTAAAATGGTTGAGAAAAACAAAATGAAATTTGTGAACTCTTTTATTCCTACCATTAAGGATAAATTACTCATGGATATAACATAACACATCTCTCCAAATTCCTTTTATCTGTTCCAAATCAAAGAAGTCTCCATTCTTCTCCAGTTGCTTCTCCTCTGCATCCGTCTTCGGAAATTTTTTGTAGGCCGCATTGGAGATACTGGTCTATTTTGAGAACTTAATACCACCCATGGGAAGCCCCATGACCTCAGCAATGAAATACTTAGTAAGCTTCACACTGACTTCATGGAGAGTAACTCTATCATCAACCCACTTTTTAAAGAAGGTGGTAGTGATGTGGGGTTTAAATCCATGCAAACGCTCCAGATAACTGACCACCTTTCCTTTCTGTAGAATCTTCCATACGTCCTGTCTAGCCTTCTAGTCATAATATAGTGAATTAAGTTATTTAAAAAGAACTTAACCATTTTTTAATGGATAAACATTTCAAAATTCCCAAAGAACACCTACAATAATGAATAAGATAGTCATATTAATGAGGTTCTTAAGGAAGCATGGTATATTATTTGGTGATGGACAATATGATTCAATAAGTGACTTAAAAAGATATTAGACCACTACAAAAGGAATTTTATTAGTATATTCAAATAATTTTTATCATTATCAAACCTAAATCAAGGTGGAAAGAACCAAAACTCAATCATAAAATATAACAAGTAGGCATGTGTACTAAGCTATGAGTGATGTCACTCAAGTGGTTTAAGAGTGTTTAAAGGCATATAATAGATTTTGGAAGCTAAAGGTAGAGTGAGAGTGACATTTAAACATCTAATGGATAAGAATAACTCATTTTTTAAGAGGAAAATCATCAAATTCAAGACCAAGGGCTATACAAACTATGACTCCAAGAAACCCTAGGCTAGTGGATTTAAGACATACAAGCATAATGTAAAATCTAATATAGTTCATAATAATGTTATAATTACAATAAATGTGTTAAGAGGTTTCAAAATCCTTGAACTATGTTCATGGAATAGGGTATAAGTTTGTAGACCTCTAGTATTAACATACACATTCAGGTGGTCTCAAAGGCATACAGAGCAAAGTTGAATTTTTGATCATTAAAGATGAAAATACAAGTTGAGAAAAAGTATGAATTAAGGTTTCATGATTATTTTGAATCCCTAAATCAACTATAGTCACCTTGGACCCTAAAAATCATAATTTTCAAAATAGGCTTGAATCTAGTTTTGGGCCTATAGGCTCATACCACCATCAAGGCACATTTTTAGACCTTTCCAAGTAGGATAACACAATTAAAATGTGTAATGAGATGGAAAAGGTCATAAATGATGTATTAAAATCATAAAATACAATGGAAAAACCATTTTTGGTCTCAAGGTGGAGTTTGAACTACTACAGTCTAAGACACCCATTCAAACCACCTATTAAAGTGCTCATATCTTTCACCAAAAGGGCAGTTTGGCCAAATGCTCTTATCATGATTTGAGGACCAATATTAAATAATAATTATTTAATTATTGAGGTTGGTTGAGGGGATGATATTTATGAACAATTTCAAAGAGCATAAATATGTAAGAATGCAAGCAAAACCCTACATGTAAACTTCTTTACCTTTTTATCTTTTCATAAATTTTGCATGGGAACCCAATATTCTAATGAAAGTTGAGGGGGTATATACACTACATATTAATGGCAAGAATTTTTTGTATTGAATTATGTATGTACTTTATGAACCATTATTAAGAAGGTTCACTTCCAAAACCCTCCTAAATACCATTTTTGAAAAAAATTAATCTTATTTCAATCAAAACCTCATGAATCATCCTAAAACCTCTTTAAAATGAATTACACTCAGACAAGGTCTTGTAAATGGTACTTTGTTATAAGAAATAGTATAGACATTATAGAAAACAAAGTTTTTAGAATAAAAAGAGATGAAAATAGAGGTACAAGGTAGTTTAATGGATTAGAATCCATAGAGAGTGAATTATGGAACTTGTTATTTCTCCTCAAATAATAATATGGTCAAAAATATACCTAAAAGTTCCCTTTTGAGCTTCTTCAAAATAGCCAGTTTGCAGACATTCAAGGTAGTTTAGTGTAGTCAGCTACTTTGACTAAGATACAGGTGTTTATTCATCAAAAATACCTATTTCATGATATGAGTATTTTTTTTAGGTCTAAGTCTTGTTATATTTTTAGGTTATAATGGTTTCATGTAGGTTATAATATCTATCAAGTGCAGGAGGTTAGGCTACTAGTCCTATTTAGCCTTGTACACCAATTTGATCAATCAAGTGAAGATGAAATTGGCTTTAAAAATATATCAAATGAGTTTATGTGGAGTTATCATGCCACATATCTAGTCTTCAAGTGTAAATTTCATGCATATTTAGTCTTTAAGTGATAATTTGTGCAAAGGAGGGATAAATAAGGAGTTGACTAGTCTTAAGTGCCAATCACTCTGAGTTGACTAATCATGAGTTGACTAGCTATCAATGCATGTTCTATGGTATTCATGTAATATAAGTCATGCACTTATCTTAATATTTTTTAAGAGGGGTTAACTAACCAAATAATGGATTAGCATTCTATCAAGAATAGTTTGAACAAGTCAATATGGACCACCACCTCATTACAATGTAAAAGAGCTCATGCAAGAAGCATGAAAGGCATTTGACAAAAAAATAAATGTGATGAAAGACTTTTTATAGATATTTTAATTAAAATTAGACTGGAGATGATGTATATGACTCTCTATTCTCTCTTTTATGCCAATCTCTTAGTTAATTCTCTTATTTTTCTATATATTCAGGCTTTTAGGCCATTTTTTAGGATCCCTCTCTTAGGTATGATGAAAATATACCAAGATTGATTTTTTTAACCTTTAAATATGAATAAAATTACTATTTTTAGATTCCTATATATAGGTTTAGTGTGTTATATTGGTTTGATTTTCACATGTGGTAGTATTTTCTCCCTTGGCAAGTCTTAATCTCACCTTGTTACTAGTATTCCATCTTATGCAAGTCATATACATTGTTTAATGTTGAATTATTGAGATAATAATGGATATATTGACTAGTTAATGCCTTTCATTAGTTATACCATCATTTCCCTCATTATTTAATCACTTGATAAAACTTATATGAGAAATACTATTGCATAAGAATCCTCTACAATTGTAGTATTCATTGATTTGCATTATCTTATTAGTGTTGTACGAGCTCAAATAGAGTGGATGAACTAGAAATATAGGTGTGTCACCATTATTAGTATATATTTATGTTTGATTAATCCTTCTAACCCTTTTCATCCCAAAAAGTAAAGTAGATTTTAGGAAACTAAGCAAAGTAGATACATCAAAGGAGCTAGCCTCACAATCTAAAGGTCCCATTTAAGATAAATGTATCCCACACCTTAGACCATTACAATTTTAGTCCAAGTTTGAAGGAGATATGAGCAATCAGCCTTCAATAAGGTACAACCTAGGTTGCTAACATTTATGACATATCTGGTGGGACATAGATTTAGACATTAGATTACACATTTGTAGCATCTTGATCTCCAAAAGTAGTTTCAAGTACTCATATGGTACTCATCTCTAAGGTAAAGGGTAGTTTTTGTTCAAAATTTAGTTTATTTTCATCTATATTCTAAGCTATGGTAGCCTATGAAGCAAATTTTGGTCATTTATCTCAACATCAATAGCCCTATAATCCATCTTAGTTCCAATATGATCTATACCAACCTCATCCTCACCCATATCAGCCATACCATGATCCATATCATCTTTACGATGAGCCTCACCAACCATATAGAGAACCTTATCATCAATATGGTGAATCATATCAATCCTATGATAACCCTTATGAACCTTGGTATCTTCCTGATCAACTCATTCAAATTCCAAGACAATCGATATCAAGTTTCAAACAAACCTTGTTTAGTTATGAGAAATAAAATGTGAGAATATACACTTAAAATAGATATAGAGTTAATATCCCTAAGCATTATATTGAGAGCATGAGATCTTTGTTTCATAAAACTACAAAGGTGTGTGCAAATTTTATAAGACAAGGCCATTCAAAATTCAGTAGTGATATCCTTGACATAGGTGGTCTAATTGTAAACATTGAATAAAAGTTGTTATTCCATGATAGACACTAGTGTCACCATAATCAATATAATTTTCCCATTGAATTACTCTTTTCTCCTTATGAACATCAAATAAATGTATATCATAGCCCTCAACATTCTATTCAAACATTGCCAAGTTTTCTTACTTGGAAATCTATCCAAGAGAGTCCTCATAAGGGTGAATAAGAGTGTTTTGAGGAGGATAAATCTCATGTTTCACAATAGATCATATAGGATCCTTCATCTTTATTTTTTTATGGAGAGATATCTAATGAGTTGGGTTCATGATTTTGAGGCTCACCTAGCCAAGAAAGTTTAGATTGTAAATCAATATCTTCATCAATAAATAGTAAATGTAAATGCATCACAATATCAATATCAATCTCCTTATTTCACACCCATGGCTGAAATAGGTGTAAAATAAGAAGCTCCTAAACTCAAGTTCATGACTTGGAAACAAATGCAATAGTCTAGGGAGAGTGAAGAGGATTCAAGGACAAGTCCAAGTATTGTTCTAGAAATAAAGTAGGAGAGTATTCAACCTCTACTCCCCTCTCCTAAAAATCCTAAGGCCTTAATTTCATGGAAATATATTCAAGAGATCTTATATTAGAGAGAGGAGGTGAAGGTGATATGAGTTGATTAGCCCCATGAGTAGAATCAAACATCCATGGTAACATCTATGGACCTTTTTCATCTTATTAATTACTTTTATGGATACACCATGCCAATTATTTATAAGGAGCCTCTATTTTATGAATTTAATGAATAATTTTTAGTTTAGGTGATAAGTGATGAGAAGGAGGTTTCAATTAAACATGAGAAGGACAACACCTTTGAGACACTTGTTGGTAAGACAACCATTAATTAGTCTTTAATAATGTCATATAAGATGATTTTTAAGATGATATTCAAATTCAAGATAAGTCAAAAGAAGAAGTTTTAGTTAAGAAAAAAAGAGGTTATTTATCAAGATATTTTTTTTATCACATATCATCTATTCTTCATCAAGATGCTCCTTAAGAACTTACAGTAGTTACCATTAATAAGTGTATCCTAGCTAAATAAAGATAAGTGTCAAGGTAATCATGATGAATTTTGGAAGTAATAACTATATATTTTCAATGAATATAAATATCTACAAGGCCTCACACTTCCTATTGAGGATGTTAAATACCAATCATCTGCTAAACATGTCAAGATTTGTCCATAAGAAGAGTAGGTACATGATGATGTAAGGAATGAAGAAGTGTTGGTTGAAGTCCTACCTCAAATAATTACTCTTAAAGTTAAAACAAATGAAAAAATCTTGACCTTTATCATGCAGAAATAGATACAAGAGGTCAATCATGAAAATCTTGAAAAATCACCATTTCATTTGGAGTAGAGTGAAGGTATTAAATAAGACATATCAAATCATTGGCAACCAATGAATGAAGAAGAATTAGCATTATTATTTCAAATTAGAATAATATGGGAAGAGTATTATTTGGTATTGGATCCACATTTAAAATCCATGCACTTGAAAATGGAAGTAGAAGGCCTAGTTACATCACCAAGAAGACATAAACATGAAGATGATTTAATCTACAAGAGGAAGCTACCAACCAGTGGAACTCATGATTCAAGATTCCATAGTGGAAAATCTATTTTTCCATTTGACCCTAGAGGAAAGATTTTCATTTTAGGTTAGTTATTTTAGGTTGTTTGTCATGTTTGAATAAGTAAATAACACAAGCCATAGTCTGCTACCTTGTTGTTGTGATTATCTTAGTTTCATATTTTCTTAAGTTAGTTGTGTTTACTTCTTAATTAGTTTTTTTTTAATTGTTTAATTTGTGTCTTGTTGTTTTTATATTCAAAAGAGGTGTCACAAAGATCAAAAGTTTGTTTGGCAATAAAGACAGTTATCAAGCCATGTTGACATATTTTTAGATTGTCATTATCATGTGAAATCCAATGAGTTATATTGACCAAAAGGCTCGTCAAACCTTGTGAGTTTCATTTTTTTTTTAAATTTGGCCTATCAAGGCCAAATTCCACCCCCTATAACTCGAAACTTCTTAGGGATATTGTTAATAGCCTCTACGAGGTGGTCTACTAGGTATATTTTGACTAAAAATGAAGTTTTTGGGCCTTTAAATTATAAATTGTATTCAAAAAATATTTGAAAACATATAATTAACTTCAAATACTTTCATTTTTATGTCATTAGCCTTAGTCATAAAGTTCCATGCCTTGAAAATACATTTTCATGCAATTAAAAGGCATATTTTGGCCACAAAAGGTTCCCATGTGGTAATTTTGGCCCCCAAAAGCATATGAAAATACTTAACACTTTCTCTAACATTATTTTTGAATTGTGGTATCCTCTTCATTCACTAAATTTTGTGGTTTAAGACTTAACTATGAATAAAAGGCAAAGAAAGGAGCTTTTTTCTTATATTTTCATATGAGAGTATAAAATTGTATGGCTAATCTATACAACAAAGCTCAAGAGTAGGAAGAAGAGGTAATAATAGGTTTTAAAAAATAATTTTATGGTAAAATTATTCCATATATTCTAAAAACTAGTTCCTTCCATTCATATTTCTTATTTGCACATAGGGAGAGCCCTTCAAGTTTGCAGGTGGTACAATCATGAGAGAGAAAAACCAAGTTTACAAATTTGGTTAGAGAAAGTAGTCTCATAGAGATTATATCTATGTAATTTAGTTTTAAAATTTATCATCTCTCCTTAATGAACCATTTCTTTGAAGTCAAAGCACTCATTATGGCTCCTTCATCCAAGCAGGCAATCAATTTTTCTAATTTTCTCTTCATCATGGTATTATGGTAAAAATTTCTAGGTTATGGAGATTTTTAGGAACAAAATTCAAATTTCCATGGTATTCATTAGTAATTTTCCACATTTTTGAGGATCAAATAGAGCCCAACAAGATAAAATAGTGTAAATCTGAAGTCTAGAAGCATATGAAGAAGAATTGTATGGTCCAAGCGAGAAAAAGTTTAAAAGTTTTGTTGAATTCTTGTTTGGGGTGTCTCCTTCATGTTATTTATTTTTCAAAGCAATATTCACAAATTTTCCTTCAAAATATTCACAATAGGAAGCCATCAATGGCTCTCAAGAGACCTCAAAAGTCACTATTTTGCAAATCTTTTGTTTTTATAGCATTTGTTAAGGTTTTTTGCACTCCTAGGTTTCAATTTCACCCTCTTATCCTCATTAAAAGGCCTAAAAATTGATATATGTGTTAGAGGATAACTCTATTTATACATAAGACCTTAAAAGTGATTGTGATACCACCCTTTCATGCTCTTATCACTACATCTCGGTTCATTTTTATTCTCACTATCTTACACTACCATTAATACTATGATCATACTCTTTTCCACCCTCCATTCATGTTTTCACACCATCCATTCACTCCTTACCACCTTAATTCATCTCCATCCCATAAATTCACAATCATAAGTAGTCAAAGGGTTAGAGACTATCATGGATGTGAAAGAAGGTATGTAGACCTTGACAGTTTGCTACACCTCATAAATCTCCACCTACATCAAGTCAGAAGCATAGTCAAGAGTTTGCATAAAATAATAAAAGGAAGATAGATAGGGAAGGTATATATTTTAATATATTTTCTCAATATATATCATAAAAATGAAAAATATTCATTGAAAAATTCACAAACATTGTTTTTTATCCTTCTCTATGGCCTAATTCCTACTTACAGTCTGTACAATGGACATATACAATCATTTTTAGTTAAGAAGGATACAATAATTTTTTAAGGTTAACATCATGGTGAATCTATATGAGTGAATTTGGAAGTAGATAATGTTTCTTGACCCATATTATGACTTCAAATCATGACTCATCTAAGGAGGTAGTCATAATCTTGCAATCAATTATATTTTAAGACACCCACATGCATGTATTGAGGTCAAAACCTACAAAAAGCACATATCTTAATAATCTGGAGGTATCTAAGTTCTTGGTGCCTAGTTGGACCACCAAATACATAATAAATATGAATTTTATAGCCTAAAAGAGGGATCTCAAAAATAATACATGTTTAATTAAGCACAATAATAGAGACCTAATGTCAACTTCAAGAACAAACTACAACCAGGAGGTGGGAAATGTTATTAAGGAAACTTCAAGGACATAGACCTTCAAGAAAGGTTATTGAGATTATATATAAAATTTGAAAATTGAAGGACTCTTGAACATTTTATTACCTATTATCAAACTCTCAAAGTCATAAAACCTTGCTACGGTCCATATAAAGGACATGTCATCAAGAAACACAGTCAAGTACATAGTGAGGAAAAGGCCCATTTTTAAGAATATGGTGGTATGTTATCAAGTAGATATTTATATAAAGTGATGCATATAATTTTAATCAAATTCAAATCTTGAAGGGAACCAAACTCAATTTTGGTCATGTTTGCTAGAAAACACCACCTATAACTAAGCAAAGGGCTCTTCAAGCATTTTAACAGTCAAGCACAAGATAAAAGGGTCTTGTCATGGTATTTGATTTCATAGGGTTTTTACATGCTTTAATAACCTCATAAATGTTATCAATAGTTGTATCAAGCTATGAAATTCAAATTTCATTGGCACTCAACTATATTCCCTACAACCATCATCTACATGCCTATCTCCAAACTTATAACAAGTGGTCAAATTAGAGAATTAGAGTTTCATGGTATAATGATGGAGTATTATGTTAAATATAATGGTTAATAATATAAATTATGGTTTTTAATGAGATCAAGATGTTATAAAGGGACTCTTATTAGTGATATAGTTAAGGTCAGCTGTAAATTGTAACCTATAGACATACAAATGGCAATTCCCTCTCATACAATCATATGCTATCAAAATGTAGTTTAAAATAATTTAAATTCAAGGAGTTAAAGTGAATTATGAAAGTCAAATTGATAAATTTACATCTACAAACCTTGGTTAAGACTACTAAATTACTCTCATGACATGAAGATGAAGGTACAAAAGGCTTGTACAGAAAAAGACATTGTATAATGCTTGAGAACATTGTCAAGAAGGTCAAACATGATATGAGATGAGATTTTTGAGATGGTTTATAGTGTATTATGTGTTTTTAAAAGTATTAAACCATTGGACAAACATTTAAAAATTCCCAAATAATACTTATAACAATGAATAAGATAGTCATATTAATGAGGTTTTTAAGGAAACATGGTATGTTATATGGTGATGGATAATATGATTCAATAAGTGAATTAAAAAGAGATTAGAACAATGAAAGAGGAATTTTAATAGTATATTAAAATCATTTTAATCATTCTCAAACCCAAATAAAGGTGGAAAGAACCAAAACATAGTCTTAAGACTTAACAAGCAGCCCAATGTACTATGCTATGAGTGATCTCAATCAGGTGGTTTAAAAGTGTTTCAAGGCATATAGTATAATTTTGAATATAAAGGTAAAGTGAGAGTGACATTGAAACATATAATTAAGAATAATATCTCATGTTTTAAGAGGAAAATCATCAAATTCAAGACCAAGGGCTATACAAACTGTGATTCCAAGAAATCCTAGGCTAGTGGATTCAAGACATACAGACATAATGTAAACTTCAATATAGTTAAAAATAATTTTATAATTCCAATAAAATGTTTTAATTAGTTTAAAACTAATTTAACTATATTCATGAAGGATGGAATAAGTTTGTAGACCTCTATTGTTATCATACACATACATGCAATCTCAAAGGCATAAAGAGCAAAGATGAATTTTTGATCATTGAAGATGATAGTAAAGGTTGATAAGAATTATGAATTAGGTTTCATGATGATTTTTCATCCATTAATAAACTACAATAACCTTGTACCCTCAAACTCATATTTGGCAAAATAGGCCTAAAGCTAGTTTTAGGCCTATAGGCTCACACCCCCATCAAGGCACATTTTTAGACCTTTCCAAGTAATATGACACCCTGATAATGTGTAATGAGATTTAAAGGTAATAAATGATGTATTAAAATCATAAAATACAATGGAATATACATTTTATGTCTCACAGAGGAAATTGAACTACTACAATCCAAGACACCCATTCAAACCACCTATTGAAATGGTCATATCTTTCACCACAAGGGGAGTTTGGCCAAATTTTCTTATAATGATTTTAGTACCAATATTAAATGATAATTAATGAAGGATTGAGGTTGGAGGATGGGATGAGATTTATGAACAATTATAAATAGCATAAACATGTATAGAATGCAAGCAAAACCTTATAGACAAACTTCTTTACGTTTATATCTTTTCATAAATTTTTCATGGGAACCCAATATTATTAGTAAATTTGAGGGGGTATATATAATAAATATTAATGTAAATAATTTTTATTTTATAGGTCTATACTTTATGAACCATCATTAAAAAGGTTCACCTCCAAAACCCTCCTAAAGACCAATTTTGAGAAAAGTCAATTTTCTCACAATCAAAACATCATGAATGATCCTAAAACCTATTTAAACATTAATTAAACTCATATAATGTCATATTAATGGTAATTTTTTGTACATAATGGTATGGACATGGCATAAAATAGATTTTTTGAAGAAAAAGAGATGAAAATAGAGGTACAAGGCAGTTTAATGGTTTTCAATCTAGAGAGTGAATTTTGACACTTGTTATTCCTCATAAAATAATCATATTGTAAAAAAAATTCCTGCAAGTACCCCTTTAAGCTTCTTCAAAATAGCCAATCTATAGAAATTTAAGGTAGTTTGACCTAGTCAACTACTTTGACTAAGTTACAAGTGTTTTTTCATCAAAAAGACATATTTCATGATATGAGGATTTGTTTCAGGCCTAAATATTTCTATATTTTTAGGTTATAATGGTTTAATATAGGTTCTAAGAGTTATCAAGTGTAGGAAGTTAGGTTACTAGTCATGTTTGACCTAGTAGGCCTATTTGATCAATCAAGTGAAGATGAAATTAGCATTAAAAGGCTATAAAATGAGTTTATGTGGAGTTATCATGCCACATATCTAGTATTCAAGTGTTAATTACATGTATATTTAGTCTTTAAGTGATAATTAATGCAAAGGAGGGATAAATAAGGAGTTAACTAGTCGTAAGTGCCAATCACTCTAAGTTGACGGATCATGAGTTGACTAGAACTCAATGCATGTTCCATGGTATTCATGCAAGAGAATTCATCCACTTATCTTGATATTTTTGAAGAGGAGTTAATTAATGAAATAATGGATTAGCATGTTAGCAATAAGAGTTTAAATAAGTAAAGATATCCCACCACCTCATTCCAATGTAAAAGAGCTCATGCAAGGAGCATGTGAGGCATTTTACACAAAAGATATGAGATGAAATTCTTTTGATAACTATTGTAACTGAAATTTTACTTGAGATTATGGATATGACTATCTCTTCTCTATTATATGCCAATCTCTTAGATAGTTTTCTTCTTTTTCTATATATTCAAGCTTTTAGGCCATGTTTCATGATCCCTCTCTTGGGCATGATGAAACTCTACCAAGATTTAGCTTTGTAACATTTTTAGATGAATAAAATGACTATTTTTAGATTCTTATATACAAATTTAGCATGTTATATTAGTTTAATTTGCACATGTGGTAGTATTTTCTCCCTTGACAAGTCCTAGTCTCACCTAGTTACTAGTATTCCATCTTATGTAGGTCATATACATTATTTAATGTTGAATTATTGTGCTAAAAATGGATATATTGACTAGTGCCTTAAATTAGGCCTACCATCATTGTCCTCATGCTTTGATCACCTGATGAAACCTCTATGTGAAATACTATTGCATAAGAATCCTTTGGAGTTGTAGGATAAAGTGATTTACATTGTCTTATAAGTGTTGTATGAGCTCAAATAGATTGAATGAACCAATGATCAATAGACATCTACAAGCCTTGGTCAAGACTAATAAAGTACTCCCATGACATGAAGATGAAGTTATAATAGGCTTGTATAGAAAAAGACACTATATAAAGCCTAAGAACATTGTCAATAAGGGTTAACATGATATGAGATGAGATTTTTGAGATGGTTTTTGGTGACTTAATTGGTTTTCAAATCACTAAATCATTTCTTAATGGAAAAAAATTTCAAAACTACCAAAGAATACTTAAAATAGTGAATAAGACAATCATATTAATGAGGCTCATAAAGAAGCATAGTATGTTGTATGGTGATGGATAATATGATTCAATTAGTGAATTAAAAAGAGATTTTACCACTGAAAGAGGCATTTTCATAGTATATTCAAATAATTTTCATCATTTTCAAACCCAAATCAAGGTGGAAAGAACCAAACCTCAGTCTTAAGACTTAACAAGTAGGCATGTATAATATGCTATGATTGATGTCACTCAAGTGGTTTGAGAGTGTTTCAAGTCATATAGTATATTTTTAAAGGTAAATGGAGAGTTATAGTGACATTTAAACATCTCATGAAGAATAATAGATCATGTTTTAAGAGTAAAATCATCAAATTCAAGACCAAGGGCTTGTAAAATTCAAGATATTTAAAAATAATATTATCATTCTAAGAACATGTGTTAATAAGTTTCAAACTCCTTTAAATTTTTTCATGAAGGATGGAATAAGTTTGTATACCTTTATTGTTATTAAACACATATAGGTAATCTCAAAGGCATAAAGAGTAAAGTTGAATTTTTTATCATTGAAGATGATAATACAAGTTGAGAGGAGATATTAATTAATTTTTCATGATAATTTTTAATCCCTAAATAAAGTACAGTCACGTTAGACCCTAAAACTTAGATTTGGAAAAATAGGCCTAAAGCTAGTTTTGGGTTTATAAGCTTACACCACAATCAAGGCACATTTTCAGACCTTTTCAAGTAATATGACACCATGATAATTTATGATGAGAGGTTACAAGTAGTAAACAAGGTATTACAATCATAAAAGATAATGAAACATCCATTTTAGGTCTCAAGGAGGATTTCAAACTACTGCAATCCAAGACACCCATTTGAACCACCTATTGAAGTGCTCATATCTTTCACCACAAGGGGAGTTTGGCCAAATTATATAATCATTATTTTATTATCCCTATGAATTTATAATTCATGATGGATTGATTTTGGTTAAGGGGCTAATATTTATTAATAATTTCTAAGAGCATAAACATGTCTAGAATGCAAGCAAAACCTTACATGCAAACTTATTTACATATGTATCTTTTTATAAATTTTTCATGGGAACCCAATATTATCAATAAATTTTAGGGGTTATATATAATAAATATTCATGAAAATAATTTTTGTTTTGGAGGTATGTACTTTATGAACCATCATTAAGAAGGTTCACCTCCAAAACCCTCCTAAAGACAAATTTTGAGAAAAGTCATTTTTATTAAAATAAAAACCTCATGAATCATATTTAAACATATTTAAACATGAATTAAACATAAATAAGGTCCTAAAAATGGTACTTTATTATAAAAAATGGTAAAAACATGGTAGAAAATAAAGTTTTTTAAAGAAAAATAGCTAAAAATAGAGGTACAAGGTAGTTTAATGGATTAAAATAAATGGAGAATGATTTTTATCACTTTTAATTCCTCATAAAATCATTATATGGTCATAAATATTCTTGAAAGTGCCATTGTGAGCTTCTTCAAAATAGCCATTCTATAAAAATTTAAGGTAGTTTGACCTAGTCAACTACTTTGACTAAGTTGTAAGTGTTTCTTCATCAAAAGGACCTATTTCATGAGATTAAGAGGTTTTATAGGTCTAAATATCAATATATTTTAAGTTTATAATGTTTCATATAGGTTTTAATAGTTATCAAGTGCAGGAGATTAGGCTACTAACCTATTTAGCTAAGTAGGCCTATTTGATCAATCAAGTGAAGATGAAATTGGCATTTAAAGGCTATAAAATGAGTTTATGTGGAGTTATCATGCCACATATCAGGTATTAAAGTGTAAATTACATGCATATTTATTATTCAAGTGATAATTCATGTAAAAGAGGGCTAAATAAGGAGTTGACTAATCTTAAGTGTCAATCACTCTGAGTTGGCTAATCAAGAGTTGAATAGAAATAAATGCATGTTACATGGTATTTATGGAAAATTATTATTTTTTAAGTAAATATAATAATGTGGGTGAATAAATTCCCTAATATAATTCATTCAATTCCACTTATCGTTCATGAAGTAATCATTTAAATATATGTGTAAATAAGTATTCACACAAACATGCAATCATATGAGCACAAGAGATATGTGGGAAAACCTAATAAAAAGCATTTAAACATATCTTGGTCTATATTAATATAAGTAATGAATAAATATTTAGTGAGGCATCAACCCCACAAGGAGAACAACTCAACTAGTCCTTTAGCAAACACAAACTTACAAGGAGGCACCAACCCCTTAGGTAACTCAACACCAACTCAATCACCTAGAACCTTTGATAACCTATGGAAAAAAATTTATCACTTAACTAAATATTAACACCTTATTCTTATCTTCTCACTCTTCTATCTCTCTCAAATAGCCTATTAGGCCTCTTCACTCAACTAGCCCACTTCTTGGAAGATTTAGGTCATATGTCCTTGAATATCACATGTGTAATCACTATTATAACTTCATTAAATATTTAACATACCTCTATAATGTTCATAAAACCCATACCTCATTTTTAAACCTCTATATCATTAGTTCACACCCTTAATTTTCTAACTAGTGAATTAGGCCTATTAGACCCTCTTTTTATACTTGACTCTTCCTCTCACCCACCTTAGTCAGCCATAAACCTACAACATATTTAGATAAAACTTGGAATATATTAAAAAACATGTTTCATAATTTAAACAACCATTACATATGCTTGTCACCACCCATAAGAACAAAAACCACATTAGGCCTAATAGAGACCTAATGCAATTAGGCCTTATCAAGGCACACATTTCACCTTGACCAATTTGGAACACCTTGAGAATCCAAAAATGAATGAAAAAATTAATAAATTATTAAATTATACCCATTATAATCTCATCTCATATACCCAAAATTATTTAGCTTATTTCACTCCTTGAACCACACCATTAGGTTTAATCGCAATTAGGTTTTCTCATTGCCAAAAAATATTCCTTAAATATCTAAAGTATACACTAAAAATTTCCATATAAAAAAATTAAAAAATAAAATTTATATGGACTAAATTAAATTTTTTTCATAAAAAATTCTATTATATTTCACCATATATGGAAAAAGACTTCAAACTAATCATCTTCATATGCTCACTCAGAACTGCACACAGGCTTCAAAAACCTAGTCAAGAGACTTTGACTTTTCACAAATTTATAGGAGTTTATCATTAATTAAAATAACCTAAAAATAAACTATGATACATAGATAAAAAATTCACGTTAATTTTATTCTTCAACTCTATTAAAAAATACTCAGGAACATCATTCTCACTCATAGACAAAAAATTACCTGTAACTCCAAAAACATAGTCATGGAAACCAAGACTTAGAAAACCTATGTGAAAACTTTTATGAAAGTCATGATTAATTTAGAACCAATAATTAGGACACATATAATTTTATAAGTATTATTAATTATCATTTAAACCCATTTTAATTTCATAAAATTTTTCACATAGGTGTTCTAAGTCTTGTTTTCGATGACTATGTTTTTGGAGTTACAGGTAATTTTTTGTCTGAGTGAGAATGATGTTCCTGAGTATTATATATATATATATATATATATATATATATATATATATATATATATATATAAATTTTCAATATAAATATTGGTCTTACAAACTAATCTTATGTCTTCACCCTACACAGACCCCACTTTATTAGATAGGTCACTTTGAGAAAAAAATTTGATCATATATGAGCATAAAAAAATATTATATTAAATGGTTAAATGTGATATAGGTCTTTAAAAATAACCCCATGCATTTGGATCCATCCCTAATCCATTGCAATCCATCCCTAATCTCATTCTCACATATGCCCGATTTTCTCATTATCTTCCTCATTAGGCCTATTTAGTAATAGATCAACTTCCATGACCAATTTACCATATTTAAGTTATAAAAAATTATTAAAATATTATATTATCATAAAATATAATTCTCACACATCCTCCTCCAATAATTTTTATGCTTTTATCTAGTCAAACTTGCCTGCTACATCAAAAATTCAAGAAACAAGGGGTTTACTATAACTTCCACTCAATCTTATGATAGACAAATGCCACCAAGAGAAAATTTATAGATTATTATACATTATAAAATCATAAAAATAGGTCATAAAATATCTTATGATCCATTTCCAATAAGATATTACATATCAGGTCATTATGAGGTTTTAGGAGGGTTTAGACTGCCTTCCATTCTTAGTAATCATTCATAAAGTATTTCAACTCAATTATAAAACCAATTTCATGAAATTTAATATATTTCAATTACCTAACTACCATGATCTAATTTTATTCTCATGTAAATTTTTCACATGCCAATGAGCATAATAAAATCCTTCTTGGGTCTGCAATACCTCATTTTGTGCACACAAAAAACCTCAACACCAATTTTCATACTTTATCATTAAAAATTTGACCTCAAAATTGGTAAAAAAAACTTGATAAAACCTATAAAACCTATGAAAATTCTCTTAATATCTTTCAACTTGGTAAATGAACTTGACCCATCATTAGGCCACACTAGGTCTCTTTTACACATTAGGTTTTGAACTGTCAGTCATACTTAGACCTTAAACACACCTTGAAACCTCTTTTACTATTCTCAAAACCTAAATATAATGTCATAAAACCTCATACCATGATCATATACTACAAATATTATTTTTTCAATTCTTAAACTATTGACCTCATCATGTTACGAGGCCTATGCCTTCTCACTAGGTCTCCAAAGAATATGAGCTCAACTTCATGAAAAGATTAAGCCTAAAACAATATCTTGGAACTCTTATGAATTATTATTTGCCTCATTCTCATGATTTAAAAACTTTTTACACTATCCCATGCCTGTAATTACATAATTAACAAGCTTCACTAAGCTTCATGCATACACCTTCCCATAGGGCTAGACTAGGCTTCTCAAGACACCTAGTACTCAAAGATTTGAACTCAAAAAAGATAAATATCAAATATATTAAACAATAAAATTATTAAATAATTATTATCCAAACACATATATACTCTCAATAGGATCATGAGCTTGTCACACTAAAACATTATGCCAAAACCTCATACAAAACTCAAAGACTACTTAAACCATGTTCATGATATGATAATGCTTCTCAAAACTAGTGCTCAATAGTATGATTACCTTGTATCTTGATATTGAAACATGTCAACAACATTATAAGAGTTACTAAGTTTCCTTTTAATTATCTCTCAATAGAGAGATAGTAGGTTGACATCAAATTCTCTCTTGTCATAAGACTCCTTGTCACATACCACTTTACCATGCATGACATCAAGTTTGAATTTGATATTAATGATCTCCATCTTGATCTTGACATTAAAAAAAAAAAAACATTAATTCTACAACACCAATAATATAAACATACCTCAATAATATCTCCCTTTGTAATTTATGGCAAACACCTAAACAAATATCATCATTTTTATCTCACCAAGCTGAATCCCTTTAGACTGACCTTTCTTCCAAACTAGAACTTCTCCCCCTTTAAAATTAATGACAAAGGGTCATCTATTGACAATTATCTGATCCTTGGACATATAAAAAAACATATTTACTCTTCAAACAAGATCATTCTCTTTCTTTTTGTCAAAAACTCAAAACAAATTAGACTCACAACCAATTGACTTTGTGAATAAATTGATATTTTAGATAATATCATGAATGTGACTTAGTTTGATCAAGTCATAATATAAATTATTTGTACCTCATCTCTTGTAATCACACCTCCAATATACTATTAACTAAACTTTGGATTAGAAACAAAGAATATAAAGCTCCCCTTAAGACAAAGCATCCTTCATGCTATTGCTCACTAGTTATGTCTCCATGAAGCCTAATGGAGTCACCTCTTCTCAAGGGTACTACAATAAAATAAAATCAAGATATTCTTAGATATCCATGTCCTTACTAGACTAATATTTCTTCATGATTCGCTTAGGCTTGAATAATCCTTTTGGATTGACCTCTTCAATCTCCATTTAAAAAACATTCTAACTTGGTCTATTTGTCTTGATTCCTTCATCCACAATCTAAGCTGATACAAAGAATTCTTGGCACTCCTTTGCATCTAAACTATGCTCAACCATGGTAAATAGTACACTTGTATTTTTATACTTTCCACCATTTACCTTAGCTACCTTTGGTTTCCACTTATTATCTTGTCTTCTTTCTTGTACTCTAGGGGCCTCAACTTTCTTGTTTTGACTTTAGAATCCATGCTTATAAAAATTTGTAATATGACCAACCTTTTAGAAATTTAAACACACTATTAATTTTTATGGAAACACACCATAACCCATACCTCTTGAATTATGACTCTCTTCATAGTTCCATACATATTCATTTTTGAAGGGCTTTCTACAATTCCTTGCTCTATAACCAAATTGGTTACATGAATAACAATAACAATTGAAAAGATTAGCATACATTATATTATTATGATAAATAATAGGATTTTACTTCATTATACCAACACCATCATTATTTGATTGAACATTGACTTTATTGATCACATTAGTGTTCTTCTTTTGGTCTCCATTAAAACCAAGTCCTTTTTTATCATTAGCAGTATTTTGACTACTCAAGATATTATCTAGATCATTGGTACTCTTTTCAAACTTCACAAAGGAATTAACCTTACTTGATGCTTGATCCAAATTATATTTCAATGAAACCACTTAAGACATTTTACATTCTTACTCTTTAGCCTTTAGGCTTGCAGTCATAATCTCAATTTGAGTCTCCACCTATTTGACTATTTCTTCTTATTCCTTGGAGTTATTTCTCAATCTAATTTCATAAAAAAATATTTGATCCTCATATTATTTTATAAGATACCTCATCACCTAATTATTTTTCTTCACCATCTTCAATTCTTCTAGAGCATTCATTAAATCAACCTCAAAGTCCACCTCATCTTCTTCTTCATCTAAATCACTAATGGTACCTCCAATCCATATGGACTCTTCTTTATTTGAATATCTTGCTTCCTCAGCCATGAAGATAACTTCATTAACATCAGGACCATCACATTCATGGTCACTCTTTGAATCACTTCTCTCACTCTTATCAGATGAGCTGAAATATTCCTTGGTGTAAAAACTTCTTTTGTTCTTAAAAAAATTCTACTTGACATCATACTTTCTAAATATTTTCTTGCTCTTATCAGACCTATAGGACTTCTTGTCATCATCATGACCTTTATAATATTTTTACTTAAGATTATGAGGGAACTTGTTAGCAAAGTGACCAATCTCTCCATAGTTAAAGCACTTAAAGGAAAGCTCCCTTGTATTTACCTTAACCTATTTTCAATTTTCTTACATAGTAATTAACTCATCATCATAAATATCAAAATCATAATTGTCTTTGAATTTATTACCTTGTTTATTATTCTCCTTTGACTTATTTTTTACCTTGAATGCAACTTCCTTCTTTGCATGTCTTCCTTCACTTATTCTCATGTCATAGGTTTTTAGGGTGCCTTGAAGTCCATTCATCTCAAGCTTGTATAAATCTTGAATCTCTTTAATAGTAGATACTTTAGAATCAAACTTAGGAGCTAGAGATATCAAAACTATTTGAACAATAGTTGACTCTTTCAATTATTCACCTATGCCTATTATGATATTGACCACTTTATCAACCCTCAAAAAGTAGGCTAGAATGGTCTCATCTTCATTCATACTTAGGATTTCAAACTACATATATGAGTTTGAAGCTTATCTAACTTGACCTTGGAGTTTCCCTCATGGATTGTCTTCAAAATTTTCCACATTTCTCTATCAAACATAATACCATTAATTTCTTTTGAATTGTTGTCACTAGCCTTCTTACTTGATACATTTGTAGGAGGAATAGGGGGTATAGTATATCCATCCAAGACTAATTTATAAAAATCATGACCTTGATACATCAAATATTTTCTCATCCTAACACTCCAAAAATCATAATTAGATCCATTAAACAATGGAGTCTTGCTTGTAAAGAAACCACCTTGTGATTGACTAGCCATCTTCCCTTTCTTATGATCATATATAGGCTATTAGGAATACTTAAAAGTACCTACTATGATACCATTTTTTTTAATTAAAACTAATAATATGGGGAAGGGTGATCAGTTCCCTTAAATCATTCATTAAATTTCACTTATCATTCATGAAGCAACCATTCAAATATATGCATGAATGAGCATTTATATAAGCATATAATCATATGAGATCAAGATATATGTGGGAAATCCTCATGGGGAATAAAAACTATTAAAATATATATTGGAATATAGTCATATAATAAATTAATAAAGATTTATTGAGGCACCAATTCCATAAGGAGCACAAACCCTCACTAGTCAAGCACCAACTCAACTAGTCCTATAGCAAACACTAACTTGCAAGGAGGCACCAACCCCTTAGGTAAATTAACATAAACTCAGTCACATAAAACCTATCATAATATTTGGATATTTTTTCTCACTCAAATTAATATGACCACCTTATTTTTCTCTTCTCACTCTTCTATCTCTCTCAAATAGCCTATTAGGTGTCTTTGTTCAATTAGCCCACTTCCTGGTATATCTAGGTCATATGTCCTTGCTCATCACCTATATAATTATTGTTATAATTTAATTAAATATTCACCATACCTATATTATTTTCATAAAATCCAATAACTTGTTTCCAAACCTCTATATCATTCATTCACACCCTTAATTTTTTAACTAGACAATTAAGCCTATTAGACCCTCTTCTTATACTTGATTCTTCCTCTCACCCACCTTGTTCAACCATGAAAATATAAATACTTGGATAACCATTGTAATATATTAAAATAATAATAATAATAATAAGTGAAACAACCATTACATAGGTTGGTTACCACCCATAAGGACCAAAACCAACATTAGGCCTAATAGAGACCTAATGCAATTAGGCGTTATAGGGGCACACGTTTCACCTTGACCACATTGGAACACATTGAGCATATAAAAATGGATGAAAAACTTCATAAATTATTTAATTATACAATTTATAATATCACCTTATGTACCCAAAAACATTTATCTCATTTCATTCTTTGAACCACACCATTAAGTCTACTCACAATTAGGCCTTCTCACTACCAAAAAGTCTATCTTGAATATCTTAAGTATACAATCAAATTTAACACATAAAAAAAATTAAAAATCACATGTGTAAAATATAAAGGAACTAAATTTAATCATTAAGTCCATTATATTTCACCATAAAGGTAAAAATACCTAAAACTAATCATATTCATATGCTCACTCAAAATTGCACATAGGCTTCAAAAACCTAGTCAAGAGCCTTTGAATTTTCACACCTTCATAGGAGTTTTCCATAAATAAAAATACATTAAAAATAAAATATGAGACCTATATAAAAAATTAATGTTCATTATATTATTAAAATATATTGAAAAATACTTAGGAACATCATTCTCACTCATACACAAAAAATTGCTTGTAACTCCAAAAACATAGTCATTTAAACCAAGACATATAACACCTATGTGAACAATTGTATGAACTTAAAATGGGTTTATATGATAATTTAACATAATTATAACACACACACACACACACACACACACACACATTACAAGGTTAAATATCAATATTGGTCTTATAGACCAATCTTATGTCTTCACCCTACACATACCTCACTATGTTAGATAAGTCACTTTGAGAACAACTTTTTTGTTATATATAATTATAAAAAAATATTATTTTTAAGTTTTAAATGTGATATAGGTCATAAAAAATAACCCCATGCATTTGGATCCATCCCTAATCTCATTCTCACTTCTTGCTTTTCTTATTATCTTCCTCATTAGGCTTATTTAGTGATAAGTCAACTTCCATGAATATTTTATCATATTTAAGGTCTAAAACCTACTTATAAACTTAAATTATCATAAAATATAAGTCTCATACATAATCCTCCAATCATTTTCATGCTTTGACCTAGTCAACCCTACCTGGTACATCAAAAATTTGAGAAACAAGGGGTTTATTATAGCTTCCACTCACTCTTATGATATGCCAATACCACCTTGAGAAACCTAAGAGAGTTATAGACATTTTAAAATCATAAAAATATGTCATAAAATCCATTATAATATATTTCCAATAAGATATTTCATAGTGGGCCATTATGAGGGTTTTAAGAGGGTTTAAAGTGCCTTCCATTTTAAGAAATTATCCATAAAGGATTGCCACTCAAATCCAAAAAAAATTACAAGAAATTTAAGCTAGTACCCTTACATAACTACCATGATATGATTGTATCATAATGAAAAGGTTTTACATGTTAATGAGCATAAGAAAATCCTTCTTGAGTCTGCAATAGCTCATTCTGTGTACATAAAAAACCTGAACGCCAATTTTCATGACTTTTACTTTATAATTTGACCTTAGACTTGGCCAAAAAACTTTATAAAACTCATAAAACCTATAAAAATTATCTTAAAATATTTTATACCTTAGTAAATGAACTTTATCCCTCCTTAAGCCACACTAGGTCTCTTTTGCACATTAGGTTTTGAATTATTAGTCATACTTAGACCTTAAACATGCCTTGAAACCTATTGTAATTTTATAAAAACCTTATTCTCATGTCATAAAACTTCATACCATGATAATATACTTCAAATATTATTTTCTTAAGCCTTATAATTCTAACCTCATCATGTTATGAGGCCTATGCCTTCTCACTAGGTTTCTTAAGAGTGTGAACTCAACTTCATGCAAATACTAAGCCTCAAAAACTGATCTTGTAACTATTATAAAAGTTTTTTTGCATAATTTTCATTATTTAAAAACCTTATACACTCTCTCATGCCTATACTTATTCAATTCACCAAGCTTCACTAAGCTTCATGCATACACCTTCTCATAGGGCTATACTAGGCTTCTCAATACACCTAGTACTCAAAGATTTGAACTCAAACAAGCTAACTCTAAAATATATTAACCAAGAAAATTATTCAATCAATATTATATAAATACATGTATACTCTCAATAAGATAATAAGATTTTCACACTACAACATTATGCCAAGACCTCGTATAGAACTTAGAGACTCCTTAAACCATGCTCATGATATGATAATGCTCCTCAAAACTAGTGCTCAATAGTATGCTTAGCTTGTATCTTGATCTTAAAACACACCAAAAAACTTATAATATTTACCAAGTTACCTTCAAATTCTCTCTTCTCATATTACTCCTTGTCACATACCACTTTACCATGCATGACATTAATTTTGACTTTGATTTTAATGACCATCTTGATCTTGACATCAATGAAAACATTAATTCCACAACACCAATAATATTAACATACCTAAAAAAAGTAATCCACTTATCTTGACCTTTTTTAAGAGGATTTAACTAACTAAATAAAGGTGTAACATGTTAGAAAGAAGAGTTTGAACAATTCAAGATGGCCCACCATCTCATTCCAATGCAAGCAATTTGACACAAAAGAGATGTGATAAAAGACTTTTGATAAATATTATAACTAAAATTTGACTTGGGATGATGGAGATGACTCTCTCTTCTCTCTTCTACACCAATTTCTTGGCTAATTCTCTTTTTTTCTATATATACAGGTGTTTAGGCCATTTTTTAGGATCCCTCTCTTGGGCATGATGAAACTCTATCAAAATTGAGCTTTGTAACCTTTGGAGATGAATAAAATGAATATTTTAAAATTCCTATATATAGGTTTAGTGTGTTATATTAGTTTGTTTTGGACATGTGGTAGTATTTTCTCCCTTGGAAGGTCTTAATCTCACCTAATTACTAGTATGCCATTTTATTCAAGTCATTTATAGTGTTTGATGTTTTAATGATTGAGCTAACATTGGATATATTTACTGGTTAGTGCCTTAAATTAGGCCCACCATCATTTCCCTAATTCTTTGATCACTTGATGAAACCTCTATGTGAAATACTATTACATAAAAATCCTTTGGAGTTGTAGGATTAAATGATTTACATTGTATTATTAGTGTTGTATGATCTCAAATAGAGTGGATGAACCATAAATATAGGTGTATCACCATTATTAGTGTAGATTTAACTCTTAGTAATATTTTAAACCCTTTTCATCCCAAAAATTAAAGTATATTTTAGGAAACTAAGTAAATTATATGCATTGGAGGAGATAGCTTTAAAATATTGAGGTTTGGTCTAAGATACAAGTGTCCCATACCATAGACCATTCCAATGTTAGTCCAAGTTTGAAGGATATATGAGAAATCAATCTTCAATAAGGTTCAACCTAGGTTGCTAATATGTCCCTATCAACTAGATCTACACCACTGATATTACCTCCAAACAAGTATTAGTATTAAGAGTGTGCCTAGTCCAATGGAGTAAGAAAACTTTCTAAATTTATATGTAGTATTCGAGAGAAACTTTCACACACCTAGTAGAAATATTCAATTGTGACGCAACCTTAAATGACTACTATTGCTACCCAAATCCTAAATACCTCAGACACAAAAGTGTAATAGGCTTATGAACAAACCCCAAATTATGATTTCCTTTATAGTTTATCTTTCCCATATATCAATTTAAGCATGAATAAGATTCCAATAGGTAGGATTTTAGTTTGGTGCATCATGATAACCAATTTATATCATCAGAAGAAACAATAAAATGCCTAAACTATAAAAGAGGAAAAATAAACTAGAAATTAGGAAAACTTAAACTAGAAAGCATGAAAACTAAACTAAAAAGAAAGAAAACTAAACTAGAAAGTAGGAAAACTAAACTACTACTATGTCTACCACACAGTATTCATCACTTAGGGGCAACTTTAGATGGTATAACCGTGAATTAATGTTTTAAAAACTACCCATTAATTGGATATATAGGTTCATCACCTTGAAGGTTTCTTAAATGAAATGCATTATTTCCTATGATCTCCAAAATTTGGTATGGTATAATCCATAGTGGGGAAAATTTATCATGTTTTCCTTTCTTTTCATAGACTTTATCCCATGGAAGCACTATATCTAAGAACCTAAATGCTTTAATTTTTTCCCTTTTGTCAAACCATAATTTGACTACATCTTGACGTTTAATGAAAGTGTGTAGGGCTTCAATCCTTGAGTCTTCCATTTCTATTATATCTAGTAATCAAGTTTTTGCTTTGTCATTTGGTTCCATATATCCCTACATGAACTGATAGGTTAACAACTTTATCATAATTCGGAATACTGGTCATCATCCATACACCAAAAGATAGGGTGAGGCCTTGAGAGCCTACTTATATCTTGTTCAGTCTACACAAAAAACATACTTAAGTAGATTATGCTAGTCCCTAAGCTTATCCCCAAACAACTTCTTAATTGCATCTATTAGGTTCATATTTGTTGATTTGGTCAATCCATTTTGCTAAGGAGAGTGGTTAGAATATGAATTGATGGTGATCTGATTATCATGAGCCCATTCAGTGAATTTAGTTGATATGAATGATGGCCCATTGTCACAAACTAGAGAGATGGAAGTGTCAAATCTAGTTTTGATGTGTTATTCTAAGAAATGAATAACATCTTCCACTCTAGAATTATTTGTGGACACTACCATAGTCCATCAGGTGTATTAATTTATGGTAGTGAGTATGAACTTATGACCTACTAAGGATTTTGGGTTGATGATGGCAATGAAGTGCAACCCCCACTGGGAAAATGTCCTTCCTTCAACAATAGGTTACAAGGGCATTTTTGCATGTAATTATATTTTTACTAAATCCTAAAATTAATGACATGTAATTATATGGGCATGGACATCCTTGAATACTGTTGGCCAATAATAACCCATTCTTAGGATTTTATGAGTTGTGGTGTTCCCAGATGGATGACAACTACCTATCTTTTGGTTTAGGTTTTCTAAAATATCTTGATCCTCTTCCATTAATACACATCTAAGGTAGATGCCTTCATAATTTCTCATATAAATAACTCCTTTCTTAATCTTGTAATGAGTGGCTTTGAGCCTCAAAGCTCTCCTTCATTCTTGATTGAGTTTTGGGGCATAACTACCTATAAAAAGATATTGAATTATGGCAGTATACCATTCCCCTTTAGACACCTGGGCCTCATAAACCTCCTCAATAGTAATGCATGGGTTATGATTAGTCATGAGGTGGATGATGCCCTAACCTTGGATGACTTTAGCATGCTTGATTTCTATATCAAATTCCTATAACTTTTCTATCTATTTACTTATGTATTTTCCCAATTAGTTTTGTGATAAGGTAAGCTTGACAATAGGGTTGGGCACAATAGTGATAGTCTTATTTATTAGGATGTAGTTTTGGAATTTCTTCACATCTTTCATAAGATCAAAGATATTCTTATCAATCATAGAGTACTTAAGTTCTACATCCTTCAAATTCATGCTCATGAATGTAATGGGATGCTCATTCTAATCTCTTTTGTGTTAGGATAATAAAAATTATATTTTATAAATTAAATGAGTATAAGTATATTTACTTTTTTAAATCTAGAATAATCAATATTGGGGCCTAAGACATAGCATCTTTGATGTCTTGAAAAGACTTTTAGACCTTGCCTGTTGATTCCAATTTACCATCTGATTTGAGCATTGCATTCAAAGGTCTCACAATTTATACAAATCTTGAGACAAAATCTATCACAATTATTTCCTAAAGAAATACTTGAGCTCCTTATTACTATTTAGCAATGCAATCTTTGAAATCTCTTGGATTCTATCTAGATTAATGATGATCCCTTCTTTGGTAATTATTGACCATGTTGACCACATGTCAAAATGAGTTAACCCCCTATAATCCAAAACTTGATATAGGGGTCTATTATAGTTCATAGGGTGTTTCATTATTTATTTAATGTTATTTCATATGTTATTAGCCTTGTTCATGGTCCAATTTAGTCCTTATGTCATTTAATGTCATTTAGGGGTCATATATGGGCCATTAATGAAAGTGGTATGGTTTTCTTATGTATATAAGTTTTATAAATCCTTATAAATACCCCTCATATCAGTACCTATCAGATTCATTTTCAATAATGTTAGTAATAACATAAAATTGTAGGTGTTAATTAAAAATCAAGAAAGTAATTAAAAAGATGGAGTTTCAAAGGTTGTATAGCCTATGGGAGGGAGTGACACATGGGAGAAGCTTGTAAAATGACCATTTAGCTTCCATAACTCCATTTACATGTTTTTTTAATTTAAGTTACAAAAATGGGTTAAAACCATTCTATTTCTCCATCACTCCACTAGGCATATAGAACTAGTTAGTAGGTTTCTTCTTGGTACAACCAATATGAAGACTTCTAGGTCAAATTCTCTTGGTGGTGTTTATTAAAATTGGTTAGATTCATTTTCATGTTTTTATTTCAGGGATTGGTTACCTATACATTATGAACCATCCTGAACAAGTTGACTATTCATTTATGCTTGTTGTTTCCCACACCCTACAAGTGTTTCTCTTATTTGAGCTAGTCCATAAAATTTAGTTGATGAATTTGATTCAAAATGATGATTACTTATCTCATGTTTCCCATATTTTTTTTCATGGTAGGAGATGATTTCATGAGTTAAATATTTCAAGTGTGCAGGTTGATGTTACCAGTAGACTTGCAGTCAATTTTCATCAATTGTAGAAGGTTTCTTTCTCTAAAGTGGTTTCAAATTAATGTGTGGTGTTTTGTCCCATGATTATAATATATTATTTACCCTATATCCTTCCAATATTACACTCCAATATTAGTATCATGTAATTTATAGTCAAAAGCACAGTCAAAGTCAACTTCTTGCATGATTGTTGTACATAGTTAGCTAAATGAAGTGTTGTAAGCTCTAATAATGGTCACAAAAGTGTAATATAGATTTAAATGTGTTTAAAACATCATTTTAGCATGAAAAATCAAGGTATATCCTCAAAATAGCACATAAAGAGTTGTGATAGTCAACATAAACCACATACATAGTCAGTCCATTAAATGAGCATCTACAGGTACCATAGAAAGAGCCAATCAAATTAATACAAGGCATTTGATTGTTTTAAAGCTATTTTTATTGAAAATTTTAATTTTTAATATATTTAAGGAGATAGGTATGGTTAGTGGATCCTTCACCATGTGCATTTTGCATGTTTTTACTCATTGCCTGGTTTGCAACTTAATGCATGCCTACAGGTGCCTCAATAGTCCTAATCACATTGAAATGGATTATTTGAGTTGAATGAGGTTACCCATAGTGAAAAGGATCAATTTTAAGCTTTATATAAGGTATAAACCTCATTTAATACTCATATATCATACAAACTACCAACTTTTTCATAGTCACTGCCTGCATACAAAAATGCCCACCTACATGTGGCCCCACAGAGGTATAAAAGTATTATGTAGAGGAGATTTGACATTCTTGGAAACATTCATGAGTATTTTGGACTTGTATGAGATCATGATATTAATTAATAAAGCATTATATTTTTAGGTAGTGTTAATAACTTAGGTTTAAAGTTCAGAAACTCAGTTTGGGGACAAGTTCCCCAAAAGTCCCAAAATAGAGCCCTAGGCCCTTTTGAAGCTACCATATGATAAACAAGAATGATTCTTAGATTATTTTAGATTCATCAATATTGTAGCCTCAAAATATTGGTATAAACTTAAAAAATAAATATATTTCGTGACTAGAGGAAAGTAGTGTTTGAAGGCCTCTAATATTGATATTTTTTCAATACAATTTCTCAATGATGACTACAGGATTTGAACTTCAAGTGACCTCTAAAATCAAAAATGGTAAGGTGAGAACATATATTCATGGTAAGTGGTTTTAATAAATTTAGGATCACATCAAGTATTATAATATAATCAATTAAGGTTTGACTACTATGTTTTTGACCTATAGATACAACTATATGTGTACTTTGGTTCAAAAGGGCCACCTGTAGTTGACTGTAGGTATCAACAATCTCATGACACAAAACTAGACATTAAGGTCCAATGGATAAGGATACATACAAGTTAAAAATTCTTCCAAATACATTTATAGGATTCTAAGGGTATGTGTTATTTATTCCAAGGCTAATGTTCACTTATATGACCCATGCTTAGTTAGTTGTAGTTGATAATGAGCTAAAAGATGGTGTTCTTGATGTTTGTATTACATGGAAATGACTTGGATAGACATAAATGGGTGGAAAATGAATTTTTGGAATTAATTTAATTATTTTTATAGTTATATAATTCATAAGCCATGCAATACCACCTAAAAGCACCTCTTTCAAGACAAGAAAAATACAATCAGTCAACCTATAGACTTGACTAGTTAAGGTGAGAAAGAGTAATGGAAGGTTGGATAATTTTTTTGAACATTGTGAAAACTTTTATTATGATTATTAACACATAAATATATCTTCATATCATGTAAATATGGATTTATGAGGTTTATAATATGAAAAATTGTAGTCTATAATCAAAAATCTATACATCATCAATGTTATAAGGGTTTGTCTTGGGTTTTGAATCATTTGGAGGGTCTAATGATGTGATCATGAGATGAAAATTTTCATAGATAATATCCATAAATTGGATAATACCACCATATTTTTTATTTATATGGTATAATAGGGGAAGTGCCCTTTATTTTATCTCAAATAGATGGCACTCCCAAAGGGCACAAACTAGTAGGCTTTGAAAAAAGGAGATGAAGGTTGATGTAACATTTCATGGAGGTGTATAAAGTTGTGTAAAACATATAAAAACATAAAAAATAATCCATAGAGGTTAGAAATAGGTCAGGGTGTCCAAACCTATAGATATACAAGCTAAGCCTACTACGTATTAGCTAGGCCTAATGGCTAAAGGGGTGATAATACCATTTCTAAGATAAAATGAACATTATAATCCATTAAAACATGTTTTTAGGGAGGTATAAGGGTTTTTTAAGATATTTTTATCCAAAGGAAACTTCATGAAATAATTTCCTAGCTTAGACCAATTTATGGTGTGCAGAATGCATGAACAAAGCTTAAGAGGGCAACTTTGAGAGCTCACATCTACATGGACACTTTTACTGAGAGCCTAAAGAGGTATTATGTGTTATATAAGGTATCTGACTTGAATTTTAAATATATTTTTTAGATTTTGAATGCCAGACCTTTATGAATAATAATTAAAGGTCAAAAATACTCTAAACCCTCTTAAACCCTTGCCAAAGACCTGATTGGGAAAATGGAGGAGAAGCATCTAGATGGTATATAATGGTTTATAAGATTATTATAATTTTTATAGGACTCTCCAAGTCTCCTCTCCATAAAATTGAGTTCTACTCTACTTGTACAAACATGGTGGAAAAAGCTTTTCTTGACAATTTTATGTGTGATGTAGGTACATAAAGGTTTCAAGATATTAAATACACTTTGGGATAGATATTGGGACTTAAAATAACACACCATATTAATTTATATCCTCATTTAAGTTCTTCAGTGTTTTTTATAATACATCCACTTCATCCAATGTAGGATGGCATAGTGAACAAGCTAGTGATAGAGTGAAAACTTTAAGAGTGGGAGTCCTTTTAAGGTATACCTAAGGAATATAAGGCCACGATTTTTTTTAAAAAGTGTCATAAACTTCTATTTATGGATCATAGTGAGAAATTGAATACCAACTTTGATGCCAAGTGTGAAGGGTGAGTGAAAGAGGAGCTATTTAGACTACAAGTAGTGATAATTCAAATCTAGAAGAATATTGATGATTAGGGATGAAACCAATGCATGTTTTAGAATTTATATAACCCCTTCCACTTATTTAAATCATTACATATTTCCATAGTCATCTATGGGACATTCCAAGGAGGTCAAATGATGAAGGCAATTTTTTGAGCAAGTAATAAAAAATTATATTCCACATTTTAGGAGTTTCATGCTTCAAGGGACATTTGTCCAAGGATAAATTTCATGTTAAATTCCATATTCCTCTCTCTTACATTTTTAATTAATTTTCCCATAATTATACATGTTCTAATGAATATTGGACTTCATTCTCTTCTCCTCTCTCTTCAATTCTATAAGTAGTAGCCATTTTAGCTCTTGAAAACTAATATCACACTATGTATGGCAAATCCATACTATAATGACATTTTATTTTTACTTTTAACAATTAATTTAAGTTTTTTTTGAGTTCATGAGCATTTTTATAAGTGTGAAAAGTGATGAAAAGCGATGTATGGTGATGCTAAGATACGATCTCCTATCCTTACTTCTCCTTAGACTCTCATGTGTATATAAGAGTTCATATTCTAATAGGTCATGTAGAATGTAACTAATGTTTTATACTCATATAAAGTATACAATTTTTATTAGAGTGTGAAATCTTCCCTCTAGTTTAATTACCCTGTATTGTCTAATGAATATCACCTCCATGTTTAAACACTTATGTTAGAATATTTTAGGACTTTGAAGCTAATTTATATGTCCTATTTATTAGTGAGATAAGTATGATTATATTATGGAAATAATAATGATGTATCACCCCCTTAGATTATTTTCATTTCATTCAAACTTTATCTCTTTTCCCATAAGAAACTAGTTAAGTAGGTGATAATCATTTCAAGGTATATTCAAGGAGCTAACCCTTAAACCTAGAGGTTTAATTCTACCTATAGATAAACCCACATACCTATAATAATCCCCATGTTGCATAAATTTGGAATATTCTTGAACACCCTCTTTTATAGTGCAAGATTTGGTGATAATAGTTTTGTTATGCCTAGTGGGGTCATTGTCTTCAAGACAACTTGTCAAGGTGAATGTTGGTATTGACAACATCAACTAAAAATTTGTGTGATACTCAACACTTGATGAATCCATTCAAGGTAAAGTTTAGTTCAAGGACATTATTTTGTCATAAATTTTATCTCATTATTCATGGTTATTACTAGCTCATCATCTAGTAGATTGATTAATCCCAATCAATCCACCTATTTAGCCTAAAATTTCTCTTGAAGTTTAATACCCTCATCCCAATCTACCTTTTGAGGATAAATAAGATTTTTCTAGCCATGAAAGTGAAGAAATTAAATAAATTTAAATATTTATTTTTATAGGACTTTTCTCGATGGATGCATCACATCATGGGATGACTTTGGAGTGTTGTTGACTTCAAGGTTTGAAAATGAAAGTGACCATACCTATCGTATACAACAACTCAATGTGATAAAAAGAGGCCCCAAGGAAATAATTCATGAATTTAATTAGAGGTTTTAAAAGACTTGGTATATATTGTCTCCTCCCATGAGACCACCTACTAGCTTTGTCTTCCCTACCTACTTGAGAGATATTGGTACTATTATTATTATCATGCTTTAATCCATAGGTGATTTCACTCTTACTAAATCATATTAAATTACCATTAGAGATGATAATTACCTCATTAAATAAGTAAATTTTCCTCCTAAAGTGTCTATGACTTTTATTCCTAATAATATAGATGATACTCCAAATGTGGCCCAAATTCCTAATGCTAATACCAAGCCTAAGGTTGCTCCTAAGAGAAAAGATAATGTCATGGATAAGATTCATATATTCAATGGTTATAAGCTAATCTTGGGAGATGTAACATGTAATAAATGCCTTATAAAAATACATACCCCTATAAAAATAAATATGGACACCAATATGGGAGAGGAGGTCAAGGGAAGCCTAACCTCAATAGGCCCACCAATGTGTAAAATCCCAATTCCACTACCAATGAAAGAGAGATGGGATGTTAATGAATGTTTATATCAAGTAATATTTGATAAAATAGGATTAAATCTTCTCCTATCAGCCAAATATGAGGTCATGATGCAAATAAATGAGGATTGGTAGCCTCATGGAGAAAGTTTCCATAAATTTTTAGTGTAAGATACTTTTATGCTTAACTAGGGAAATTATATTATAAAAAATGAAAGGGATAAGAGTAATTCTCTAGGAAGTGATAATATCATTCCTAAAATTTCGTCTAATCTTCCTCCAAGGTAGTAAGGCATGGATGCAAGCATGGTAGCTCCAAACACTCCTATACCTCCTTTAAGTCAAAACTCGTTAGCTCTGCATAATGTGTCTCAATTCCTCAAGTCCCAAGTAATAATTTTCCTCCAAGGACTCAAAAGAAGCTGAATACTACTATCATAAATATATTGGATTCATTAAAAAGTGTCAAAGCATCTATCTCTTTATGGAATGTCCTCCACATGCCTGGCTAAAAAGAGCTATTACAAAAGTAGTTATACATTATTCCTATTAGTCCTTCACCTTCAAGTCAATGTCATAGTAATTTTTTTATTTAAAATTTACCTAATATTATTTTTGATCCATATACTAAAGTTGATAAACCTCCACTTTTTTACCTCAATCTCATAGTGGGTGACAAGCTAGTACACAATTCCATAGTTGATAGTGGTGCTTCTACATCAGTCATGCCCAAGGTTGTAGATGATAATTTGGTCATAAAATATGAAACACATAGCAAGGAGAGATTAAAATAGATGGTACACCTACCAATACAATATGGTAGATAAAAAAATTTGAGGTATTTCTCCATGATTGTCCTAGCTTTCCTATCCTCTAAGACATTGTTGTGGTTGATATTCTTGCTCATTTTACATTTTATCTTTTAAGAGAATTTATAGCCAAGATAGGTGGCTTCCTCTCATATAATTGGTTTTTATGGGCCTTTAGTACATTTTATGAAAATAATGTGACCATTATAAGTTATCCTCTTATAAGGTTTCATATTGAGTCCTACATTGAAACAAAATCTAACTTGAATTGTGTGATCAATGAGAAAAAGTATAATGTGTATGATGGAAATTCTAAAATTGAGGGAATGTATAACTTGTTCCTTGAATAATATGGTGTATATGTTTATGGGCATGATCCTTAAACATAATTTAATCAAACTAACCTTTTCACTTATATCATGCATGAAGATCCATTTGAGGGAGCTGAGGTACGTGTCAAACATTCTTTCTCACAAGTTGAAGGTAACTACATGATTAATAAGAATGATGATGATAGGTTGTAGAATATAATTGATAAAAATAGTGGGAAGAATGATGTTTTTATACTTATTATTTATGAGGATAATTTTGATGATGACACTCATGAAAGAGAGGAAGATGACTTATGGTAAATGTTCAATGCCATATGTCAAGAGTTTGATCAATTAGTTAATTATACTTATCCTCCTAAGAAGTTTATATCTAATGTTGAATTTTTTAGAGGTATAATAAATAAGATATGGGGTTTAATTATTGATCCCATATAATCCAAATTCAATTCCAATTCCTTCAACCCTTTAATCAATCAATAAAAGCATTAATGAAACATACATATCATTCATAGCAATGAACAAGAGAGATAATGCAAGATCAAGCACATAACACATGACATATTTGGGAAACCCTCTTAGGGGATAAAACAAATTATAACTTTCAATTGGACTATTATCCTATAATAACAAGAACTAATTTAGACCAACAATAATTGATCAAGTAACTACCATTCCTTATTTTAGTGAGAGTACAATCCCATAAGGAATTTCTACATCTGTCTAGATGAGCTTACACAACAAATAGACCTTTATCAAGTTTTAAATTTCAATTAGGTTGAAACCCTATAGTTTTTTATTTACCATATGAAAAACTAAGAACATATCCACCTTTGGACTGATGTCTACAACACCTAATGATGGACCACTGCTTATCACTCTTCACCTTCACTCACACTCAATTTTCAAATCTAAAAGATCACTATTATTACATAAAAAATATGACATATAGGTCATAAAAACCATAATAAACCTCTAACCTTTAACTCATCTATTGGTCATTCACCCTTTCCTTTGTTTCTCAACACTTTGATCTAAACCACACACATAAACCTTTCAAAAAATCTAGAAATCATCATCTTTAGTTTCACTAATTATAGAGCATTTATGATTAACATCTTGGTCAATAATTAGGCATTAATTAACCCTTAATTAATCTCTATTATCAATACATATCTCAAAAAAATCTTTATAGGCTGGTCATATCATCTATGGGTCACCCTTAAGCATCTACACCTTTCAATTAGGCCCTTATAGATCTTATAGGTCTCATAGAGACCTATTCACCATTTTTAACTTCATCAAGAAGAATAAGAGTAACATAATACTTTAAAAATAATTTACCCATGACACATGATTTATAAGTCACCTTTAAGTTCCAACATTCATCATATCACTCTTCTACTAACCCGCATTAGGCTCAAACACCTCTTTGTAAACATAGTCATTATGTATAAAAACATAGTCAACTTATAACCATTTTTTCATACTATATATGGTTTTTAAAAAATTAATAATGCACATAAATGGTCCTCATATATTCTAAAACACTCCCCAGTATCCAATTAATCAAGAGATATCAAAATAACATCAAAACAAGCTCAAACACCCTTTTTAGGTTCTTAACAGATGAACGTCAAACACATAGTCAAATTTCAACTTTCATGGATTTTATTATACACAATTTCATATATTTAAATATATATTTACATATTCATGTTTTATTCCTCTACAAGTTCACTTTTTACACCATAAGTAAATTCTACTTGTATAAAAAATTATAGCCAAAATACAAAGCATTGGTTTTTCCTTTGTTAAATTCAAATATTCAAATTCAAACAGTCATGGTTAAACCTTGAACACCATGATATCATATCATGTCCTTGATACTTAAATAAATAAATAAAAAATTGATATTATTTGAAATTTAATGCATAGTGTGCTAATGCCCAAATGTTAAACTTCTAATAGTTGACCTCATCTCATGCAATCTTGTAATATTGGCTCAACACATATTGTCAATCTCTATGGATAAGCTAGGTCTTTATTATATAGCATAAACCATTCAATAAATATGTAAAAAAACTCACTCACCATTGGATCATTATCCTTTACCTTTTATTATCATTAAATCTCACACACTTGTCCTCATCTCGTTGCTTCTTGACAACTTAGAATGAACATGTTTCATTGATCCTTTTGTAAGGAGATCAATCTTTACTCAGTTTAAGCATCAAACACTTTAAACTATTTAAATTAATATACACCATTATATAGATGTAATAAAATTCATTTTTCCATTGTATATCCATATGGTCTATATCTTTAACATCATTGAAAAATAACTAAGTGTGGGGATCATTGCTTATCTGCCTAAAAGGCCAACTTTGGACCTCAAAATCTTTTGCTATGCTTAGATGCATGATATAAAATTTATACCATATGATATATTCACACAGGATAATCTAAACATGTTACAAAATGATCTTGAAACCTTCATAAATTCAATATATAATGCCATTAATTTGCTACTTGAATTTTTCTACCACAGAGCCAACTATGTCAAGAACTATCTTGAAGGCCAACTTTGTACATGCATATCTTTTGATGCACTTCATCGCATGATCTTAAATTTATAAAAAAAAAATAAGAAAAAAAATTAACAAACCCATATGATCATGTTCTCCTTACACAATCACACCTATGAAATATAATGCCATCAAAATGCCTACTTAGCTTTTCTTGCCATATTACAAATTTGGTTAAGTATGGGAAAACACTATCAAACTGCCTAGGAACCCAAATTTGCACTTGCATATATTATGTTGAACTTTGTCACATGACATAAAATTTAGAGCATGGAAAATAGGCAAAAAAAAATTCATAGCCATATTACCAACTCCCCCTGACTCATCCACACGTGGCAATGGTGACATCAAAAAATTGCCTATTCAGATTTTTCTGCCACTAGACCCAAAATGTCTAGATGAAAAAAATGATCAACTAGATTAAATAATCTCATTCACATAAGCACTAAAATAATATAAAACCTATTATAGGACCTCTTTCACATCCTCAAATCACCACACTCATCCTTGAACATCTATAACCATGCCAAAACTGAAGATCAACCAAGAATACTTTAAGCATACTAGGACAAACACATTACACACTTTGTCATTATCACTTAGAATATCAAGGTAATTCATCCAATCACTATTACACATCCATTACATAACCATTAAATCATTGACAATTATCTAACAATCTCCCCCTTTGTCATTGATGCCAACACCCATCAATATACAACTCACCTTTCTTCTCTCTTTTCAAGCACTCTCACAATAGGAATTTTCTCCACCTTTGACACAATGTCAAAGTGGGCACCAACTAATCTTGAGGAGTTGAAAATAACATCAACAAGAGAGGACCACATTTATAAAGATGATACAAACTCCCCCTTGCCTTAAACCTACATCTTCTTGCTTTGATAACTTCCTCTTGCTCCATGCCAACACTCTCTTCAACCAAGAACTATAATAAATAAATAAAAAACAAATTAAAAATTGAAATATTTATGGAACTCACAAAAAAAATATGAGAGGAACTCCCCCTAATATCTCTAAGCAATTTCACCTCCTAATCGTCTTCAAATCTCTACATACCATGAAGAACCACCATATATGCTTACTAGCCTTCTCTAAAACCACCTCAAAGACCCCAAACATAACTTAATTCCACTCAAAAAATAGTAAACATGTACTAAACCAACTCTAGAACTCACCTTGAAATACTCATGCCTTTCTCTTTTGGAGAAACTAAGAAAAAACATCACATCTTCATTACTAGGCCTGTTTAGACTCTTTATAGCCCTACCTAAAACTTGTAGAGCCCACTAATTTTAATAGAAACATCTTAAATACTTTAAACTTCTGATTTATATCACTCTCATATTCCCCCTCAATCACACCAATTTTCATCACCTAGTCATCATCTGTAATATACTTCCTTCATAAACCAACTTACTAATTAGGCCTCTAACTTGACAAAAACTTGAATAAAAAGAAAACCACAAACCTTCAAATCTATATCAAGATTGATTTTAAAATCCATTTGTACCACTCAACCAATTAATAATACTCAAACCTTATCTCATAAGTTAAACCACTTTCTTAGCAGAGCCTCAAACCCTGCATCTTAAAATAAACAAGGTCAATAAACCTTATTTTGGTAAACATCCACCTCTGAAACTTTTTGTACACTTAGAGACAAAAATTTCACACTTATAGACCAAGATTTTAGATTCCATATCTTTGGTAACCTATACATACTATAACCTATTTTAGGACATGCATACTCTTAAGCATAAACTAGGAAACTCAAAAGTAAACAAAAATATCCAATTTGACTTTAACATATCTTCAAACCAAAAACAAAACTAGAGAACATCACAAAGAATTGTACAAAATTTTGTGAGTACCAAACCCTTCTTTATATTTCATAAAACTCATTATGCCACCTGAAAACACCCATTTTGACCCTATACTATAGTTCCTTAACAAACCTCTAGATCAAGCTCATGAAATTTTTGTTCCCCCTTAACCAATGACCTTTTAAGATCAACACAAGTCTCTATACATATTTTAAATATTATCTTGAGCACACAAACTTAATTTTCCACAAGAAACATGTCTTCTAAGAAGCATAGGTAGAGATACCCTACTTCACAATGTCCTAGTAGAACTAGGAGTTACCCATAAGTCTTCATATTCATTTTACTCCTTGGTCATATTATTCTTATAATTATTATTCTTCTTAGGCTTAAGAGAAGCAACATGCTCAAACATATTCATGACATACCTTTTCATCTATAGAATCTTCTTTATAGTTAGGAATCTCATTACTAGGCACAAATAATTGATGTTCTTTGCATGATACATGTTTAAAAATAGTAGGATGTTCACTTGGATCCATACACATATCATAACTCATGTCAACCAATACATTGGTATTCTCCTTGAACTTGGTCTCTTCATTCATAATATGAGTAGACAGTGAGATACCTTGGTAATCTTTAACTTATATAGGATTCTCCACCATAGCAAACATATTACTTGGACCTGTAGTCTCACCATGACTCATACTTACCACCTTTGGCTTCCATGAGTTGTCTTTCATTCTTCCTTGCACTCTAGGAGCCTAACTAAACCTATTATAACTTTTATACATTTTCTTGTAGAACCTAGTAATGTTACCTCTTTGTTTACAGTTATAGTTCCCATACTCCTTGATGGAAACACAGTTTGTCTTACCTTGTTTAGACATAAACTTGCAATGTATCTTATGTCATGACAAACAAAAAAAAACTCTTCTCTTTGGAGATAACTCACCTTGTCTAAACCTATGTGGATAATGGTTTTCAAAGTGTCCCACATCAAGACAATTAAAGAATTTAACTTTCTTTTCACCTTTTGACTGATGACACCCATCATAGTTACATGTGAACTCATTTCTAACAAGTCTCTTGCATTCTCTAGATTTATGCCCAAATTGATTACATGTGTAATAAAAACCATTAAAACTTACATACCTCATGGAATTTGGCTATTTGATCTGATTTGTCTTCATTTTTCCACCACCTTCATTCCTTATCTGATGATTTATCTTCAAAGTATTATTGTCCTTGTTCACATTAGTATTTATCTTGTTTTGAGTTACATTCTTTTGTTCTTCTTCATATCTAAGACCAGTTCTATCACTAGTAAGATTTTACCCACTTAGAATATTTTCTAGATCACTTGAGCTCTTTTCAAATCTCATAAATGACTTCACCTTGCTTGTAAAGTTTTCTAATTCATATTTCAAATAATTATTTTTATAAACATAACTTGAACATTCATATTATTTATCTTTCAATCTTGTAGATAGAATTTACAATTTCTTATTGATATGATTGACTATATCTTCTTTCTATTTGGTGTATTCATTCATTCTTACTTCATACACACTAAATTTTTCTCATAGTCTTTGAGTTGAGACTTCATCTTCTTATTGATCTTCTTCTTAATCTTTACTTCTTCAAGAGTATTTATCAATGCAGTCTCATAGTCCACCTCATCTTCATCATCATCTAGATCGCTCAAGTAGACTCATTTTGATGTTAGAAACTTATTTCCTTAGCCTAAAAAAATCTTCATCTTCATGATCATATTCTTAGTCACTATCTTCACTCTCATCTAATGAGCTAAAATCTTATTTGGTGGAGAGAATCTTCTTGTTCTTGAAGGACTTCTTCTTGTTATACTTTTTGAATATTTTATTACTATATGTCTTCTAGTCTTCATCTTGGCCTTCACCATGCCCTTTATCACCATTATTCTCATTCTTATGAGGGAAATCACAAGAAAAATGTCCTATCTCTACATAGTTGAAACATTTGAAAGGTAGTTTACCCTGATACTTCCCTAAGCCTATGTTCAATTTCCTATTAATCAAAGTAATTAGTTCATCTTCATTAATGTTAGATATGTCATACTCTTTGGGTTTTTTACATTGGAACTTATTCCTTGGATTCATTTCTATATTGAATGTTACTTCCTTCTTTGGTGATATATCATCATTTACTCTCATCTCATAGGTAGTAAGTTTGCCATGCAATTGATCCATATTCAACTAAGTAAGATCATGGCTTTATTCTATAGTAGATAATTTTGGATCAAACTTGAGAGATAAAGACCTTAATACCATTTTAACTATATTATCCTCTTCAAGTTTCTCTCCAAGACCTTTGATGATGCTCATAGCCTTATAAACTCTATATAGAAAGGATGCCATAGAATCTTCTTCCTTCATCTTGAGACTTTAAAATTGCCTTCTATGAGTCTAAAACTTAGCAAGATTAACCTTTGATTCTCCTTCATAAATTATCTAAATTTTGTTTCATATCTCTTTATAAAATTTAAAATGGATTACCTTGGTGAACTCAGTCTCTGTAAGACCAGTAATGGCATTGCCTTAGAATTATTCTCAAATAGTTTTTTGTCTACAACACTAGATAAAGGAGTAGTAGGAGCAACATAACAATCCATAACAAATTTCCATACATAAACCCTAGGAAAATAATGTATGTCCTCATCCTTACACTTTAAAAATCATAATTTTATCCATTGAACATTGGTTCTTGTTTAATAGAGAAACCTCCTTGATGACTACCCATATTGTACCTTGGATCACTTTCAACCTATCAAACCTTTACCAAAGGACCTACTATAATACCAATTTTTAGAGGCAAAATAATTGAGAGGGAGGGGGGATGAATCAATGAGCCCAAATAATCCAACTTAAACTCCAATTCCTTCAAACCCTTAATCAATCAATACAAACATTCATGAAACATACATATCATTCATAACAATGAATAAGAGAGATAATGCTAGATCAAACACACAACACTTGACATATGTGGGAAACCCTATTGGGGAAAAAACCCAATATAATGTATAATTATACTAATATCCTATAATAATAAGAACCAATTTAGAATATTAGTAACTGATCAAGGAACTACCATCCCTTATTTTTAGTGAGATTATAATCCCACAAGGAGTTTCTACACCTATCTAACTGATCTACCATAATAACTAGACCTTTAACAAGTTTCAACCTGAAAGGAGCCTAAAACCCCCTAGATTTTGATCTATCACAATAGAACCTAAGAACACATCCACCTTTGGAATAATGTCTACAATACCTAATGATGGACCACTACTTATCACTCTTCACCTTTACTCACACTCAATATTCAAATCTACAAAAGCACTATTATGACATTAGAAATATGACCTATAGTTAATACATACCATCATAAAAAATTTATACCATTAAAATCATCCACTAAGTACCCACCCTTGCCTTTGTTTCTCAACATTTTACTTAAACCACACACACAAGCCTTTCACAAAATCTAGAAACCATCATCTTTAGTTTCACTATAAATAGATAATTTATGATTAATAACATCTTGATTGGCCATTAGTAATTACATAACCATTTAGTGATATATTTTATTAATATGTGGCTCAAAACAATCTTCATAGGTTGGTCATAACATCTATGGGTCACCCTTAAGAAGCTACACCTTCAATTAGGCCCTTGTAGATATTATAGGTCTCATAGAGACCTATTCACCCATTTACACTTCATCAAGTAGACTAAGAACAAAATAATAATTTATAACTCATGGAAACATTCCATATGATATATAGGTTTAATTTAAGTTCTAACATCCATCATAACACTACTCTTCTAACCCCTAATAGGCTTAAACACCTCTCTGTACACATAGTCATTATGAATAAAAACATTATTGATTTCCAACCATTTGTTCATACTACATATGATTGTTCAAAACTTAATAATGAAAAAATATTGTCTTAATGTAGTATAAAACACTCCAAAATATCCAATTTATAAAGAGATATTGAAACAACATCAAAACAAGCTCAAACACCCTTCTTAGGTTCTTACCAGATGAATGCCAAACACATAGTCAAATTTGAACCTTCATAACTTTGACTTTACAAACTTTAATATCTTAAAATATATATTTATATATGATCCTTGGTTTCATATAAAATGTTTAGTTTTACACCATGAATAAATTCTACATGTATCAAAAGTTATAGCCAAAATACAAAGCACTGGTTTTTCCTTTATTAAATTCAAATGAAAATGGTCATAGTTAAACCTCAAACACCATGATATCATATCATGTCCTTGATTCTTAAATAAATTATGAAACATTAATATTATTATAACTTTAATTCATAGTGTACCAATTTCCAAATGTTGAACTTCTAATAGTTGACCTCATCTTGTGCAATCTTGCAATATTGACTCAACATGCACCGTCAATCTCTAAAGATCAGCTAAGTCTTTATTATATAGCATACACTATTCAATCTATATGAATAATAGTGTCACCATTAGATCCTTATCCTTTAAATTTTATAATATTTAAAAATTTAACACTTGTACTCATCATGCTGCTTCCTAACAACTTGGAATAAACACTCTCTATCGATCCTTTTGTAAGGAGCTTGATCTTTATTCATTTTAAGCATCAAACACTTTGACCCATTTAAATTAATATACATTGTAGATATATATTTATAAATTAAAATGAATATTTATATCTTAATTTGGTTTATATATTTAACATTGTGTAAGAATGACTAAGTATGGGAACCATTGCTTATCTACTTGAAAGGCCAACTTTGGACCTCAATAACTTTTGTTGTGATTAGATACATGATCTAAAATTTGGACCATATGATCTAATCAAATAATATAATAAAACCATGTGAAAAATGATCATAAAACATTATTATATGTGAGATATAACACCATTAATTTGTTCACTTAGATTTTTCTACCATAAAGCCAACTATGTCAAAAACTGTCTGGAAGGCCAATTTTATACATGCATATCTTTTGATGCTCTTCATCACATGATCTTAAATTTTAAAAAAATAAAATAGGAAATCAAATAAATAAAACCATATTATAATTTTATCCTTTTACCTTCACACATGAAAAATATAACACCATCAAAATGCCTACTAAGTTTTTTTTTGCCATATTGTAAATTTGGCTAAGTATGGAAAACACTATCAAACTACTTGGGAGCCTAACTTTGCACTTACATATCTTATGTTGTGATTCATCAAATGACTTGAAATTTATCACATATAAAATAAGAACAAATTTTATCACAACCACATGACCAACTCTCCCTGACTCATCCACATGTGGCAATGGTGATATCAATAAACTACCTATTCAAATTTTTTGCCACTAGACTCAAAATGTCTAGATGAAAATAATGATTAACCAGATGAAATCCACTCATGCACACAATCACTCAAATATTATAGTATTTTTTTCACATCATAAAATAACCATACTCATCTTTAAACATCTCCAACTATGCCAAAAATGAATATCAACCAGGTATACTAGGACAAACACATTGCACACTTTATCATTATCACTTAGAATATCAAGGCACTTCATCCACTCACTAGGAAACCTCAATGACATCATTTTAAATTCTATAATATAATGTATTACCAAGAATGGAAAATATTTTCATGTTATTAATGAGGATGAACTATGACAAAGGTTCAATGTTATATGCAAAGAATTTGACAATTTGGGTAAGACCCATTTTTCTCTAAAAGATTCCATATCTAATATCAATATTGATAATGAGAAAAATGAGATTTTTTTTTAGTGTTCCATCAAGAACAAGGATGATTTTCATTTTGTTGATCAATATTTTCTAGTCATGAAAGAACTTGATGATGCTAGTGTCCAAGAAGTTGTAAACATGGAAAATGAAGTCAAGGTAGAGTTGGTTGTGTTTCAAGGATAGTCAAAAGCTTAACCTGAGGGAGAATAATTTTTAAAAGTATTAGAACATGATCAAGATAATATTTATGCTCCCAAACATCAAGTACATTATGCTCAAGAGGAGAACAAATTTGAGGTAGTTGACATACATTATAATCTTATGTTTGAGGAAGGCATATCAGATATGACAGTGATCAATCAACTTGAAGAACCAATAAAGGATTTTATAGAATAATAAATATAATTCATGAAGGATCCAAATAGTTCAATTATAGGCCTAATAAGACACAAAGTGTTAATCTTCTTGATTATTCACATATGCAAGTGATTGATGATGGACATGCTTTTCATGTTAAACTACCTTCTTGGAGTGACAAAGATGCAAGGGGAACTATTTTTAACCCTATTTGAGGTATGATAAGATGTTTCACATAAAGAGTGAGGTTTTATAAATAGTATAATAGGTGTGTGTGTCTTTCTTTTAGTTGTGTTGTGTTCCATAAGTGTTCTAGTTGAACACATGCTTGTTTCCTTTAGTGTATCTTATTTTGTGTGTCTTTCCTTTGTGTTTGGTGTGGTTTCTATTATGGAATATGGTTTCACCCTTGTGGGAAAATTATTTATAATCCCCCACTCCCAACCATAATATTGGAATAACCCTAGGATATGGGTATCTTGTTATGGGGTTGAACCTCTAGAGAAGGATGACTTCCTCTTGATGGATCACCTAAATTAATGCTCCTACTAGGAAAAATGATAGAGAGGGGGCATAGGGTCACTAAGAGAGATAAAAAAGTGATGAAAAAAATTAAATGAGACCTCACATAAGCATATAATAATCATTGATGTAGCATAAGACAATACTTGCTCACACAATCTCACAAAATAGCTAATTTGCTCAAGTGTTTCACAAACTAGGCTCATAAGCAACGAGGAATTCTAATATTCACACCAAGAATACTTCCATGATGGAAAGATCACAAGTTTAGACCTAAAAATAACTTGAATTCACCTTAAAATATGAAAGAAATAAGGACAATGGAAATGGAAGAAACTCCTTCACAATGCCATCATGCACAAGCTTGCTAAACACAATTCAGAGGCAAGAGATAGGTAGAAATTATATTTATTGATTCAAGATGTATTTCATACAAATTTTGATAGGCTTTCACCTATTAAAATGAGAGTCTCATTATTTCTCCAAAAATGATAATATAATCCATATCTTGGGGAGAAAAATGGGAGATATAGGAGAAAAGGGGAAGAGAGAGAGAGGAGTTGGTGAGAAAAACATAATTCAATAAATGAGGTCTAACCACTTCCATTGAACTCCAACCATATTTTGATCAATAAACACTAATCCTTGCTTATAAAATTAACCATTCATCAGCACCAAATAGCTTCATACCCTTTCATTGGATTAAAAACACACTAGAAGATAAGAACTTGTTGAAGGTGTGGAGTCATAGTCCATTAAATGGGAAAGTCTCCAAAGAATTTTGAAATTTCATTGAATACTCCACTTGCCTTTCTCAACCTCAAAAATATCCATATTTTTAATGATCTTATAGAACCATGCTTCATCTTGATATGTATTTTTATTTATCAGATAGTCACTTTGAACTCATTCATATGGTGTTCCTTTAGAACACAATTATTAGAATCACCATTCTACCGTTACTCCAAACTCTAAACATAGGTCCACTATAGATGAAAACCAATTCCATTATTGGTTTTCCTATAGTTATAACTTTGATGGATATCCATATGCATTGGGTTTTAATGGTGGAATATGAATTGATAGTGTCTACTCTGGTAACTTAGATCATATTTTGATCTTTCATTTGTACATCTGCTAGCCTAGGTGGGAAAACCTTTTGATCTGACATGTCCATTTATATGGCATATCCTTACCAAGATATTTATCTAAATTTAAAATATGACCACTACAAATTCAGACACCTATCTTCATATTGTTTCCCCTAGTATTTAATCAAATTTGTTCCATTGATCTCCTCAAAAGTCTCCTAGATTTGATCTTTGATGTTATCCATTGATATTTTATCTGCATCTAAAATTATGACACTTGGCCACTCTATGTGCCTTATATGGACCCTATTATTAGTCTCCATATAGTTAACATGATTATGTCACATGGTGGCCATATTTTAAATTTAGGCTCATTGAATTTTTTACCTCATGTGCATTGTCAATTTCATCTACTTAGTTAAACATATGTCATCGATCTTTGATCTACATGATCAAACATGTGCCATTAATTTACTAAATCACTATGATTATGACACATGGCACCATCACATTAATCCTTAGGATCTTTTGACATTTTAACCTTATGATCACCATTAGATATTTGATGCATGAATTAATGTGTGTAATAGATCTGTTTTGACCTATTGAACCTAGTCTTTAACATGGAACATTAATCAGGATATGTATATAAGAATAAACACCATCAATCTTGATCTAGGATCTTTAACTTATGAAATTTATGAGATCACCCATGTACCATTGATCCTTGATCTTTTTGACTAAGGATTTCATATTTGGTAGCCCTGCATTCAACCTTAGGATACTTTTGAATATTTTTTAAATCCAAACATCTATTTCCTATGGCCTTAATTTGATTTTTTTGGGCACATCCCATACTGCTAGATTATTTTTGAAGGATTATATCTAGAGATAGAAAATACATCAAGACACCAAACTTGTAGGGGATATTCATGACATAAGACACACCATTTTTGTGTAATCCTTCAACTTTGGTTAACCTCCCAAGTACATTAATGAAATGCATAACCAAACTAGCCTATTCATTCCCACATGACATGTCATAATGGTCTGGTTCCTTAAAAACACCAACTTTACACTTTAAGCTTGTTTAAAGTATTTTAAAATCTTTCAAGTGACATGTGATAGGGCAATGAATTTTTTCCCCTCTTTCCACCATTGGATCACTCACTCAAATAGGAATTTTCTCAGTTTCTCATGCCACATCTAGTCAAAAGCTTGTTATGTAGGCTAATTTTGGCTAACATTTTTGGTAGCCTCTTAGGATTGCATGCCTACTATGTAATTGATTAGTTGTCTTATCTGATCCATTGGGTATATAGAGTCATAAATATTTATTCCTAGTTGATATGAAAATGATACAAGGTTATCCCCTTTTGAAAGCATTCTCTTGAAGCAACAAGGACCACAAGAAAAAAACTAATAATGTGCCAAGGTACTTAATGGAAAATATGAAAAAATACTTTAATATATATATATAATGGCTTCAAAATCTTATAATAAAATTTATTTAAATGAATACCATTGATTAGGATGGGTAATACCTCTTCATCTAGCTGGGCAAGCTAAAAATCATTATGTTGTTTTCATTCGTAGATCAAGTAAAGGATACTCTATTATTGGACATTTATCAATGATGTCTCCAAGGTGACCAAGGACATTAATGAGGTGTCATGTGTGCTATAATGACAATGATAAAGTGTGTTTCAATGTGATTTAGTGTTATTACATGGTTATTTAGTATTTAAATTGGATAGGTAATTTATGGATGATATTGATGGTATGGACATGTTGTAGAGACCCTATGGGATGTTATGAGTTCTTGGAGTGATTATAAAAGTGAAAAGAATTCATTAGAGATGTCATATGAATGTATTAGATCAAGTATTCATATTGATAGATAAATTTGAGTAAGTAATTTAATGACATCATATTTCACGTGTAAAGGTTTCAGGAGTAGCTTGATACATGGATAGATTCCCCTATGTAAGGATATCATATGGTTTAAATTTTAGGTCATGAGGTTGAGTGTAGAAAAAGTTATTAAGGGGAAAAGTTAGGTTCTCAAAAAAAATTTACTATGTTCCCATACTTAGCCAATTATTTTATATCAAAGATCTATGGTGAACATTAATCAGATCAAATATCTAATGGTGAGAAATTTATCCAACTATATAAGGATCTAATAGAGTGTATAATATTTTCATTAGTGAGCCAACAACATGAGTGAAGTCAAATTTTCAAATGTTATTGAGATTAAATGCACTTGTAACAAGTGTCTATATCTTTTCAATCTGATATAAGATCAATGGTTGATGGGTATTCATGTTAATAGAGATCAAAGGTGTGGTTCAAGTTAAAGATTCAAATGTGTAGAAGGCATACATAAATGTCAAGTGGCACAATCGTGGGATCTCTAATCTGATATAAATGGTGAGAATTTAAATTTAAATATCAAGATACTAAGAGGAGATCAATGATGCATATTGTCTAAATTTTACATAGAGCACAAGATGAGTTTAAGGTGCATAATGTTTAGTGTTTGAATAGTGACCATTGGAATTCAAAATTTTAAATTAATGAGGGAAAACCTATCGATAGTTTTTGATCTATATCTTTTGATATAAGCATAATTTGATGATGGTGTAAAATTAAAAATTGAATATTACTTCAAGGATCATTGATCAATGTTGATTATAAGGTTTTTATGTTCATATAATTGTAGATATTTTGTTTTAAAGTTGACAATGTGTTTTTATGTTCTATAAGTGTCCTGAAGAGGATAATTGAATTTTTATTGATAGTATCTTGATGTTTCAATATGAAATAACTATTGGAGAGTGTTTTATAATCAATAAATTATATATATATATATATATATATATATATGGATTTTTTAGGTTTTAATAATCCATCTTCAGTGTGAAAAATTACTTAGAAGTTGATTATGTTTGTTGAATGCATTGGTAGTTTGAGTGACCATCTTATAGAGGCAAGATAAAGGTGTTATAAGTAGAATTAAGAATAAAATTGGTATGAATAGATTTTTTAAATATAAAAATCTTATGATAAATTATTGGATGTCATGATATGCCCGTGATTAGTTATGGAGAATCAAATAGGTTTTCTATATTTTGATTGTATATGACTAGTTTGAGTGGTCATTTTGAGAGAGTTGAATTGAGTGTTTAGAGCTTATGTTGAAGTGTCTAAATAAAATGGAGGTGTATTATACATATAAAATGGTTCACCCATGTGATCTAATAATATTTCTATGTGAAATATTTGAGTAGTTGCTTTAAAATTTTTAGACTATGTTTTCTGTGTATGAAAGCCTAAAGAGCAAGGAGACCTAATTGGTAGGTCTGAGTGTTGAGTTGGTTTTATAGGTTTCATAGACACATGAGGGAGTGATAAATGGGATATTATAGAAATTTTTGATGTTTTATTATCATTTTTAAAGGATGAATGTGGTCCAAGTAGTCTCATATGTAAAGTGTGAGTAAGTAGGCTTAATTATTTTAGGTCTGAGGTAATGACCAACATATGAAGAGTATGGTTATCAAATGTAACATGTGTATGGACCTATTTTAAATTTGTTTTAAGTATGTAAATCATCTTTTATAACCAAGATGGGTTAAAGGAAGAGAGTGGTGTAAATACAAGGCGTAATTGGACTTATTGTGCTAGTTATGTGAATGAGAAGAAATAGATTTGTGAAGGTTGTGAGAGATATGTGGATGTATTTATAGGAATATTAAAGTTTTTATTTAATTTATTACCTTGTGTTCATAATTCTAATTTTGAATTTTTTATTTTGATGCATGAGAACAAGTGAAAGTGTGTAGTTTTATCTAAAAGGTGGTTTTGGATAACTTGCTTATGTGTGAAGGTTTGAGTGAGTAAATAGGATTGAATAATATTTTTTTATAGATTTTATCCATTATATTGAGAATAAATCAAAGTTTTAGAGTTGTTCATTGTATATATGTTGTGTTGGTGCTCAACATCTTAGGCAAGTTGGTACTTGTCATCTTTAGGAGTTGGTACTCCTTGTGAAGTGGGTGATTCACTAAAGTCTCATGTTTATAATAATATTATAGGAAAATTATTCCATGTGTTTTCTATATTTAGAGTTTTTTTTCTCCCTTAAGAGTGTTTCCCACATAGATCTTGTGTTATCTTACTTATCTTTCATGTTTATTGCTATGAGTGGGTTATTTGCTTCTTGATTGCTTATGGTGTATGACTAAGGGTTTGCAGTATTTAGTTTAAAGTTTTGAAATGTATTGATTCATTGATTCACCCCCCACCCCCTTAGTGATTATACCTCTAATAATTGGTATTAGAGCTAGGACCTTCTATATATCTTTTACCAATTGAAGGTAATCTTAGGTACACTGACAAGCTCTCAAATTTTATTTATTAAGTAAGCTCTATTGTTTAATGGATCCAATTATGTTATTTTTATTGTAATAATTAATATATACATCATGTATTTGGGATTAGACACTTGGAAATCTATTTTGGATGGTTATTTCATGCCACCTATTCCTCCAACTAGTGCTACAGATAATAAATTAAGTGAGAATAGTTCCAAAGCTATGAATGTTATTATTTATGGTCTTTCTAAAGATGAGTTCACTAAGGTAATAAATTGAAAGTATTACAAGGATATTTGGGAAAAATTTAAGCTCATATATGAAGGAGATTTAAAATTCAAGTTGTCCAAACTACAAACCTATTGAAGGCAATTTTAAAGTCTCAAAATGAAGGAAGATGATATTTTGGCTTCATATATTTTAAGAGTTGATGAGGTAGTGAATATGATAAAAGGAATGGGAGAGGTTATTGAAGAAGGATCTAAAGTGAAAAAGGTAATGAGGTCTCTCATTTTCAAATTTGATTCAAAAGTCTCTACTATAGAAGAAAGTCATGATCTCACCAAAATGAAGATGGATGAATTCTATGACATTCTTTTTACTTATGAGATAAGAGTTAATGAGGATAAAACATCAAATAAAGAAGAAGTTTTCAATGCATAAAATAAGCCAAAGAAGAAGTTACAAGGTAATAATGTCAAGGATGATGATATTTCTAGTATTGATGATGATGAACTAATAGCTTTGTTAACAAGAAAACTAAAAATAGGTTTAGGCAAGTTTAAGGGTAAACTTACTTTCAAATGTTTCACTTGTGGAGAGATAAGTCACTTTGCCAACAATTGTCTACATAAGCATAAGGGAAATGATAATGAATAACATGGATAAGATCATGATAATGACAAGAATAAATTTGGGTCTGATAAGAGCAAGAACAATTTCAAAAGGTATAATGGCAAAAAGAAGTTTCATAAGGACAAGAGGAGTATTTACACAAAGGGATATTACAGCTCATTTGATGAGAATCATGGCAATTATTTTGAGTATGATCATGAAGATAATGGTCCTACTGAATATGAAGCTCTCTTCATGGCTGAAAAAGGTAGCTACTCATATCAAAAATAATCTACATGGCTTGGAGGTGGTTTAGGTGTTATAGATGATGAAAAAGATCAGGTAAATTGTGATATTGAGTTTATGAATGACCTTGAAGATATGAATATTGAGAATAAGAAAACCAATAAGTTTAAGTCTCAAATAAAGGACTATGAAGAACAATTCAGTGTGTTTGAGGTAATAATAAATGAAGACACTAAGGAGCATGAAGATATATTCAAGCATATCATTTGTTAATTGGAAATCCTATCTACAAGCCTAAAAGCTAAAGAAGATGAGTGTTCAAGGTATGTAATTGAAAATGAGTCATTGAAAGCTGAGTTATAAAAGAAATATAATAAGATGAAGTCATATGTGATGTTTGAAAAGAGCTCAAATGATGTAGACAACATTTTGAATAGTTAAAAGCATGATATTGATAAATCTAGACTTGGTTACAAAGAAGAAAAGAATATAACCCAATACAAGATAAAGACAAATGTGAACAAGGATAATTAGACCTTAATGATCAATCATTAGTCAATAAATGAAGGTGTTGGGAGAATGAGGAAAAATCAAATTATACAACCAAATGCCATGAGGTATGCAAATTTCAATGTTTATTATTACACTTGTAATCAATTTAGACATAAGGATAGAGAGTGTAGAAGACCTTATAGGATTGAATTTGCTTGGAACTATGAATGGAATCATTGATCAAGTTTTTTGAGTCAAATTGAGAGTTATAGTTTTAATGTCATAAGACACATTGAAAGATATTGTCTTAACAAGGTAAGACAAGATGAGTTCACTTTAAGAAGAATGGTTTACTATAACTATGAGAAGATTGGTCACATTGCTAGGTTCTGCAAGCAAAGGCCATCAAGTCAAAATAAGTTCAATCAAACTCCTAGAGTTCAAATAAGAAGGAAATTCAAAATATGGAAATGAAAAGTGTAAAATATGTGCCTTAATTAGTCTATAGGTCCAAGTGGACAATTTTCATGGTAAAGAATGCTATAGAGGCTGAAGAGAATTAGGAGATCTCATTATATTCTCATTTTTGGAATGAAGAAGATTAAATTGAACTTATTGATACTATTGAGCAAGTTTCCTATGAAGAATATTAGTTAACAATGCCAAATGTTGATGCTTTGAAGTATGAGACTGATACTTCAAGTGAAAAGGTATGTCAAGAATCTTTATTCTCTCCACATCCATCTTAGAAGAAAAAGAAAGAGATAAAGAAGATAAATAAATTGATTTAGTCAAAACAAAGAAGAAGAAGAACAAGAACAAGAATCAGTTCAAATTATCTAAGCAGGAGAAAGAATATGAGGAGTTGTGGGTAACTTTTGTTTTCATATTGTTATAAGATAGTGTGGGTTAAGATGTCTATATCTAGGCTTTAAGGAGATACTTGACAAGAAAGAGGAAGCATGGTGGGAACCAATTGAGCTTTGATTGATGTTTTAGGATAAGAATATCATTTGAAGATGTGTGTGGCTAAAGGGGAGCTAACTTTATCTTGAGTAGTTGACTGAAAAGTGGATGAAGATTTGTGCAAATGGGAGGTTAATTGGCTAGTAGGTTTGTGAAAAATCTATGGTGAAGAAGAAAAGTTGTAATATGATTTTGGAATGAATGAGGGGGAACATGAATGTATTTCAAATATGAAATTCAAGTCTTGAAGGTGTATACATAGAAAAATATGGGTGTTTCAAGGTTCATGTAGGGCTACTAGGCCTCTAGGCAAGGATAGAGAAAATAAGAGTGGTCTTTGGTCATTTTATCCAAATGAAAAAGGTATGGTTATTCCTAAATGAGCCTAATAGTTATTTTTGTGCATCTTTCCTATTTGAAGATTGGCTTGTTCATCTATTGGTAATCATGGAGGTAGCTTGAAGTGAGAAGGTATGAAGGTAAGTGTGTTATTTCATCATGGTTGGAGATGGTCTGAAGGTGCTCAAAGGATGCCTACTTAGGTGACTTAAGGGGAGGCCCTCTTAATGTTTTTAAATGTAATTTCAAGTAGAAACTAGTGTTCATGTGTGTTTTATCTTCATAGAGTAGAGTATTATTGAAGAAGAGTGTACTCATGGAGCATGCTTTAGAAGTTCAAGGTAAGAAGAGGTATTCACAATGTTAGGGGAAGTTTGTATCATATCTCATAGGTGTTCCTTTCTTATTATTGGTCCTTGAAATATTTTCAAGTTTGTAGGATCAGGAGTTAAGCCCACTTTGTCATTATGTCAAAGGGAGAGAAAGTGCTTAAAGAAAGAGATATAGTCTAAGCATAAACTTTGTATTAGTGTTTGGCATCAATGATAAAGGGGGATATTTTTTGAGGTTTGTTAATGAT
>JARHVA010001592.1:2967500-3002500 GCA_037957365.1 Torreya grandis
ATCATAACACTAAGTTCAATAGTGGTTTAGGGAATAGGAAACATGGTAATGGTTTCAAGGTAGTATAAAGGGAAACCAACAGTCTGAGAAGAAAGGATCAATTACAGGCTGCTTCATTTATAAAGGTGACCATTTTGATTTTGAATTTTCTTAGGAAAAAATTCAGAATAAGGGTTAAACTTTTTATCAAGGTACATTTCAACAATGGATTTATGTAGATATTGATAATTAATAGGTTGAGTATTAGGATTTACCGATAGAACTATCAAGTATTTTGTTCAATCATACATATTCTATGTTAATTGATATAAGAGATAAATAATGTGTCATTTCTCCTATAATACTTATCAAATTGTCTATAAAGGCTGGAGTAATGGCAAAATGTAGGGTTAGTGCAATATGGGAATGAGGCAAAGGTTAAACTTGATAAGTGTCTAGTCAAATTAGAGATTAGATTGCCTGAGTTTACTATGTTAGTAGGTATTTACACAACACTATTGGGATAATATGATGTGATCCTAGGAGCCAACTGGATTACAAATCATAAAGCTAAGGTTGACTATTTTTTAAATAAGTTTGAGTGTCAAGATAATTTTAAAAATTAGGCACAACTTCAGGGAGAGAAAAGGGAGTTGAAGATAAGGTAGATTTATATAATCCATCTCAAGAAATATCAAAGGGATGACAAACATTTATCATTAAGATAAATGAGATGGAATAATTTAAGAAACCATCTATTGAATATTATCCTTTTTTGAGAAACTTCCACAACATGTTTCTAGAATAATTACCAAGATTACCACCTAAGCATGAGTTTGATTTATTAATTAATATCATACCTAGATTGAAATCATAGTATAAGTGATTGGATATAATGAAAACCATTAAATTTGTTGAGTTAAAGGCATAAATTTAGGATTTGTTGTCAAAAGGGTTGATTCAATCGTGTGTGTCAGCATGGGGTGCTTTAATTATCTTCGTCAAGAAGAAGGATGGCACTCTATGCCTATGTATAGATTATAAGATGTTGAATAAATAAAATCAAGAATAGATATCCATTGTCATGAATTGATGACATTTTTAATCAAATTCAAGGGGATACATTCATTTCTAAGATTGATCTTAGATCAAGGTATCACCATTTAAGGATCTATGAAAAAGATATATTAAAAACAATGTTCAAGACTTGATATGGGAACTAAACATTTAGTGTTACCATTTGGATTGATGAATGTTATTGTAACATTTATGAATCTTATGAATAGTGTGTTTAGAGATTACCTAGGTTGCTTTATCTTGGTGTATTTTGATGACATTCTCATTTATTCCAAGGATGAGGAAGAACACTTGCAACATCTGGAACTAGGTTTTTAATGTTTGTAAAAACACAAATTATATGGAAAGTTATATAAGTGTGATTTTAAAAAAAATAAATTGTAGTATTTAAGACATTTATCTCTATGAATGGTATTTTAGTATATCTAGCAAAGGTAAGAGCCATTATGAAGAGGCTAACACCAAATAATGTGTATGAGGTAAGAAGTTTCATGGGATTAGTGGGATATTATAGGAAATTTGTTTTAAATTTTTCTAAAATAGATAACCTAATTACCTCTCTTTAGTGGAAGAATCAAATTTTCATTTAGTTAGATAAGTTTGAGGTAGCCTTTTAAGAAGTGAAAAGGAGGATTACTTTAGTACTAGTGCTAAGAGTTCCCAATCCTAACGGTCAATTCTTAGTGATCACAGACACATCTGGGGATGGATTTGGAAGAGTTCTTATGTAGTATGGTTTAGTGGTAGCCAATGAGTCTAGGAAACTAAAGCCACATGAGGTGAATTATTCCCTTCATGACCTAGAACTTGTTGTAATTTTGTATGATTTACAATTTTGGAGGAATTGTCTATTTGGAAAATTGTTTGAGCTCAGTATTGATAACTTGGGACTCAAGTACATCTTCACCCAACTTAATCTGAATGCTCATCAAAGATGATGGTTAGATTTCTTATTTCACTATGACTTTTATATTAACTATATCAAAGGCAAGGAAAATAGAGTAGCTGATGATCTAAGTCATAGAAGGTACATAGAAGTCAACTACTATCATGAGTAATTTTAGAGATCAAGTGATAAAATGATCACTAAGAGATGAATTATATGATTAGGTTAGGAAAGCATTGTCGAAGAATGATTAGAATCTTAGATATAATGGATTCAAAATAGAGAATGATGGTCTTTTATGATATAATGATAGGATGTATATAGAATATAGAAATAATATAAGGATCATAGTGCTAAAGGAATTGCATAATTCCCATATTTAGGACATCTAGGATAAACCAAGATCATGGATGAGCTTAAACCACTCTATTTCTATAAAGGAATCAAGAGATATCTAATGTGTTTTATGTCTTGTCTACAATGTCAACATGTGAAAGTTGAACATGTGCATTTGGTTAGATTATTATATCCACATGACATATTTGGCAAGTGATTAGTATAAAATTTGTCCAAGGGTTTCCATTATTATAGAATAGGCATGACATGATCTTGGTATCAGTTGATAAACTAACCAAGGTATCTCACTTTATACAAAGCAACTTGATTGGTGATGCACCTATGTTTACTAATATATTCATAAAGGAAGTGTATCAATCATATGGTTTCCTAGAGAATATCATTTTAGATCAAGATCTAAGGATGACTTCTAGGTTTTGGTTAACTCTGAATGTAGCTCTAGGTACTTAGTTGAACTTTAGCACTATATATCACCCAAAACTAATGGATAGATAGAGTGATTTAACCATATTTTAAAAGAAACCATTCATATATATTGCATGTATCAATAATACAAGTGATAAGAGTACATTACATTGGTTGAGTTTGATTACAATAACTCATACTAATCAATATTGAAGATGTATCTATTTAAGGTGTTATATAGAAGGAGGTGTATAACACCAATCAGTTGGGATAGGTTGGAAGATAGGGTAGTCTTTGGACAAAATATTATTTTATAAATGGAAGAGCAAGTTAGGATAGTCATGTAGAGGTTGGTTGAGGCTAATGATAGACACAAAAGTTATGTTGATTTAAAAAAAAAACAACTAGGCAATTTTTTGTTGATGATAAAGTGTTTTTATGGGTTAATTCTTAGAAAATCTCAATTAAATTTGGGAAGTTAGCTAAAATTTCACTAAGATATGTAGGAGCCTTCAATGTTTTAGAATTGGTCAACCCTATATCATATAGGCTTGAATTGCCACTAGCTCTAGCTCTTTTGCATAATGTCTTCCATGTGTCTTATCTTTAAAAGTATATAACTTATTCTTCACATATGTTGGATTGGAATGCTTTACAGGTTATGGATCTTAGGGTGGTCATGGTAGAACCAATCAGAGTAATTGACACTTGAAAATTCCATTTTCATAATAGAGAAGTGTCACAGTGTAAGGTATTGTGGGACCAATACTCTAAGGATAGTATCATTTGGGAGGACTATGATGAGTTTTACAATCTATTTCCACATTTGTTTTTTTGATGTGTTATTGCATATTATATTATTTTATGTTGAACAATTTTTTAAATTCATATCTTGTGTTTGAATAAATGTCATTGAGATAATGACTAGCTTTAGGGGGGAGGGATGCCACATACTAATTTCTCTCTAAGATAAATAACATGTTTAATCTATGGATTTTTATGGTTTATTAGTTGATTAAATAAAATTTGATTAAGTTTCATGGCATATGCTGATTATGGGACAATTTGTGTTAATTTACATGATTAGTTTGTTATGAGTTAATAGTACTTTTACATTTAATATATTATGATCATGTTTGATTATTATATATCATTTTTTATTGGATATAATTATGTTTCAAGTTAATACTTTCATTGTCATGAGGTGGATGCAAGAAATATTCTTACCTCAAAGTGTGATGGTGGTATAGAATCATCATATAGGTTGGTCTAGATGGAGTCATTTAGTGATGACATAGAATGAATCTGGAAAACCCTTGCACACACCACTTAGTATATCATGTTTCATAATTATTTGGTGTGGATAGCGTAGCATGTTTTATGTACTTTTCCTTTAGATGATTGTTAACATGATTTCTAGTATAGCATTGATTACTGTTGATGATCATGTTGATTTTGAGTGATTTCACTAATTTTATGATCTTACATAGCTCATCTTGTTTGGCTTAACAAGTGAATTTGTTTATGTTTACTTATATCACTTCCTTATTATGTATGGCTAGATAATAAAACATTATGATGTTTTGATGGATTATATAATCATTACTCAATCTATAAGACTTAAATAATAATAATAATAATAATAATAATAATAATAATAATAATAATAATAATAATAATAATAATAATAATAATAATAATAATTAAAGATTATTATTATGATATTACATTATAATGTTGAAAGATAAATGGCATTATTTTAACATATATTGTATTTGACTAACTATTTGATTAAATAAATTATATTTAGAATATATAAATGAATATATTAATATTAATTATTTAATGATTTTATAAATCATTGTAATGTATGCTAGTGGATAACATTTCAACATAAAAATTCTAGTCTTATAATACCTAGTTGAATTGCCAAGATATATAATCATTATCCTATTGTGATTAGTCATTCGTGGGAATACTTTTGTCATCGACTAGTTAATAGTATTACATGGAATATAACATAAGGATTATGTGACTTATGTGATTGAGATGGTTGAGGATAGATTTTTAAATAATTTTCATGCAGATTTGATAAAGGAATATAATATAATTAATTAGGGATAAGAGAGAAGCATCAAAATGATTAAGTTATTAATCATCTATTGAATTTAGTTAATAAATGTTTGAGATAAAATTATGGGTTTTTTGTGTTTGTATGGAGGTGAACTGTGTGGTTCAGCTACCTAGGCATGCATATTCTTGATCAAGTTTTTTCAAAGAGTGTGGAGAAGTGGAAAGAAATAGGTGATGGAAAATAAATAAAAAGAGGATAATGAGGGTTGTGAATGACACACAACTCACAACATATTAAGAAGAGAAGACATAAGGTAGAGAAGAGGTGAACAAGTGCAAAGAAGAAAGAATTTTCTTGGATTCTTTGACATACATATGTTTTACTAGGTTGGTTATGTAATTCAAATATCATTGTTCAAAAATGAGGGATTCTTTTATTTAGGTATATATACAATTCATCTTGAGCTATTTATCTTAAACCGGGTTGTTATATATTATTTTGGGTATTTTGAAACATAGACTCAAGAATGTTTGTCTGTATGATCAATCAACTTTTAAACCTATCAGACTTTTTGGGTTAAGATTATGGGTTTTCAAGGGTAATGAATATGTATATGCAAATATATATACCCATGTATATTTAGTTAATTACAATTACATATAAATATGTATGCTCATAATATATATTTGTAACATAAATATAGATATATATTTATACCAATACAATTATTTGTGAATTGACAAACTTTAAAAGTGATAATATACATATTTATATGTATACACACACACATCCATTTTCAACTATCAATCTTAAATTTGATAGCATATGTGTGTGTATGCATATATTTATGTATATATATACTTATAAATTGATAGTTTAAAATTATGAGTGACTATGTGTATTACATTTTAAATATGAAGTTATTATTTGGATGGGCATAAGTTGTGTTTTAAACTCTAAGCCAGGTTATGAAATCCTAAATTATTCATAATAGATTATATGTAGAATTGGGATATTTTTTGGATAGTTATTTGTGTAACCTAGGTATGAGTAGATGAAAAATAAAATAGTAGGTTTGCATTTGGATTTATGAAAGTATGTATACTAGGGGACTAATAAGGAATTATGGTATATTTTAGTTATTTATTGTTCCTACTTAGAAAGGGCTGTGTATTGATTTTTTTTGTATGAACTTTGCATTTGAATGTGAATTGTCGAACTATGTATGAGTTTTCATAATCCATAGGGGGACTGGGTATATCAGTTCATTTGAATAATTATATTGTTTATATGGTTTTGTGTTGTAGTTGTCTTATTCAAGAAATATTGAGATTATACAAATGATACCTAATTAGGTATTCAACTTTGTGTTATTTGTTGTTTTATTAAAAATACATGAATTGGGTAAATTTTATAGTGTTTATTCTATCTTCTCATTTGAGCTATATTTGATTGGAAAACATGAATGATTGTTTAAATTTGAATGGTTAAATAGTTTTGATGAATAAATAAGAATTGAGTTTTATTTATAAAATTTTGTGTGATTATTTATCATGGAAAAAAGGAAATTATCACTTTAATTAAAAATGTTATGGGGCCTTTGTATGTAAACTGACTGTATACTTTGCATATTTGCATATACAATATACTCTAAGTCATATGACAATGGATGTCAGCTTAGTAGTATATTATATAAAATGAAGTATTTATATTTGTGAATTAATATATATATTGATGCATTCAACTTTTTATAATTTTTATTAACATAATAGTGTGTAATAAATGTTTGTTGTGTTTTAATATTTATATAGAAGCATTAAGATAATATATTTAAGAGTTTAAATATTGAACATAGTAGTATGTTTTAGACTGGCTATTGTTATATGTGGAATATGAACAATTATTTAGCCAAGGTATATATATATATATATATATATATATATATATATATATATATATATATATATATATATATATATATATATATATATATATATATATATGAGGTTTCAAAGAGGACCCCCCATCAATGAAGGGTGACCTACCCCTAGTCCTCTAGCTTCGTGCCTGCCCCTAAGCCTTAATGCATCATAGGGTACTTAAAAAGAATTGAACTTGAGACCTAGGCAAATAAATTCATTAATCCTATCTAATAAAGATAACCCTTGGGGCTACTAGGGTTATAATATTATTTCATGAATAAATACTATTATAAATTGCTTAATGGTTAAAGTAATTAGCAGTCTAGAAAATCATTACCTAGATAGAATGTTATACTGAGGATTGTTTATGGATTATGTTTATTATTTTTAATAAACTAGATGTATGGATTCATTTCACTTTATTTGATGAAGTAAATGAATGTTTGTGATATTTTTGTATTTAGCATAATTTCCACTAGCTATAGTGAAATTTTATGAATCTATTATTATTATTATTATTATTAATTTATTTTATCAAATCTCACAATCATGACCCTAATTAAGAAGTGGATGGATTTCAATGAATTAATTAGCACCATCAATGCAAGATAAGGTGTAATATAATCAAGTGGGGTGTACAAAATTAACTGATCCTAGAGATCATTTATTATTGAAAATTTTGGCCAAAGTAATGTTTGATAAACATTTTCATTTTATATGTTGATATAGTTTTCATATTTATGTGGTATCATATTAGAAAAAATTTATTTATGGTACAAATTATGTATTAGATATCCTCAACACACAAAATCTAGTTTGTTACTATGGCTTCCCATATCATCATTATCTACCCATCTATGAAGGGAGGTCCATCCCCTTGGTTGGAAGACAGTGCAAGGGATATATGGTTTGTGGTTGGTGTGGAAAATCACTCAAAGGATGCTCTCCTTCCTAGCTAGATTACTATACTTGAGACTACACTTGAGATTACAAACTGATACTTGAGTTGTGGAGACTCTAAGTCATGGAGACTTTGCTTAGAGGAGCTTTGTATTATATTTTATAATTTGATATATTTCATGTATTTTTGAAAGCTGTAAGATTTATTCATTGTAATTTTATAATAGTGGCTATAATATTGTATCAGTTATGGCTGAATTTATACTATTTCATTTGTGGTGTGATTTAGTATTGTTCATGATATATATCTATTCATGGTGGTCTTAAGATAAGTATATTAGTTATAACCTTGATATTTTATTTAAATATCACTATTTATGTTTGTCATGGTGAAATATATATGTTGAATATGCATAATTAATTTTTAAAAAAATTATTGCAATATTTAAATAAAACCTAATGGGGTTGTTACACACACCATATTATTTTCAAGATGGAAATGTTATGATTATTGAGTAAAATACTAAAATTAAATATGGTAACCCATCATACCCTCAAATAATAACAGCCTATCATGAGCTCACACCAACTAAACATGATAAATTAGCTTATTTTTTTGATAAACATCATGAGACTTTAACTTGGCCCTACGAGGACATGCCTGACATTAACCCTAACATTGTGGTGTACAACATCATCACCTATACTGATGACAAACATGTTCTATAAAAGTAACAAAAATTTACACTAGAAGTTTCTAATTTATGCCATAAATAAATCATTAAACTTCTTAATGCTAAATTTATCAAGCCTATGGATAATTCAGAATGGGTCTTGAACATTGTCCCTATTTGGAATAAATTCACCATCATCATTTGATTTTTCATTAATTTTCATAATCTTAATCTTTCTTATCCCAAGGAAAAATTCCCTTTTCCTTCTGTAGATTCCATCATATATTCCACTACCAATTATGAAATGGTGTTCCTTATGGATAGTTTCTTGGGTTATAATCAAATTCACATTGCACCTAAAGACTAACATAAGACAACTTTCATCATGGAATGGGATACTTATTGTTATGTTAAAATACCATTCAACCTCAAAAATGTTATAGCTACCTATCAATGAGCGATGACCCATAAATTTTATGATATTATCCACATGATTGTAGAAACCTATGTGGATGAACTCATTGCCAAGTCTAAGAGCTATAGGATTCATCTCTCTAATCTTGTTATTATATCACTTCACTAAATATAAAGTTTGAATAAATCCCTACAATTGTGTTTTTAGTGTCATGTCTCACAAACTATTTGGATGCTTAGTTTCTCTTTGTGGCATTAATGTTGATCCCACCAAGATAAATGATATTGTCAACATGCCCATCCCTCATTTCATTCCTAATATTTGCACTTACCTTGGTAAACATGGGGTAATTTGATGGTTTTTCCCTAAAATTTCTTATTGTATCTATTATATTAATTCTCTTCTCAAGAAAGGCAATGACCTATAATGGATAGATCCTTATCAAAAAGAATTTGATAATATGAAAGTATATTTTATTCACCCACCCACTCTTCATCCACATTCTAAAAATTATTCATTAATCTTATATATCTCTTCCACACCCATATTAGTTGTGGAAATGCTTTCCAAATAAGATGATACCAAAATGGAATATGGCATCTATTATATCAGTCATGGTCTCATCGACTATGAGAAATGTTATACAAAAGTATAACATGATTGCCTCACCATATATTTTATTGTTGAAAAGCTCTGACATTATATGTTTATCAAACCACTTATGTTATTATTATTTATGATCTAATCCCACACTTATTATCTAAATCCTTTGTTTCTAGAGATATAATTGGAAAGTGGATGGTCCTCTTCATGGAATTTAATCTCTGAATTATTATACAAAAAGTTGTCAAAGGAAAAATCATTACTAATCAACTTGTCATAGCTACTATACCAACTATCGACCACCTTCAAGATAGTCTTCCTAACAGTAATATTATTTATATTGAAGGCCCTAATCAAGCCATATCTCTTAAATATTAATTCCATAACTTCACTATTGACCTTGAATCAAGTAATCTTTAAGACTCCTCTATCTTTCCTGATACTAATAAACTAAAAGTAATTATTGAAAAACATCTTAAAATTATTTTTGACTTACACAAAGATACTTGGACCCTTCATTTTGATGGTTCCAAATTCCTTAAAGGAGATGGGGTAGGTTGTACCCTCACTATTCCTCTTGGTAAAATTATCCATTTAGCATTTCACCTTACATTCATTAGTCCTCTTGGTAACAACATGGTGGAATACAAATCCTTAATCCTAGGCATGAGAGTAGTCTTTGATCTAGATATCACATATATGCATGATTTGGGTGACTCCCAACTCATTTACCACTAATTTAATGGTGATTATAGATGTAAAAGTTAAAATATCATTGCTTATCATAAAATATCCACTACTCTTGCCAAATATTTCACTTCTTTTACCATCAATCTTATCCCTTATGATCAAAATTATATTATTGATTCACTTGCTTCTTCAACATTTCTTTTTTCATCCACACCAAGTTATTATAGATTCCACTTTTATTATCTAAATAAGAAAATCCTCATCTTCCATTAAACCACAAGATTCACTCATCTACCATTTGAGGATGTCACCATTCAACAAATCCCATGGTACAAAGACATTATTTAATTTCTTAAACACCAAACCTATCCTCCAAATATTGATTCCTATGAAAAGACTCGTATTCACAAATAAGATTTCAAGTAAGTCTTTTGATATAACATATTTTATTATCATAATGCTAGATGTATCCTACTCTACTATGTTATGAAATAAATTCCTCCTCTTTTTAAACAAGCACATGGGGAATTTGGCCACTTTAGAGGACATGATATAGCCCATAAATACTTATGCATGGGATACTTTTGGCCCATTCTTGAAAAGGATACTATCAAATTTTCTAAAAAGTGTACTCCTTACCAAATTCATGATGACCTAATCCATTCACCTCCATTTTATCTTCAAACTATGGAGTCTTCCTCAATATTTTCCATTTGGGGATTAGATATCATAAAAAATTACCTAAATCTTAGGATGGGCATGTCTTTATTATCACAACCATTAAATATTTTACCAAATGGGTATAAGTTATGCCCCTCATCAATGTCACTAGTAACACCATTTTCAAATTCATCCTAAATAAAATCATTTAACACTTTTATGTTTATCATACTCTCATTTTAGATAATGGTGGTAATTTCAAAAATAAATATGTCAAAAAAATTTGTGTTAAAATTTAAAATCAATTAAAAATTTTCCACATCCTAACATCCCCAATGTAATGGAAAAGATGAGGTCACCAACAAAATTATTAATAAAATTCTCCAAAATATAATCTATGAAACCTACATAGATTATCATCTTCACCTATATCCCACTATTCTGGTGTATCGCAATAGCATACACATTGCTACTAGGCCAATATTGTTTTCACTAGTTTATGGTTATGAATCAGTCCTCCCATTATAATTTGAGTTTCCCTCTCTATGTATCTCTCTTTATGGTATCATACCTAATGAATAATTATGTGAAGCTCACCTTCATGCTTTTGATCTTCTTGATGAACACCATCTTTCTTCCCTATAACACAATCACAAATAGAAAGCCATATTAGCAAACAACATAACAAAAGAGTTAAATCTCATAGTTTTAATGTTCATTATCTTGTCCTTGACCTAGACTATACTCATTAAAAAGTAGGTAAATACACCCAAAAATGGTGGGGACCTTATTTAGTCAAATATATTCTTTGCCTAAGCACATATTGCTTTCAAACTAATGAAGGCCATATTTTCAAAGAGCCCACCAATGTGTAATTCCTAAAAATTATTTTTCCTAAATACTTCCATTCTTATCATGCTTTCTATATGATATACTTCTAATACTTTTTGTTGGATACTTACATGGGTCTTTCCCTATACAACAATCCCTCTTTTCATAAACCTTAGTCCCTCCTTCTGCTCCATTAGTTTCTCTTTTCTAATGAGTTGTAATATAAAACCATCGATATGACTTGGTATTCCTTATGATCTCCTTTTGTTCTCATTATTTTTCATAATTTTTTCACCCCTTGGGTTTTTATTTTATGAGTTGTAGGGTAAGACCATGGATAGGACCTATCCTTCCTCATAAATACCATATTTATCATTTACTTTTCACATGATTTGTGTACCCTCGTGGGTTTCTCTTTTATGAATTATAGTGTAAGACTATGGATAGGACCTGGCCTTCTTCATAAAATCACTTTTAATTAGCATTCATTTTCTAGATTTTATTTGAAATAGTCACAAGTTTTTGATCCCTTATTCTCAAATTTAGAGTTTGCATATTTTATAGATAAAATTCACACAAAAATTTCTTATCATGTCCTTCTCACACTTACATATTTATTATGATAAGGAATCACACTTTTATTATCATTGTATGCCCTTTTCACCCTTTGTCACATTTTTTATGATTTGAAGTAATTCAATAAAATTTAATGTTTCATTCCTCTTGATTTTACTATTGAGGTGTTGTCAATGATTTCCCTAAGGTGGAAAAGAGTGTCCTTGAGTTGATTTATATTCATGGTTCTCAATGATAAAGTGTGCCTTAGGGATCATGTATGAACCTTGCAATGTTTTCTTGGTTAGGCAAGTTGATGGATATTGGTGATGAGTTAACCATGTTTTAGGGGTCATATAAGGGGTCAATAATTCTTGGTTTACTTGTGGAAGTGAAAGTAATTCATTAGAATAGCCTTGTGAAGGTCTAGGTTCTCGTAGTCATCTTGGTAGAACTTCCTGAGTAAGCAAATTGATGATATCAGAATTCACACATGTGGGTTTGTTTAAATTTATGCCTATATAATGTGTTTAAAATTTTGGGTCTTGTAATTATATCTCTCAAAATTTATGGTAGTTAAAATTTGGTCTCTTAAGTATATTTTACTAGTTTCCATAGTCAAATTTCCATTAAAAAGTGATTGTTGGAATTCAAATATTTGAATTTACAAAGGAAAACCAGTCTGCATTATTTTTTTAATAATTTTTGATGATGGATAAATTTTATGGTAGTATAAAAATAAAATTTTTAGATAAATTAAAGGGGAATTCAAGAAAAATAAATTGGAGGTTTGATTGGTTGTACACTTGCATTGATTGTAGTTGGTTTGACTATCCTTTGCAAGTGATTTGAGAAGGATGTTTGAGTTTTTCTTGATGGTGTTTGGATGTCTCAAGGTGAATTATCTATTAAAGAGTGTTTTATACTCCCTAAAGTTAATTTTTATGTATTTTGGAGGTTTGACCAATCCATCTTCAATATGAAAATTTCTTATAAGTTGACTTTTGGTTCATTCATGGTGTTTTTCATGGAAAAGGCAAATGATTGATAGGTTTTGCATATGCAAAGGTGTGTAGTGATTAATGTAATAAATTTCATGTCTTAGGGTCATATGGTGAGGAATTATGTGATTTTAAGTGGTATTTTTAAAATATTTTTTCTTAGTGAAGTGCTAAAAGGATGAATAGGTCTCTATAGACCTATAAGGGATTCCTAAGGCCTAATTGAAAGGTGATGTTTCTTAAGGGTGATATATAAAAGATAAATATGACCTATGTATTTTAAATTTATATTATTATAAGTGTGATATCATCCTTAAGGGTTAATATGTGTCTTATGGATGACCAAGTAGATTGTGATCATGAAGGCTCTATAAAAAGCATAAACAAAGATGAAGGTTTCTAGTGATGTTAAGCGAAGAATAGAGAAGGGTGAGAATTATTGGTGGATATATTGAAGATTATATAAGTGTGAGGGATATGTGTGTAACCTATAGATAATATTTATAAGTTTTTAATAGTGTTCTTGTAGGTTTTAAGATTGAGGATGAGCGAAGAAGTGTACAGTGATCCAAAAGGTTATTTTGGATACATTGCTTGTGTGTGAAGGCTTGACAGAGTGTGAAGGGTTGAAGAGAGTTGATATTCACTATTTATCAATAAAATTAAAATTAAATTATATATATTTATGTATTGATATTATAAGGTGTTGTTTGGGTGTAAAACATCTAAGACAAGTGGGTGCTTGTTCATGCTTAGGGGTTGGTGCTCTTTGTGAATTTGGTGCTTCACTAAAGTATCTTATTTGTAAATATATTATAGGAATATAGTCCAATTATTCATAAATTTTATAGTGGGTTTTATCCCCCATTAGGTTTTCCCACATAATCCTTGTGTTATGGGTGTTGATCTTGAATAGTTTCCTTTGCTCTTTGCAATAACTAGTTTATATACTTCATAAAATGCTTTTGTTGATTGGTTAAAAGTTTGAAGTTTTGGAATTGGAATTGAATTGATTTCATCACTAATTCACCCCATATTAGTGATTTTACCTTTAACATTGCTTTCATTTCAAGCCATATTAGATAAACCAAGGTTGAAATCAAGATAGCCCTTTTTATTTCACCTAAATTAATGAGATTCTAAGACACCATGCTCTCTAAGTTATATTTCTTATAAACCAAGTCCTAAGTATTAAAATTAAATTAATATTTATAACCCATGTTTAGTTCTCTAAATCTTTATGGAGGAGGAATAGAAAAATACATCAAAATTTTTAAAAGCCAAATAATTTAAAATAAAAGGGAATTATACAAAAGTAAACATACAAATTTCAAAGGTCAAAATCACACCTAAAAGATGTTATTAAAAATGCATACACTATCTCTAATCAAAGATAAAACTTCATAGTTGGTCTCATGATAAATTCAATATCTATTGGGGTGCAATAGGCTAGTAGATTGGAATAGGAGAATTCAAAAAACTCTATGGTGCTACCTACTTTCTCACATAAGTGCCCAATCTTTACAATAGACTAAGGAATCTATAAGGGCATATGAGGAATGTGGAACACATTTTGGGAAGGTAGGTCCATTTTAATTTTCATTCATATAGCCTTCATGAGATTATATTCATACTTCATTTGTTGACCTAAGATTTGTGTGGCTAGGAGAAGTTATTCATAGTCCTTAATCTCAACAGTCTTCTTATTTTTCCAAACCTAATTTGAGTATCCTACTTAGATAAATAGTTCCTCTGCCTTATTTTTTCCTACATTCTCCCATCTATCCATTTCATTCCCCGCTTATAGGCAAGTGTGATTCTAAATCTATTTTCCCTTATATATTCCCTCTTTTCCATATCTAAAAAACTTGTTAACACCACTTTGTTTCAATTTTATCTATCCTTAGAAAAAATAATATGCTTGAGTAACTTTGGATTATTTTATTTATACCATGGATCTACATTTATAGATGTTCCTTTATTTCTTTTACCATTTTCCATTTTTGTAATACCTATTTTTTCAAACACCTGATTCCATTTCTACTTTCTTATACTTTTTTCATTACTGAGCAAAGTTTTATTGTTACTACTCACTCACCAATTTTATTTTCCCTTTTATGAACCTTTTTCCATTGATGATTGAGTAATGATTGTTACTACTCAATCATCAATGTTGTTTTACCATTTGTTTGTCTATATTTATTTAAGGATTTTTACTACTTTGACATTGATGTTTGATTACAATTTTTGACATGTATCCTTGTTCTGACTTGGTGAGTTTTCCTTTCTTACTTGGCTTACTTGTTTGAGTTTTTCAGTCTTTAGTAGCCTTGGATTTTTGGTTACCCAATTTAGTCTAAATTTTGACTTGGTCATTTAGTCCAACATAACACTTATCACCTCAACTTACCAAAGTTCCAAGTAAGTCTCATACACATAGCATCAATTATCTTGGATTTTCTATGTTTTTTATAATCTTTAGTTTTGTATACTTTGGTTTGTCAAAATCAATTTATGCACCCTCCATGATCAAAACTACAAACATAATAGACAACCATCAAAAAATAAATGTAAGTCAAGGTACGCATAAATTAATTTTACTTTTAAATTATTTATTTTTTAGTCTTTTAATTTTAAATTATTTTTTCTTTAAAATATAAAAACTTTTTAGCCTAAGCATTCTAGGTTTCTATTTTATTTTCTCGAAACACCATCTCTTATTACACTTGAGTGACATATGATGAGCTTTGAGAGGGACATATGTATACATAATATTTTAAAACTTTATTAATTAATTATACTTTCTATCTTTTAGGAACCCATCAAGTCCTACTATCTCTGAGTGCATGCCTTAAGGGGTGCACTAGGAAAGGGGTGGGTAGACCATTAGTGCTTTTCAAGATTGTTGTCCCTATACTACCACCTATTATATACACACCCATACCCTATAAACATTCCACTAAGATTTTATTCATATTTTCCACCCTCTTCTAGTCACTTCCACCTTCATTAACCCTTAGCTAGCCTAAAATCCATTTTGAAAATTTATGATATAATGTCGACCCCATCGACCTTGTAATCAATTGATAAAACTCATTTAGGGTTTAGGTTAGCCTATGACCGACGTAGACTAGGACCTAATTTATTTTTTTCAATAAAACATAATATTGATTAGGTTAAATATGTCAACTAAACTTTCAAAAAATAATAGGGTTTGATTTATCTATATAAACACATTCATTTTTCCATTCTTAGAGAGATAGAAAGAGTTAATTATTTATTTATACTTTTTTATAATCTACTCTTCCACCATTCTACTTGAAGAGTCTTAGCTTAGGGTTTCTACTTAGATAAGAATCTTGTCTTTTGTAAAAGTATTAGATTATTTATCCTTTATTAGTGATACATACAAACCATAAAAACCTCTTGATAAGCACCTTTGGCCAAGCGAGAGATTAAGTCTTGATGAGTTCATCTTCAAGGTAATTATCTCTAGTTTTGAACCTCTATTTTATTAGATAGAAGTAGCATAAGTAATGGTTTTTGAATATATTTTTATCCATGAATTAGGGTATTACCTATACATATCTTAGTGAGGATTATCTTATGAATATTTTGTGTATCCCTAAGATTACCTAAACCACCTTCAACAACTCCTAAATTAACTTAGCACTTTCCTCTTACACATGTTGTATAACTGGTTGTTCTTCATATAAAGCATAGACACTTAGACTTAGATCTTGGATTAAAACTATAGAGAAAGACTCATAATCTCTAAATATTAATCTAGACACCTTAAAATCAATCTATCTAAACTATTTATCCCTATATAACACCTTTAGATGATCAAAAGACACACAATAGACCATGAGACCTCTTTTGCTTTGTGCATGGGCTCATAACATAAAATCATGAAGAAAGACTCAAATATAATAAAATATTATTAAAAAGACACAAGACACACCTTACTTAACCTATTTTCAAAAAACCAAGACCTTTGAAATATTAGAGCATATGTACTAGGTTACTAACCCATACTTGCTTTGTTAATGGATTTAAAGACTTGTAGCCCCATTTTGACTGAGTTTTCCTCATATTTATCATGAAACCATTGATATCATAGAAAAAATAAATGATTTAAATACCCATTTAGTATTTATACAACATATATTAAATTGGGATATTGTTTCTTTGTACGAACTGACTCTGTCATAGATTATGTCAGGACTAATTAAGCCTCCAAGAGCCTTGTTTAGGAGGGTATATATTGAATAAGGTGGATTTAAGACTTAAGATTCATATTATATGTGGTAAATGACATATTAATACATCTCCACTCATAACTTGGTAATTTATCACCCTAGATAATGCTCAGAACCTACTGTCTCAATCTTATTAGGCCTATCACGTGTAAAACAAGGTCAAGGGATGGAACATAGATTTAATAAATGAATTAGGTTTTGAAAATTTAAAAATTGTATGTATGTATGGAGAAAAAAATGATTTAAAATAATTGATAAATTCCATAATATGGATTAGGAGAACTAGGAATCCCTAGTTAGGGACAGTTTGTAAGCAAAAGGAGCTATAGGGAAAATTATAAGGTCTCAAGACCCCCAAAAAAATTAAAATGTGTTTTTTATATATAATAAATATTTAAGAACTTAAAATAACCATACTAACCCTCTAGATATTGAATATGGAATTGGAGCTTGCTACCCTATCTAGTTTTTCATGCACAATCTATGGAATATCTTGAATAATACACTCCAAATGGTCCTTCAACGTTATATATATTCATTACACGTATAAACCATCATATTAAATCCTCTTGGGTTGAATGAATCACTCAACTCAACTGAAAAACCTCAACTTAGACACTAATCCTTATTCTAAACTCATGCAACAAACTCCAAAAATGGATTTAACAACCTTTTCCAAACAAATTAGATTCTAACCAACCTAAATCTCATCCAAAACAACCTAAATCACATGGAATATGATATATAACCTATCTTGGATGAAAATATATATGATCTTGGACTTGAGACACGTTTAGGCCTTATTACAAGCTTAATAGGCATATTTGCAAATTTGTAAAATTTGAACACCATAGTTTTTGGAGGGAAGATTATTTAGTATACCTAGACCACCTAGGACTCAACTAGGAACATGAAAACCATATTGATACTCATGAGGATGCTCTTGCATCAATATTTAATTTTATATTTACTAACCCCATTTTATGCCACAATCTTTGGTGTGCACTAGATTAGACTTTGTTTTATTTGTTATTAGTTTAGTGAATATGAAAACATAGAACTTAGTTAGGGTTATTCCATAGTTTTGCTTGACTAGAGTCTTTGGAACTCTCCCTAGTAAATTTATTTTGGTAAAATATCCCTTGCCTAGGTTTAGTAGATCCATATTGGTCATGACCCCAAATATCTAATGTATCAATAATTGGAAGTGTGAGTAGGATTTATCTACTTCGATCTAGGATTGATTTATAGATCAATTAAATTTCCCTTTACATACACTCTTCTCTTCTCTCTTATCTCATTTTATTATATATAGATCTTAAAAATCCTTATTTATGATCCCTCCTCTTATGTATGATAATACTCTACTATTTTAAAGACTTGTAATGTTGGATTAATGCCTTGGAATTAGAAAAATACTAAATTTTCCTTCTTCAATTAGTTTCATCTTGTGTGTGTGTTTTATGAATTTGCTGATTTATTATTGTAGGAAGTTGTTTTCTCTTAAGTTATTATCTAGAATCCCCACACCTCTATGCAAGAACACCATATTTTCTTATATAATTGGATTTATGATTGAATTAGCTATGTAAAATCTCCATTATAACCTTCTTCAAGGTATATGATGACCCTCCAATTATGTATTAAGTCTCATAATTATATATAGAACACTTACATAATAGAAGTTCAATTTGAGGATTGTGTGTTTTAATTTTAAGTACTTATACATTCTCTTGCGATGTTCTAAGAGAGTGGAAGATATCTCTATACCTTTGGTGCATCACCTATTTTATTTTTAGTTTAATCCTTATTATTTTTTCATGACAAAATAGATAGTCTTAGTTTAGATACGTCTCTTTAGCATAGTTTTAGGCCTATAGTTGATATTAAATCAAATTCATCTAGTTTAGGAAGGAAGTTGACCATCTTTGGAGGTTCATCCCAAGGATCCATGGCACCAAACCTTGGGGATGATCCCATTGTTTCCATTAGATCATTTTATTGAATGAGTGGGTACAATATCTAAGTGATAATAGGTTGTTTTAGACTCATGATAGGGTACAAAAAACTAGTCATAATGCCTAGGATCTTGTATATGTGCCAAATATAGAATTATAGAATCTATGATACTTTGCCTATGCATAATATTTCTTTTTGGTCATTAATTAGTATTATAAGTTGTAGTGGTTTTTGTAACCCATTTATTAGTTCTATGTGACTTCTTTAGTACAAATATAATTATGGGTCTTTGTACCCTCTTTGAAACATGTTTATATTCTCTTAGTAATTAGTTGGGCCTTCTAGGTGTAAATGAGGGATCCATGGATTCAAAAATGTATCTTTTATGTAATAGCCTCACAAGTATCATCCACCTATGAAATGGTATTAGATTTTTTTTACCCTTTTTCTCTTGATTAACCATAATATCTTGTATAATTAGTTATTTTGGAATAAACTTCTCTTGTTGTAGTAGATTCTCATATTGAATCCCTAAAATTATGATTGCCCTATTGGCATGAATATAATTGAGACATATATTCACTATGGAGGCTACTATATGAATCTTATGAATCCAAGGTCAGCCTAGTAACATATAAAAACCTCTCATATGTGGTATAATTAAAAATGTTGTGGTCACGTGTGTTAGACCAACCTATAATGGTAAATCAATCTCACCATTAATTTGTGATTTCTCAAAAATGCTCTGACCATGTTTTTTTAAGTGTATGAATCATCATGTGTGTATCCTAAATATGTAATTAATTTTATGGTACATCCATTCTCACTAGAACCATTATCAACCTTAACATTATGTATAGGTTGATGATCAATATGTATTCTAATAAACAATGAGTGAAGAACTGAGTCATCATCCACAATTTTAATGTCAAAAAATGTAATATAAGGCCTCTAAACCATAAGAGGTATTATGTGTGTAAATTTTACAATAATCCCATATAATTGGTGTCTATAAAGTGTTGGAGAAGAATGCAAATAATATTCCACTTTCACTTCAAGTGTTTCCTTAGAATCTCACTTGAACTCTTATTAGCCTTTTATATAATTTTTAAATCACTTATTGTATAGGTATTTTATGGTATCTTCCCATTTGTATATGAATTATTTTTAGCCATAACATTTTTATATGAACATAAAAATACATGATTAACACTAACACATTCTTTATTATTTTCATAGGTGACCTAATTTCCCAATGATGTGATCTTGAATTGAAATACTTATTTATTTTTGCAACTCTTATATTAACTTGTTCATGATTATGATTTTATCCTTGAGGGATTCATAAGAAAAACCCCTATGTAATTATGATTTAATATACATACACACACTATCTATAAGAAATATGGGAGATGGAGGATGCTAAGGAATAATATGTTAGTTACCTTAATTTGGTACTATAGCATAAGTACCTTACCCCTTGGAGTAGTGATATCATGGTCTAGGCTAGAGGGAAATTAATTATCACCCTCCTTAGGGTTAAGAGGAGGAAGAGGTTAATTATTTTCCATTTTAAATGTTACAAAGACTAATATGAGAATATAAAAATAGAGACATATGAATTATATAAAATACTCCAACATGATAAGGAAATCATAAATAAATTTGAAACCCTAGAAGATTAAAAACCCTAAAGCAAGATAGAGTTACACAAGAAGACTCATAGGTCAAGTTCACAAAAAATTTAACACTTTTTTCATTAAGGTAAGGGGAATGGCCTATTAAATTTATACAAAGTTTTTCTAAATTAGGCTAATTAAATCATTCATATTTATAATATTGTAATAAATAAATTGAATTTGAGAAATATGTTAAATATGGAAAAGTAAAATGTTAAACAAAATTATAAAAGTAATAACGTGAAAGATAAATAAAACCACTTATGCCATGATACGTAGGAAGATATAATAAGAAAATGTGTGGAATAATTTAGTCTAATGATATTACTTAGTTTATCATATTCTAGAAATTATCTTTCTAGCAGTTGGGGCACTAGCATCAGAATTCAAACACTTATGTCAATGCTTTTATCCTGATTTTGACACTTCTATCCATCTTAAGATACATAACCTTTTTGTAAAAATTATTTTCATCTATTATGTTTCATTATCACCTTGTAGTTTATCTTTTCATATTGTATGTACATATCTATAGAATCAGTCTTTTGTTCAAAACCCTAGGTTTATTTATTAGGGAATTCCACCTTGAAAAAAGGGTTAGTGGGCTCAATTAAAGACAATCTAACCTCAAATATCCCTTTGTCAATTATTTCTACCTCCATATATATAATATAAATAGGTCATCATAATGATGTACTTTTCTCCCTTATGTGGACTTATGAGTGAATAATTTTGAAATAAGTTATATGTGAGTGCATCTAGTGATCTAGCTTATATATTGACAAATACTACTCATGGGTTTCTCTTTGAATGCTTAATACCTATAAGTTGACTACTAATATAATTGATTTGTAATTATGGAATAAAAGGGTAATATAGCTCATTTGTACAAATTATTTTTAGTAGTGTAGTGTGAGATTTTGAGATGTTCTTTCTTGATTCATAGTAAATGACCTTTTATTTGTATTTATACCCTACCTTTTGAAATAATATAATTAAAGGATTAAATTAGATAAATATGTTGATTTTTACATATTAATATATTTTTAATTTGATTATTTGGAAGGTAGGGACACTAACATCAATTTTGGGACACTAACATTGATGTTAATGTCCTAATATAAATGTTAGTATCCTATAGGGTAAAACATTATTAAGGATTTGTAACTATTTATGTAAGATGGAAATTAGGTGTTATGTAGAATTTAGGCTATAATTAGTATGTTTCAATAGTTTCTTAGGGTCAAAATATAGGATAAATAATTTGATGCATTAAGATGGTGAATGTGAGACTTTTGGTAGTGAGAAGGTTATTAACTAAAAGGTTGAGCCATGATTCATCTTTTTCTAGTTTACAAGACCATTATGTCATATGAATTCAAAGTTTACTATCTATAGGTCCACATACCATGAAACTTATTAATTCCTTAAATTTTTAATTTATTATGGTTTAATTATCTAAATTATTTCACATTTATTACCTTGAGAAGACACTGATCTATACAAGTTTATTTTTAGGTCTTGTATGGAGAAAATGAGACATAGGGGCATACCTATCAACATCATGTGAAATTGTTATAAGTATCGAATATACTATTTTATCCTTTTAATATATTGTTTTTAATTATATATTAAAATGGGGGCATCTATATAAACATAAATTTGGTATTAGACACTTTGGTAACATCAATTTTGGTAAACTTTGACATATTTATAAATTATGTACACATGTGAATCATCTACACACTTTCCTCTATCCATCTACCCACCTATTTTATTGGCCAAACTTTTCCATCATATACACTTATTTAATATCATCATAATTTGTTCAAGAACATTCTATAATCCTAAATAAACAATTGTCATATTTTTAATCACTAATTTTCATTCCCATAACAATACTGACAATAATCAGACAACTATACTTAACATAAGTGTTGGCCTTATATTTGAAAAATATAGGAATACTTACAAATATTTTTAAAATTATGAAGTCTCTATTAGGTTGGCCTAGATACATATCATGATTCAGTCATAATGGTAAATATTAAAGAGTTGGATATAAATATAAAATAAACCATAAAGTTATACTCACTTGGTCATTAGTCAGAAATCACATTGAGAAATTGATTAACACTCTCTTGAGACATTATCACAAAGGCACAAAAATATGAAACCCCCTCAAATCAGTATCCCTAGAGCTAAGTCTGAATACACACACATGTCAAAGTTATATGGTGTGAAGTATCACAGACCAAACATTGCATTGTGTTTACCCTATTCTTGGATTGATGTTAATTTTAATAGGATAAAATAATAGAATAAATTTAGATTAAAATATATATGGAAATAAAGATTAAAGATGAATGTGAGTGATTAAGACTGATCTGATAATAAAGTATATTATTTATAAAAATTACTAAAGAGATCAATATACGTAACTTTATCATTTGAATGTTTGATTGTGATTTTGTTCTAATAGTAAGAACAAACTCAAAGTAGGCATGTAATCCATATAGATTTGGAGTTGATTATTTGTGCATGTAGGGTTAATAACATCAATCCTAGGAACATCTATCAACACTATTGACTAGGGTTGACATTCTTATCTTGATTAGATTTTCCCCTCTATAATCATACATTATGATGTATATTTCTAATATGTTATTATTTATGTAGTTTATAACCCTTAATTACATAAAAAAACTCTAGAAATAAGTTTCCTTCTCCTTTAAACCCTAGGTCTATTTGTGAAGGATGAAAACATGTAAAAAGTGAGGAAGTGAAATTGGGATGAGCTGACACCAATCACCCCTTTTGATTATTGATCACTACTTACATATATAATACTCCAAAATGGGAATTAAAGCCACACAAAGTAATTCCCTTTAGTGTGAAAGTGAATTTGTGATCTTTTGATATATGAATTCACCTAGAAATATGGCATTGTCTTGACATTATTTTCTCTTGATTTGGTTTTATGTGTTTCAAACATGGTTTGTGACTACTCCTAGTGTTTAATTTACAATTTGAAAATAATAAGAAAAATATATGGAATGTGTAGTAGTGTATGTATGTTTGATAAATAAGTTTTAAGTGATTAATAAATGTGGGTTTGGTTTGTGTTTATATGAGTCCATTTGGGTTATTTCACTTGATAATAACAAGCTAAGTGAATATCCATAGACAATTTAAAACATGCAATTAAAATGTAGTGATCAATATCCATATAATAAACTTTGAAAGTTAAATTATACATGAAGCTTGAGATTTGAAAGACCAAGGAAGGAATACACATTATGTGAGTAAACCATGTTTCCTTGTAACTTTCTAAAGATGATGCTTAATTTTCAAAGCATTAGATAACTATGCTTTTTTGATGAAGTAATTAATATTTGGGTTGTTTATGCTCCAAATTTATGCAATTATTCAAACCTATGGGTTTTGAAGATAAATGCCCAAACCCTCATGAATGCAGAGTATCCATAATACCATTGAGTGTCACTAAACCTCAAGTGCATTAACTCAAATAATTGATCTTGGACCTTAGAATGGTAAAGTAGTAATTGTATACACATAATAATTTTCACTTTATCACTTAATGATGTTTTCTTTTGTAGCAAACTATAAAACTTCAATATTAATGAATGTACACCTTAAAGGGTGCACCAGTAAATGGGTGGGTGGGCCTATGGTTCTTTTCAAGATAATATATGTCATGATCATATTTGCCTTTCTACCTATCTCCTTCCATCCTATCTCACTCATCCATGTTAGCTCCCTCATTTACTACTACATCAAACCAATATGATGCAATCTATTTTGTATATTTTCCCTCTCCATATTATATCAACTTGTATTGTGTCATTAAGATATAATATTTTGGAATTTATGTTATTTTTATTAGATGAATTAGTTTGATGTTATACAAATCCTTTCAACTACACCATATTGGGCCAATACAGTCATCCTAATTATTAGGTTGGGTTTGTGTAATTGATTACTATATATATAAGTCATATTTCATTCCAAATAGATCTTACACACTCTATTTTATCTAATTTATCTCTCACATCTTCCCTAGTTCACATTTAGAGGATTTGAGTATAGAATAGTGTCTTAAAGGAATCTCATCTTGTGTAAGTATTGAATATTTCATAGGAGGCCCTTTGTTGGCTTGGAGCCTCTTTCAAAACACCATTGGCTAAATAGGATATTGAGGCTCAATAGGTCCACATCAAAATAAGTATTTCTAACCTTAGCTCTTTCCTTTATTTTGTTTATTAAATATTTGTTACTTGTTAATTATTGAATGAATGTGTGTTTATCCTTGTTTAATATATATCTACACTTATACATAGTGTGGCTATATGATTTCTTAAATTTTATTTTTATCCATTATTAGGTATAATAGACCCCCATTTTTATACCATGGCTCCTTACCCATTTTAATTATTCTACCCTTTCCACCTTTTAGTTTAGTTTACTTTATTTACACACCTACTTACATTGTTTATTTATAATATATATTTATTGGATTAGAGGTATAACTAGAGAGATCTCACTATGTCATAGGTCTAAAATATTTGTAAACCTTTCCTTTGATATTAGAGATATAAGTACCCACTTTTTAGGTTTGTAGATCTATTGGTCATGTCCTAAACATTCGGTATCATTGGGATATATTTTATTAACCATATACGACTCTAGATATTTAGGGATGTGATAATAGGATAATCCTATCCCATTTCATACATTATAGTGAACCCAACATCAAGTTTACCATTACCTTAAAATTTTCAGCCAACTAATTGACATGCTTGCTATAATTATATTCTAGTTTTCCTTTCTTTCAAAAACATCGGCTAGCCTAATATAGTTATGTTTCAATTTTTTTTCCTCTTTATAAATTATTAAAAAAATCAAATAAATACATATTTTATAGATTGAATGTATCAACATGAATAGAGTTTAGTTTATCTTTTCAACTACATCAGCAAGGGTTGATACAATTTAGTCTATCTTTCCAACTACATCGGTTAGGGCCAATATATTTCAATATGTCTTTCCAACTACTTTGGCCAAGGCTAATGTAGTACATTTCTATCCTTCCACCACTAGTCCCACCTTTTAAAAAAAACTTTATCATCTAATCTGATATATTCTATTTTAAAAGTTTACTACATTGACTTGGATGATACAACCTATTTTTTAGATTTAGTTTCTAACTATTTAATCCTAGCTGGTACCATAAATTTCTTATGATCAGTTATTCATCATCATAGTCTTGAGTCATATATCATTATAATGTCATATTTTAAGTTTTGAATTAGTCAATAAATCTATATATTCAAAAATATAGATTTGAAGCTCACTTCTATCCTTACTTTAGATGGAATAATTTAACTACTTGCTCTAAGTACTTACACTTCTCCCATGGTCAAATATTCCCTAGTGGATATTCCCAATCTTAAACCAATTGTTTAATCATGTAAACTAAATGTTGTGCCAAAATGAAACATGGTTCAAGTCACTCACCCTAGTCCCAACTATTATACACCTTCTCTTATGGTTAAGGATCTTCATGATGTCTCCCCACATATGATGATACTTATTATGGAACCATAGAATATCCATATGGTTTTCCCCTTCCTGACTATGATTATGATGATCCTTATAAATATTTTCTTATTGAAGAGGATTCTTAGTATCTCACCTTCACTACTTCTCACATAGTTTAAAATCCACACCACTATTTTCCCACCTATGATTATGACTCTATTGAAGATGAATACCATGTAATGATAGTATATTTTCTAATTGATGATGATGTGTTTGATTTTTATATATTTAATTACAAACATATTAATGATGAGCATGGTTCCCTTAATGTCTACCCACCATTTATCTTGCCCTTAGATGGCCCTGGAAGGATGAGTCATCAAACCTCCACTCATTCAATATTTTTTCCCAATTCATCATCTTATGAAGAACACCTAATTTAAATCCATACCACATGGTGCATTATAGGTTATTTTGCTCCTCAAGGCTATATAAATATTCATAATTATCATACTTCTTATTATCTATCTAAATAAAAAAAATTAGATTGTATCATCTAGCCCAATACCATTTAGTTTAAATTATCTTCAGCCAATTGCATCATCCATGACACATAATGTGCTAATACAATTCTATCACATATAATCAACTGTATCATTCATGATATAGTGTGGTGATATAATTCTATCATCTATAGATAACTATATCAACTATGACACATAATGTGCTGATATAATTAATTTTCCTTCATAAAACTACACCACACATGACTAATAATGTTTTGTTCTAGTTATATCTATCTCACCTATAGTAAACTACATCAAAAATGACCTAGAATGTGCTAATAAACTTATTTATCTATAGTAAACTATATCGGCCATAACTCAAAATGTGTTGATACATTTGATTTTGTTTCATCAGTCTACATCAACCTAGATGATATAGTTCTTTTCATTATTCTTTTTTCATCATATTGTGTTGACCTGGTTGATATAATTCATTTTGGTCATATATTTTCACTAGACTATATCAACCTAGTCAATATAATACATTTTAGTTTTGATTTTCAAAACTGTATCAGCCTAGTTGTTATTTTAGATTATAAGTTTTTATCTCCTCCCATAGATCCTCACATTGCCTTATATGCCATTTTTTGTGACATAGTTCCACATATATTTTGACATAATTACTAGGCCTATTTATCTTGAGGTTATCTCTTATCCACCTATATCCCACACTTTAGGTAATATTGTGATGCCCATCCTCTTATTATCACACATGTTTGGGCATCTTGTGATGCCATTCCTTTTCATAATACACATATTGGGGCACCATATGTTGCTCATATTTTAGCCTTTGGACATATTTTAATCTAAATAATTTATCTTATACATGATTATGGGGCATTTTACAATCCCCACCATCATTTTCTTGACTTATTAATCTCTTGTCCTTACTATGATGTAGCATTCAATAAAATTTCACATATTACAAAAAAAACAAGTTCATCTTCAATAAAAAATTTAAGATGCATAGGCTCACATATCACATGTTCATCCTTGATATAGACATTAGCATAGGTTTTTCTTATAATTTTTGTCTCATGTTTATTTTTTTGTGTTTTGTTTTATTTTCATTTAGTTTTATTTTAATTACACCATTGTTCCTTTGTGGTTTTTGGTACTATTTCATTTTACTTAATCCATTGTTTCCTTTGTGGTTCTTTGGTTTAATTTCATTTTACCTACACCATTATTTCATTTTGGGTTTTTTGGTTTTATTTAATTTTACATATACCATTATTTCCCTTTTGGTTCTTTGGTTTTATATCACATTGTTTTTAGTCTTTGTTTCCCTTGTGGTTCTTAGATAACACATTTAATTTTTAATTTCATAACATTTTTTTCATTTTCACCTTAGACTCTTTATGATTCTTTAACCATTTATCTTCTCCCTATTTTTGGATGACCATTTATTTCCCCCTCTCTTGGGATGACTATTTACTTTCCCCCTCTTTTGGGATGAGTACTACTTTCATTATTATTTATGATAAATCTATTTTAGGTTAGAACAACATCCCTAGTGACATGTTTATCATAACATAGCCTCCATCTCTTTTGAATCATTCATTTCCATCCTCATGATCAACTATGATAATTTTCATCACTATGTCACTTTTATTATGTGGATAGATCTTTCATGATACCCACATTTACTTTATTTTATTTCACTTGAGGCACATATAGGATGTTTTGAGGTTAAAAATTTACTTGTGGGAAATTTTAGGAGTCTTTATACACCAGGTTATTTGGGTCCCTCTCTTTAGTATCCAAGTGCAATTTATCTTGTATTAGATACCTATTTTCATCCATGTTTAGTTTTTTGAATCAATATGGAGGAAGAATATAAAAATAAAAAAAATATTTAAAATACATATCATAGTAAAAGGTGATGTTAAAAGGGAAATTATATCTTTAAATTTAGATCACACAAAAAGATGTGATCTTTGTTTGGAACATATCTTATTCTAGTCAAATATCAAACGCCATTGTTGGCCTCATGATAGAGACAAGGTCCATTGAGGTGTATTAGGCTAGTAGACTAGGGTATGAGGTATATTATTATTAAATAATTGCACCTTATTACCTTTTTGTGTCATCTATCATCTCACATAAGTACATAATATTCATATTAGGTCGATGGATCTCTAAGGGGTATTGAGGAGAGAGGAACATGTTGTAGAAAGGTAGGATCATTTTAATTTCATGGATTTAACCTTCATGGGATTATTTATGTACTTCACTTAGTCTACATTTTTTGTTCACTATTTGGAGTGTCCTAGGTCCTTGATGTCCATAATTCTTAGCTCTACCCACTTGTTTAGTGTCTCATTTCCGCTAAGGATGTTCACATCACCCATATGTCACATCACATTACTTATCTACATCATATTATCCTTGATACTCCTTTTGATGGGTATCACTTTTATTTGATCACATCTTTGACTCATCTATATCAAATTATTATCCTACTTACACCCTTTATATTTTAGTTTTTGAGTTTCATTGTAATACCTCAGATAGGACCAAATTTTACTCACACTCATTCCATCACTTTCACTTCCCACACCATCTCGTAGTCATACTTATAATGTCTCTCAGTGGTCATGATTTATTACATTATAATTTAGTTCAATCACTAAGTTTGAGTTGTCATTCATTAGATATTTTTATATACCATGTTCTTATTTGATTTTTGGGGATTTCACTTATCTTATATAAGAAATTTAACATTCCCACATGTTCTTATTTATTTTTGACTCAACATATTTTTATTACATTTGAGTTCCATTTTAATTTTTAGTCATTTATGTGTCCATCATGTTTAATTTGACATGCTTATATTACATGAGATGAAATTTCATTTACTTGAATATCTTTGTTGGGTTTGTTCTTACATTGATATTTTATTCATCTTACATATATTTGTTTAATTCCTTCTTACATTAATATATATTTTTATTTATTTATTACTTAGGGAAAATGAGTCCCTATCCCATAAACATAACATTCCAAATTTCAAAATAAGCTTGTCTTAGTAGAATAACCATCAAGGCATATGGCTAACTAGAAAAAAAAGTGACAAACAGTTGAAAGTTTTTTACATTCAGGCCAAATTAACACAAAAACATACTCCAACATCATTCATCAGCCATGAGAAATAAAATTCCTTATAGGATAATTAGGAATGATTCAACCTTTCTTTCTATTTCTAAAAATTTTCCATTCTTCTTGATTACTTAATTTATCTAAGACCAAGCTTGTCTCACCACCCACTTTTTTAATTTTACCTTATCTACTTTATTCTGACTATTCATGTCCCTTTCTCTCTTCTCACTAGATCTGGTGATCTTAGAATTTAGATAAAAAAACATAACTAGTTTTTTTACTTAACTCTAGAATATTTTCTAAAGAAGACTCAACTCTATTTCCTAAAAACAAACCTAGCTTGCTATCTGTAATCACTGAAATAAGCTCATCTTTATTCTCTTTCCCACAAGGAGAGATTGATTTTCTCTTAGATTTGAGGCATGAACATGAAACATGACCCAATTGAAAGTAATTTCTACATCTAAAATGAATTTCTTTAAAATTAATAGGTTGAGACCAACATGTCTCTTTAACTTTTAATTCAGTCTTCTCTGCTAAATCCTAAGAGACATCTAAACAAAACAACATTCTATCAAAATTTGTTTGGGAGAAATTAAAATAAGAGGCATCAATTTCTAATAATTCTCCCAAAGATTTACCAATCACTAAAATCCCATATTCATTCCATAACTATAGAGGAAGATATGTTAGCCTTACCTAAATGGAGTAGATGGAAATATTTTTAGTTTATCAACAAATAAAGCCTTCAAAATTCCATGATTTAGCTTGAATAATCTTATTCTAATTAATCAAATAATCAAAATCCATAATAAAAAATCCTTTTACACAAGGATAAATTTCCATATCACCTTCTAATAATGACTTCTAGGTAATCGAAAGCCACTTATGAAATTATGATAGGGATGGCCAAAACCTATCAAAGTAGTAGATCATACTCCTTTCCAAAAACCATTATTCACTATCAAAAATCTCTTCTAGAGATTTAAATTTAAAATTAACCACCAAGGGATTCAAAACCCTTGATTTATCAATATAGACAAAATCTGAGGAAGACCTAACCTCTAAATTCAACTTGGCTATGGTCGACTGTTGGCCTCTCAAAATATCATTACAAACTCTAATTTCTATCATTGACTCCAAGGGTTTTAAATTTTCAACTTGTGAATTATTCAATGATTAAAAATATGGCCTAAAGCCCATGCCCTCTAACAATGGATCCATTATTTTCTCTTTTTATTCCTAAGGCCAATTGTCAAACCCTTACTCATGCTTAAGCGGTATCCCATTTGCTATAACTTATGTGATATCCATGTTTAAAACCAACTCAAATATCCACCTGATGTAAGAGGAAGAACCCAAGGAAAATCCTTAGATCACCCAAGAAGGAAGCATGGAAAGAGATGTTGAAGGGCCAATCCCTAAGATCGTGTATAGGTAGGCTCCATGGAGCCATAAGGAGTGAGCAAAAAACCCAAACTTATTACATAATTGACTCTTGCTCAGACTCTCTTTTCTTACATTAATATCTTACTTACAATGGTTTACATGTTATTTCACATGATTTAGTATGTTCTACATTCATTCATCATCATTTTTCATTACATGTTTGATATTTTGGTTCTAATCTAGCCTTTGTGATCATATCTTTCCAATTTTCCAAGTGATTTAATCATTTTTTATATTTTTCATTTATACTTTGATCATCCTACGTATGCATGTATTGATTCTATTTTTCACATTATATCCTTAGGTTATCTCAAATACAATTACTTCACCCTCCAAAATCAATACTATGGTATTTACATGCAGTCATTTAGTGGAAAAATTAATCAAGGTATGTATATGGTACTTTTAGTTATTTTTTTCCAACAATTTTTTAATATTTCATTTTAATTAGCTTAGTTATTGTGTTACTATTTTCTTTCTCAAAGCATCATCCAATGTTACACTATTGTGACATGTGATGATCCCTAAGTGGTTCATATGTATATACACACATAATATTTTTCACTTTATCACTTACTAATGCTTTCTTTTTCAACAACCTATCGAGCCTCAATTTCACTAAGAGCACATCATAAAGGGTGAATTGATAAATGGGTGGGACGGTGTTTGGTTCTTTGTGATATATGTGTAGACATTATTTATGAATTATATACAACCTCAATCTCGTAAACTTGGAAAATACATATCATGGATGTACCTTTAGCTTCTAGAGCTTTCTTACTACCAAAAGGCTAACATACACTATCTCTTTTTGCCCAATTATTTATCTCTTAGTCCAACCCATGTTATTATAATGAATAAAACCTTTTATCTTTCCCATAATGTTAGAAACTCAGTTATCTTCCATCTTAAGAATTTTTGGACCTACACCTATTTTCTAGTTGTTCAGATACTTTCATCTTAATCAAACACCTACATCAATACAAGTGTCCTATCCCAATACAAGTGTCCAATTTCATAAAGTCATAAAATTTGAGACTAAAAGGTATTACTATGGTCATATTAAGCTATTTAATGTGACATATCCTCTAAATGAATTTGGTATAAATATATTATCAACCCTCATTCATTACTAACCTAGGATAGACCTATAAAATACTAAAGAAACTTACCAAAAGTAGTCAATCAAGCACTCAAGTGGGAACAAATTCCCTATTTTATCTTATTTCCATATTAGTCATAGGTACATCATATCCAAGTCTAAATTACTAAAGGATCATTCTCTGAGCCACATTTTCCAAGTTACAAGCTTGGTCACTATTGCACTTGCTTATCACACATTGCATGATTCACGCACAACTTAGCATGTAGGGGAGAAATATAAAAGTCTAAGGACCTCTTAAGAGTATTGGATATGTCATAAATTCTCATTGACTAAGGCTTATTTATGGTAGTATGAAACCATGTGCCTACTAACCTATTTTTCCCACAACCATTATGAATATGAATAATTAGGGTTTTATCTTTTTACAGTGAGTGGTGATTTATAACCTAGATATGAATTCACTATAGTGGAGGTGAAAATAACCCAAAAACATTCAGGTGGTCACATCTAATTAAAAATTTATTATGTACTAGACAACTACATTCAACTTAAAAAATATCATCAACATAAATATCCCAAGTTGATGTAAGTGTTCACAACTATATAGGTATAATTTATAGAATTAGGTGACTGATCTAGAATCTAGATATAGTATACTTTATGCTTGTTCCATATCCATATTTTCATTAGAATAAAAACTAGGTACATATATTATTTTTATTATCATTTCAATATTTATCATAGTTGTACCTTATATCTTTAACATCTTAGCATAATAAATTTAGTATAAATTCTAATGTTCACAAACAATTGGCCTACTTTATAGATAGTCTACTATCCTTGTGCCCTAGGATATCTCTTACCCCTTTTTCCCTAAATTCCCCACATCTACATTTTTAGGGTTAAACATTTGGTGAACTCAACCTATTATGAATGTAAAAAAAATTTGATTTAGGATTTCCAACCTCCAAGGGCTTCACCTTGTTGTGATGGTTTTTTAGTTTCAAAACTTTACCCTAAGGTTTTACCCTCCTCTGGTCATAAGGACATCATGGGCATATTCTTGCAATTGGTTTCTTCCTTGATTGGTACATTTTGGCTTCCAAATAGATCCATTTCAAAATTACTTAAATTTATTTTCCACTCATGTTGATATATTCAAAAACCTTTTTTGTTCACTCAAATTTGGTAAAAAATTTTCAAACTTAGTATTTTACTAATTTTAGTAAATTTAGACCTATAGGTCATATATTATGCCTTTTTCCCCTATTTTTTGGGTTTGTCTGATTTCCTATTTTTCCTAAAATTTTTATTTTAGATTCTAAATTTTCTTATCCAATAACTTTATAATGATTTATCTTCATTTGACACATTACGGTCACCCTGACCTTTGGTCTCAAAACCTTAGTTAACGTAAGGTTTCATGATTTACTATTTTTTAAATTGTAATTATTGATTTCAAAATGTTAAAAATTTAAAAATAGGAATTTTACCTTTTCCAAAATCATGTTAAATATGGATACATCTCTTAGTTACTTCATTATAAATTACATAATGGTAGTTGTTACTTGTTATGTTTCATGCATAATTTGATGAATTAAGGCTATAAAGGGTTTAAAATATAATCATAAGAAAATCATGAAATGATCCTAATTGAGATAAAATTCAAAATTATCTTTACCAATCTTGTTTCAATAATATTAATTCTCTTCCTTCTAACCCTAAAGAGGGTGATAGTTACCATCCCCTTTAAGTAGGTCCATGTTATCACTCCTTCAAGGGGTAAGCTAGTTGGTGTATTTATGCATGTTTAATATGATGTACCTATGGTTTGTGTTTGTAAAGACTTAAAATATCAATTCATATTTATGATAAATTTAATATAAGAGTGGAAATATAATTTCACTTTAAAGATCACATTGTTGGAAATTCAGATTAGATACTTATAGAATCCAACACATGGTAGTGTTAATCATGTGTTTGCACAATCATATACTAATGTTGTGAAAAATAAGGTTTCATATCCAAATGAAAATATATAATAGCATACTTATAAAATACATGATCTCAAAAGTGACCAAAAGGTTACTAAATTTCCAAGTGAAATCCAAAGAGAAATGATTCAAGACAAAGTGATCAAACTACCTCCTCCACTTCCTATCAAGAAATCCAAATACTATTGTGAATATCATAAAATATATGGGCATCATATATATTGTTGATTTGAATTAAATAACATGATACAAAGTCACAAAGATAGTGTTAGTCCTAAAATTCATACATCAAC
>JARHVA010001592.1:3007500-3012500 GCA_037957365.1 Torreya grandis
TAGGATCAATAATATATATTTTTAGATAAGATACATAAAAACCATTATGCATTTCGGCTAAAGCTACTGACAATACAAGTCTTAATGTTATAGGATTAATCTCTTATAGAACCTCAAAGGGTCAAACATATCTTGGTGACAACTTTGTTGATTTCCAAAACTTGATAGGACCCTTTTAAGGTTTAACCCATATAAAAACTTTATCTCCTATTGATAATTCCCTTGCTATTATTTTTAGATCAACATAAATTTTCTATCTATCATTATCTTCATCCAATATTTTCCTTATCAAATTTACTTATTCTTCTATTTCTACAAGCATATCAGTTATAAAGACCACTCTATCTTCCAATTTATCCCATTTGATTAGTATTCTACACCTTCTACCATACAATGCCTCAAAAGGAGCCATTTTCAAAGTTTATTAGTATGAGTTGTTATAATCAAACTCAACCAGTGGTAGGTATCCCTCCCATTTATTATTGTTATTCCATGCAATACATTCTTAAATTATCTTCCAATATCTAATTTATTCCTTACATTTTCCCATCCATTTTTGGATGGTAAGTTTTACTAAAATTCAACTATATACCCAAAGTTGAATTGAGAGTATGCCAAAACCTTGAGGTCATTCTGGGGTCCCTATATGAAATGATATTTTTAAAAAAACCAATGTAATATATAAACCTCTTTCACAAACCTTTTATCAAGCATTGGTGCATTATTTATTAAATTACTTAGAATGAAGTGAGCTACCTTGGTAAGTTTATCTACAACTACAAAAATCATACCATGATGGTTTCTAGGCATAGGTAATCCTTGGACAAAGTCCATGATAATAATTTGTCACTTTAATTATATATGGAATGTGGGTGTAACAACCCATCTAAATGCACATGTTTAGCCTTAATATGTTGACACTTCAAGAATCTATATGCAAAGTTTGTTGCATCCTTTTTTATTCCCTTCTAAAAATACAATGGACATAGTTTTATTAATATCATACTCACTCTAGGATATTTTTAATATGTAGCATTGTGCAATTCCTTTAGCAAAATATTCCTTAAGTTTTCCCTATTGAGAATATATATTCTACCATAGTACCTAAAAATTACATCAATCTTGAGTTGAATACATTGGTATCTATGATATTGAGAATTATTATCCAAAGCTTTCTTAACTTGTTCATAGAATTCACCTCTAGGTGATTATTTTTATGCCTAATCTCAAAAATTACTTATTATTATGGCCAAAGCTAAATTTACTTTCAATGACTAAGGGCATTTAAAACTCTATTCTATTTGTCCTTAATGTAGTTAATATCAAAATCATAATCTGACAAAAATTCTAACCACCACCTCTAAAGAAAATTAATTTTAGGTTGGGTAAATATGTAATTGAGTCCCAAGTTATTAGTTTTAAGCTTAAAAGGCTTTCCCAACAAATGATACCTCCAAAATTTCAAAACATGAACTATGGTAGTTAGTTCTAGATCATGAGGAACATAATTTTCCTCATAAATCTTTAGTTTCTTTGACTCATAGGCCACAACTTAACCATCCTACATATTAACTCCTCCTAAACCATCTCCTAATGCATATGTTATAATTGAAAAATGATTTAGAGGATCTGAAGTCTGTAACATTGGTGCTGAAGTGAGACTCTTTTTTTAAAATGTAAAAGGCTTCTTCACACTTAACAAAACAAATAAAACATTGCTCTTTATTTTGAAGAGAGGTGATTATATTATATATATTTGAGATATTTATTAAAAATTTCCTATAGTACACTGCTAAACCCCTGAATATATGCACCTCGTGCACATTTTTGGGTGTTGGACACTCTATAATGGATCTAATATTAGTTAGATCCATTGAAATTATTTCTACAAAGATAATGTGTCCCAATTATTATACTCTTTTGAAATAAATCACACTTGGACAAATTTCCATAAATTTTGTGCTTCTACAACTACTATAAAACCAAGTGCAAGTTATCAACATGTTCTTCTCCACTTTTGGAATAGATGATAATGTCATCCAAACATACTAGCACAAAGTGACCAAGGTAATCTCTAAACACACTATGCATGATATTCATGAATGTTGTAGGAGAATTTTTTAGTACAAAAGGAAGTAATGTGAACTTTTAATGCCCATAATTAGTCCTAAAATATATTTTTGGAATGTCTTCCTCTATAATTCTCAACTAATTGTACCAACACTTAAATCAACCTTTAAAAGGATATTTTAACATGCATTTGATTAAAAACATCATCAATGTGAGGTAATGAATACCTATTCTTTATTATTTCCTTATTAATCATTTGATAATCAATTCATGAATTAAGGGTTCCTTCCTTCTTCTTGATAAAGACTATAGGTGCACCCCATGGTGAAACACTTGGTTGAATCAATCCTTTAGCCAACATCTCTTGAAGTTATATATTTAACTTGATTAACTCAATTGTTGTTATTTTGTGAGTCTTAAACTACATTTTTTATCCTAAAATTATATCAATGGTAAAATTAAATTCCCTTTTGGGAGGTATCCCTAATAATTCCTATGCAAAAACATCCTGAAACTCTTGTATAAAAGGATGGTATTCCAAAGTGGGTTCTTTAACTTCATAAATTTCTTCCATCTTAACTAAGAATTCTTGACATCCCCTTTATTGTGCCTTCTTCAACTGTATGGTTGAAATTTTACTTATTTTTAACTCTTTATAATATTTTTAGATTTGGGTTTGTTTTCTAAAATCATCTAAATACTCAACCTTATTTAGGAAATAGTCAATTTTGGCTTTGTGCCTAGAGATCCAATTCACTCCTAGGATCACATTGTATGACCCTTGTGGTACTGCATAAATATCAACAAACATGGTGAATTTTGGAAACTTTATTTTAGCCTCAATAATAAATATTTTAACATTTACCTTGGATTCATTACCATAATAAACTAACCAATCATTTTCCATAAAAATAGCTTTCCTAGATAATTTACTTATCATTATATGAGAGATAAATTATTCAATAACTCTTGTATTTATCAAAATATAAATAGGATGCCAAAACAAAGGACTTGATAATTTAATGGGAGAGACTTTAATTTTTTCTTGATGATTATCCACTATTACATGAATATGCTACTAAAAAGTTACTTGTTGTGATGTAGAGGTGGATGAACTTTTTTCTACAATATATCTTCCACCAAGGATAATACTTGGCATAATGGTCTCCTTCACATGTAAAACATATACTAGGTGGTCCTTGTCTTTAAACCTAATTACCACCCTTGAATCCTTCTCTAAAACTACCTCCTATTTTATAATTACCTGAATCATTACCAAATCCCTCATTCTGGCTACTGAAATGGTTCTTAGAATTCCCATTGCATTTCTAGTTCTTTTTCTTTAAGGTTGCCTTGGAACTTCCAAACTTCTTTGTAAAATTTTCCCATACATTTACAAGTGATTTCATATTTTATCTTGATTAAATATGTTCTCAAAGACCTTATCCATGGTGGATGGTCCATGCACATCCACTTCACATCTACTTTGGGGTTTTAAGACCATAATGAACTTCCTAATGTGGAAACATTCATCCTTATGATACTGAGGAACATACTTTAATATCTTTATGAAATAATCTAACTATTCTTTTATTGACAAATGCCCTTACTTTATATTCTATAAATCTATCAATTTTTGATCAAAATATAGCTAAGATAGCCATCATTCTCTAAAATAAGTTACAAACTACTCCCATGTGATGGTAGTGGAATCAATGTTCATTTTAAGATTCTTATTAGCTCACCAAGTTATTGCTTCACCAACCAATTGGTCATCTCCCCACACAACCTTATTCACCTTGGGATAATTTCAAAATTTTAAATACTTTTCCATATATGTAAGCCAAGCTTTAGCTCCATCACCCAATACTATACCATCAAAATTTGGTGGGTTCACTTTCTTTATATCATGTGCAAAATTTGTATCTACTTGAGCTCTAGCCACTTGCTAAAATTCCTTGTGCCTTTGATCCTGAATCACTTCTTATTCATCAAGTTATTCCTCTAGAACCTATTTTTCATCTTCCTCTTCATGTCCATGAAATTCTCATTCTAGAGGTGATATCCTATCTCTAGTATCATTTATGATAGTAAGTATCTGATAGATTTTTTTTTATCTTATTCTGTTGCTATCTAATTAATATCATATTGATGGTTCTCATTTGAAGTCCCCTCACCACTCAATTTCCCTCAAGCTATTCTTCTTAATAAAAATTAGAAGATTATATTTATTTAAGTGGACTCATCAGGTTTGGTTGCTAAACCTTTAATCTGATATCAAAATGTTATAACCCCACTAGGTTATACAACATATACATAATTTTTATTTTTTAAAAACTTATGGTACACTTATAAAAAATTTATTTATAGAATTACTATTTTCCTACTAAATGCATCTAAAGAAATAAATGCAATAATATCAACCCACTAGTTAACTAAATGATCCATTTAGTTTCCAAATAGTTTATAAAATATTTAAAGATGAATGTTTATCATAAAATGAATAGTTAAAGGAATCACAATTACAACATAACACTGATATAATCCATATTTTAGCTATAAATAAGCATACATACATTGTTTTCATAGTATTTAAAATTAATTACAGATCTCACATCCATTATTGTGTTGAATATTCATCAAATAATAATGTATAACATGTTACATTTTTGAATAAAATCAAATGTATAAGATAATATGTATAATAGTACAAATGAGCCTAAAAACAACTCAATTATCAATGAATGTAGCCATGAGTATGATTTTGATTGATTGAAACAATTGAATAGGTGGAGATCATCATATGAGTGCTTTACCTCCAACCATAGACCAATGGTATCCCACACACCTCTCCATTGGGAATGGCCATACCCTTCATGGAGGGGAAATAAGAATAGTGCAGATATTAATAAATCAACTTGAATATGTGT
>JARHVA010001592.1:3015000-3202500 GCA_037957365.1 Torreya grandis
ATTATGCATTTACACACATATCTAAGTGTAAATAGTTATGTCTACAAATATATCAATATATAGTGTTAATAAATCAAAATACATTTTTTCCATGTGATGAAAACCTAATTGTACATAAAAAGATTTAATTATCCGAAAATTCCATATACATGTCTACAAACATCCTCACACATGTATATATTTTGGCATGTGTATGTGTTTGTGTGAAAATATATACATGTATGTGTGTGTGTGTGTGTGTGTGTGTGTGTGTGTGTGTGTGTGTGTGTGTGTGTGTGTGTGTGTGTGTGTGTGTGTGTGTGTGTGCGCGCGCGCGCGCGCGCGCGCGCGTGTGTGTGTGTGTGTAATTTCATATTTCAAAATAAGTTTCTCAAACTTATTATAGTTATGTAGTTTTTGAAATGGTATTTTGATATTATTTTAACCAACACTTGGTTTTAGGGAAAATAAGAGTACAAGGTCGGCTCCATTTATAATAAACCAACTAAATATCAAAGATTAATATCATTTCTATATGTCTATATGTAAGGTTTAAATGCAAAATATGGACTAGTATCATGAGTATGGGCATATTAATGTAACTAACTTTCATCCCCATGTCCATAGTCATGAAGTCCTAATTTATTAATTTTGCCTAAAAATTATTATTTGACACATTCAAAAAATATATATAAATGAACTGACCTAGTTAAAGTTGTCATCTTAATGTGTAAAAGAACAACCTTTTTCCTCTTGGTTAAACTCTATCTTATTCTTCCTCTCTATCATATTCTTCATCACTTTCCCTTCACATTTTTCATTTTATTATTCTTTTTCCCCATCTTACATGTGCTTTGCATGACCAGATAACTCCCTTAGACTCTACAAGTTCCCCATCATGCATTTTTCATTCATCAATACATCGCTATATTCATTTACTATTAACTTTAAATCAAGATATATATATCCAACATGGTGGCTATGTAAACCCTCCTCTCCCAAGAATGAAGTCAAATCCTATTATTATTTCCATAAACAAAAAAAAAAAAAACTAATCTCATTACCTTCCACTCCATGATAAATGCAAATGGATATAAACAAATAACCTAGAAACATCCAATTTTTTTAAGTTCATGTTAATTAAATTTATTTGGGGTGGTCTTACCCTAAATTTTCCCCCTCCATATGCCACTAAAAGGGGAAAATCAAGAAAAAATAGATAATAAGACTAATAAAAAGTAACACTTTCCTAATTTTTAACACATAATTAATTACCTTTCACATAATACAATAAAATCTAATTCATAACAAGGTTTAAATGGAATCATGATATCCAATATAATATCTATGATAATTAAATAATCCACTCAAATAACCATTCTAAACTACTACAATCAACATTCTTTTCACTTAAGTAACTAGTACGTGGTGTGTGCAGGTTTGGAAAAAATATCTCAACCCCCCATGATGGTATCTATAGCCCCTCTCCAACTATACTCTCCCTCTATACTTCTTATGAGGGAGGGATAGTCCAAAAACCACCTCAATTAAATATAAAGGTAGCTAGTTTGATATTTTTTCAATAATCAATATATAGGCATCAAAAAATTATTGTAATGTAAATCATCTAAAAATGAAATTATGCTTAATAATAATCATAAATCATAGTAATAACATATGCAACTGCTATCCAACATAAAAAATAATCATGAAACAATAATACAACTATCAACCATGCAACATACATACCCAAATTAGGCATAAAAATTAGAACTACAAATCATTAGTTTCATAATCCACTAATACTGCTTAAATAATTTTGTAGAGAAGAACTGGATGTGACATAGATCAATAAAATGATACAATTTTACCTCTCAATAATGATACTCAATTTTAAAAATTATATGGTTTTGTAAATAAATATTTACAAAATTTTGGTTATCATGGTCGAGGATTAGAAAAAAATTCCCAAGGCATAACTCATCTTATCTTCACATCCAATAAAAATGATTGATAAGGCTTAGGATATATTGGGAATACTAATGCAAATCAATCAAAAATACATTTTTTCAAATAATAAGAACTTACAAATGAGAAAAAGTCAAAAAATAAAGCAAAAATATAAAAGTTAACATTACAAAAAGAACATCGGGCACATCAAATATTTAAAATATGTTTTATAACAAAAGAGGTCAAAAACAAAGAGACACTTAAAAAATCTAATGTTCCAAATATGGATATAAGGGAGGGAGCTACAATCCTTTCTTCAAATTAGGCCTAATTCATAGCTCATATAAATGGTAAACAATCTTCAAATGATTAGTTTAATAAACTATGTTTTGATCTACTAGATGACTTACCACATAATATGTTTATATCTATAGGAAATTGGTACATATTGAATCCATCACCAAAAAATGAGAAACCAAATGTGGATAAATTCAAACTAGAGATGCCAAGTATAAAGTTACTAAAAGATCATGACACACTTTTTTTATTCTGTTATGCACACATTTGACACATGTGATACAATACCTCCATAGAGATATCTCATTGATGAGATCTTTGGGTTCTAGTGGAACTTGGTTCATAGCACCTTTCTAAAAGTCCAAAAAAAAAAAAAAAAAAACCTTCAAGAATCCAAAAATATGTTCAACATTTACATATCCTCTTAGCTTCTTAGCACATATGTTTTTAGTTCCATGTTGGTAGATGGAATATTAATATCTCCTATATACATGTGTTTCATGCATATTTTGAGTGTGATTCAAGCATATATAGATACATGATATATGCACTTTTGGATTTTGGGTTTCCCTCTACTCATGTCACTAAGATGTTGGGGAATCCACCTCTATGATCACAATGTATCTAGTTATATCATTATATGGTCACTTTACTTTATCATGTTTGAGTTCATATATGTACTTACTCATGCATTTATCTATGATTATCTCTTTTGTTGTGCACTTTACATGTTATGTACTTAACTTTTTTTCTAGCACATATGATCCATGAAATATTATGTTATTTTTATGTTGGTTGTTTATGATATCATTTATGCACTTTCTTAAGTGTTTTGCCTTGCTATTATCTTGCTTGTTTGAGAATTTGAATATGCTACATTATTTGTGGCCCTTATTCCTTTATTTTCATATTTGAAATTTGAATATGTCATTATTTATTGTATGTTTACATTTGAATATATCTCTTCTTTTTTTATGTAAATTTGATTGAGTCATGTCCCTTTGATTGTGAGGCACCTGAACATGACCCTTGTTTGAGGTCTCCTTGAACCATTATCTTTTGATTAAATTTTGAGTGATCTTGTGTGAGTTTTTGATTTCTTGTTGAGCTTGTATTATTACTATATATACATTTCCATGATCTACATCATGCATCTTAGGACTTGGTGTGATCACATTCTTTGTGTTTTACTAATATATCTACCTAGACATGTTCCATCTATATGCTACATATTACATTCATAGTTTACATGGTTATATTATATATTTGAGGTAAGATAACTACTAGTTGTTACTATCCCTCACCTTAAAATGGGTTTCATATTAGTGGTGGAATTCCATAAGCACATGACTTCCACATTGCTTTATATATTTAGATTGCAGTGGGGGCATGTTCTGAAAACATGTTTACCACATTTGTCATAGTTTTAGATTTAGTGAGGGTATGTTTTTTAAAATGTTCTTCACACTTATTCAGTATGCATTATACCTAGTTTATAGTAGGGCCATGTTTTATAACCATGTTCTCCACTTTGGTACTTATAATAGTTTTCATATTTCTCAATATATAATGGGGTAATGTTTTATAAACACATTCTCCACACTTACACTAGTTCTTAGATTTAGATTATAATGAGGGCATATTTTGGAAACATGTCTCCACACTTACTCTAGTTTTATGTTTGATATTATATTGGTGGCATGTTTTGGAAACATGTTCCCCACACTCAAAAAGTTTCAAATTGACCAAATTCATAGTTATATGATTCAGATACATAATTGTGGTAGTATTATATAGAGCGGTACCATTGTTATTATTTTAACTATTTACAGTTTAGTGAATGTAAATCCTAGGTTGTTAAAGGTCTTGAGTATATAAAATTAAGGTAAAAATATACATTAAATATAGACCAATTTTTAATATAATTAACTTAGTTTAACCTTTTTAAAAATAGAAATAACTAATGTAAACAAGTATTTATCTATAAAATGACTAGAATGGGAGATTTGGATGATATAAAACTAGATAGAGGCTGATCTAAGTGTCAAGAATAGGATTCAGGTGTCAAAACACTGCTTGGATATTATCACCCTAATTATAAAGTAGTTCCATGTGGTGCTAGTGTCCTTATTTTAGTGCTAGAGTCCTTTATTTAGAACTATTTTGAGCTTCTGCATACACCTATTCTAGTTCTATGAAGTTTGTTCCTATGTGCATGAGTTTTATATCTCCATAGATGACCTATTTTGATGAATTTTATGTGTAAACCCTAAACCTCTATGTTTTTATGGCATCTGATTGGCATAAGTAGTAAAGTGTTTTGTTAACAGGGTAGGATGGACATCCTAAACACCCTGATGTGATGAGAGTTGCCTACATACCAATACTCTAAAGAGAGATCAATCCCAATGTAGTTCTGCCCACCTAAGTATTGGTGTAAGTGTACATCAAGCTAGTATGAATGTTGGCTTGAGTGATTTGAATGTGCTTGAGATTGGAAACTTGAGTAATTCTAGCTCAAGAATGTTGTAGATGGTTGTATGTTGAAGTATCATAGAATAGGGATTGATAACCTTTATTATGTATAACTTTTTCTAAGTTTTTTTTTAAATTTGCATTTGATTTCCATATAGTGGTTAGAGGGCTAAAATTTATGTATATATATTTTTCTAGTTCTTGCACAGTTATTAAGAGGTCTAGGATGAACCTAGGGGATTTTTCATTAGAAAAGATAAATGTTGGTAACAAAAAGAAGGAAAAGGATAATAGTGCCAAAACTAGGACATTAGAACTATGGGGTGTTAATGTCTCTATTATGGTACTAGTTTCTAGGTTGTAGAACCTAAGGTACTATGGGCTAAGATGCTAAAATGAGGGTCTAAGACTACTTTAGGGATGTTTAGGAACACATGTACCTCATATCAAGACTGAATAAATGTCTAAATAGGCCCTAATATGGGTCAAGGGCTAAGTTAAGTATGGGTGGTCTCAAGTAACAATCTTAACACTCAAGTATCATGTTTACCTAATTACATTTCCCCCCCCACCCCCAGCTTTATCATAGAAATGCACAAAAGTGAAATGAATAGGATAAATTAAAAATAAGTGTACCTAGACTTATCTAAGAGGTGAAGCCCATGAATTTGGATCTGCATATGTGAAGCATGATCTATTATGTATCCTATAAATTAAGTTTTCATAGATTAGTCCTTACTTAAGAGACACCAAAATCAAAGAAAAAATGATTATTAAAGAGATAAAACTAAGCAAAGAGATAAGAGGGAGGAAAGGAATAGATACACCTCACTATGTAATAAGCCAATGCATAAAATTAGTGACAACTTATATATGCACATAAAAAATTATCAATCAGTGAATAAATTAGACTAAGTTGATGACTTGCTCAATGTTGGGGATCAACCAATAATAGATTACACTTGTGAAAGTAATAAATGCAGAATTAAATCAGATAGACAAGTAACTAGAATGATAAACAGCAAGAACACGAGATACAAGAAACCACCCTGAAAACTTGTATTAACAAACTCTTTACAAAAGGAATACAATTGAAGAAAACTTCTTTCTTCCACACCTCTCCTATATGTATAGATCTCTCACTAGATCTCTATTCCTCAAGAGCTCTCTCTCTCAAGAATAATCAACTCCAACAAACCTAGATTGATTCAATTCTGTACTGTTCTTCAACATACCAATTCTACAATAATTCACACAAAGCTAAGAAGATCTAATTCTACATATAGAATTAGGAGACTTGAGCATGCACTTACAACAAGTAGTTAAGCCTCTTGAACAAGGGCTCTAAAAATAATATTACTAATAATAGAGACACGAGCTTAAGACTACAACTCAAACTCATCATGCAAACACTCGCTTCTATCCTCAGAAATAGCTTCCTAGATGCACAGGTAACCGACGTCAGTTCCTACTGCTTGCCTATGACCACCACTGGCCGACCCACTATCGACGTCGATACCTCTGCAACTACACCTAGCTGATGTCGATCACTCCTGACTGACGCCGGTGTCTGTGTAGACCTGAACCTGTTAAAGTATGCTCCTTGGTGAAGCTTTTAGCTCCACACCCTAACAATCTCCCACTTGGAGATAAATAGCTGCACCAGTACCTGTAAAGCAACATCTTCTAGCTCCTCCATCTTTAACTCAATCGTGAAGACCAACAGAAGTTGAATGAAGATTCAACTTCTCCTTTATAACCGGCTTGGTTAACATATCAGCAAGATTCCTATCTGTATGGATCTTCTCCAGCTTCAACTCACCATCTTCCAATACCTATCGTATGAAGTGATACCTTAGCTGTATGTGTTTTGTTCTTGAATGAAAGGCTGAATTCTTAGCCAAATGGATTGCACTCTGACTATCACTATACAATTTGCAACTCTCATGCTCCCTACCAAGCTCATCCATGAACCGTGTCATCCATATCATCTCTTTGCTAGCCTCTGTGGCTACAATAGACTCTGCTTCTATAGTTGACAAGGCAACAACCTTCTGCAACTTAGATATCCAGCTAACCGCCGTTCCACCTACAGTGAAAACATAAACTGTAGTGCTCCTCCTACCATCTAAATCACCTACCATATCTGAATCTACATAACCATGTAGAGAAGTATCTGAACCTCCATAGCACAAGTGCCTACTGTTGGTTCCTCTCAGATATCTAAGGATCCACTGAACTGCTTTCCAATGTTCCTTACCTAGATTGGCCATATACTTACTTACCATTCCCACTGCTTGGGCAATATCTGGTCTAGTACACACCATTGCATACATCAAACTCCCTACTACAGAAGAATATGGAACCTTACTCATGTACTCTACCTCATCATATGAATTAGGACATTGTTCTTTACTCAACTTAAAATGTCTAGCCAAAGGTGTGCTTACTGGTTTAGCATCCTGCATATTGAACTGTTTCAACACCTTGTCCACATAATCTTCTTGAGACAATATCAACCTGTGATTTTTCCTGTCTCTCTTAATGCTCATGCCAAGGATTTTTTTTGTTGCTCCCAAATCCTTCATAGCAAACGTTTGAGCTAATTTCACTTTAAGCTCAGAGATATCCTGCATGTGAGATCCTGCAACCAGCATATCATCTACATACAACAATAGAATAATATATCTACCATTATCAAATCTCTTGAAATACACACAATGGTCAGATTGACACCTACTGTAGCCATGCTCAGTCATAAACCTATCAAATTTTAAGTACCATTGTCTAAGAGCTTGCTTGAGGCCATACAAGCTTTTCTTCAATCTGCACACAAACTTCTCCTTACCCTTGACCTCAAATCCTTCTGGTTGTTCCATATAAATTTCCTCATCCAAGTCTCCATGAAGAAACATTGTCTTAACATCTAGCTGCTCAAGATGCAAATCCTCGAAAGCAACCAAAGACAATACAACCCTTATAGAAGTCATTTTAACAATAGGAAAAAAAATCTCCCCAAAGTCAATACCTGGCTTTTGTGCAAATCCTTTCACTACCAATCTGGCCTTATATCTCATCTGTCTATTCTCACCTTCTTTCAACCTATAGGTCCATCTGTTCTTGAGTGTTCTCTTACCATCTGGCAATTCAACCAAATCCCATGTTTGGTTCTCTCTTAAGGACTCCAACTCCTCAACCATGCCATGCTCCCACTGACTCTTGGACTCCACCTGAATTGCTTCTTCAAAACTCTCTGGTTCTCCACCATCAGTTAGCAATAAATAAAATAATGAAGGAGAATATCTAATTAGAGGCTTACTCACCCTTTCTGACCTCCTGATGGGTGTCTGAGACTCATTTACAACACGCTGTCCACCCAAATTCTATGATAGTGACTAACCTCGGTCACCTCCAAACCTGTTACTAGCCGACATTGGTTCTGCCTGACTGACCTCGGTGTTTGTCCTGTCGACGTTGGTCTCTGTACGGCCGATGCTGGTTTCTGTACTGCCGACACCGGTTCCTAACCTGCTGACATTGGTCTCTGTGTTTTCTTGAAAGTGATTATTTATTTTTCTCGCAAGCTCATATTGGACCTTCACCTCGTCCAATTCACCATTACTCTACTCAGATTGATTCAGCTTCCTTAGCTAATCACAATACATCACTCTTTCATTGAAAACAACATCACGGCTCCTAATTACCTTGTTAGTTTCTAGATTCCACAATCTGTAACCAAAATCATCTAAGCCATAGCCAATAAACGTGCACCTCATAGACTTAGCATCAAGCTTCTTTCTATTTTCTTTATCTATGTGCACAAAGGCTTCACAACCAAAAACTTTGAGATATGAGAGATCAACCTTTTTACCTATCCATGCCTCTTCTAGAATACCACCATCCAGAGCTGTAGAGGGTCCTCTATTAATCAGGTATACTGCAGTGTCAACAGCTTGTGCCCAAAATTGTAAGGGCAAATCGGCATGCAATCTCATACATCTTGCACACTCCATTATTGTTCTGTTCATCCTTTCAGCAATTCCATTCTACTGAGGTGTCCTTAGAACTATCCTTTGCCTATGGATTCCATGCATATAACAATAATCTCTGAACTTATAACTGCAAAACTCACCGCCATTGTCAGATCTCAGGCACTTCAATCTTTTACCTGTTTCATTCTCAACCATAGCTTTCCAAATCTTAAAAGTCTCAAATACATCAGATTTTCTTCTAATACAATAGATCCATACCTTCCTTGTAGTGTCATCTATGAAAGATACATAGTACTGTGATCCTCCAATGGAAGCAACCTGAGCTGGTCCCCACACGTCTATGTGAACAAGCTGCAACCTATGCCTCTTCTTAGTAGACCCAGTCTTGAGAAAACTAACCCTTTTCTATTTTCCAAATACATAGTGCTCAAAAAACTCTAGATCTATGCCTTTTAAATCTAAAATCATACCTTTGGACTTAAGAATTGACATCCCCTTCTCACTCATGTGGCCAAGCCTTGAGTGCCACAATTTAGCGTCCACATCTGAAGTAGATAATACAGAAGGAGATTTGTTAGTAACACAATTACACAAATAGAGAGTACCTTCTCTCTTACCTTTGGCCATAACAAGTGCACCCTTGGTCACCTTCCAAGATTCTACTGTGAGAGTTACTGTATAACCCTCTTCCCCTAACTTTCCTGTAGAAATCAAATTTCTCTTCAAGATAGGAACATGCGTCACATCTCTCAACACCCATGTGTTGCTATTTTGCATCTTCAGCTACACTTTACCTTTGCCAATTATGTTATAGGGCTCATCATCCCTTAGATACACTATTCCAAAATCTCCATGGATATAGTCACTAAAATATTCCCTGTTAGGGGTAGCATGAAAAGATGCACCAGAATCTAACACCCAAGATTCTATATTATTATGCAGAGAGAAAATTAAAGCATCTTATGCAATACATGCAACCTTGGCTTCTTCCTTTCCTTCATGCTGATTATCCTCCTTAGGCTTTGACTAACAATCTCTACTTATGTGCCCCATCTTTCCACAATTCCAGCATTGTGGCCTTTTGCCATTTCTAGATTTAGATCTCCCTTTCCCCTAGATTTGGATCTTGATCTACCTTTTTTGCTCTTCTCTTTCTGCCTCCCCCTACTCTCAAAACTTAAAGCGTTCCCAGATGTCTCTTCTGTGCTTTTCCTATGAATTTCCTCATTCAAGATAACACTAACAACATCCTCTACTTTCAAAATATTTGATGCAGATGCAGTATTACTTATTGCCATTACTAAGCCATGCCAGCTTTTAGGCAAAGAACATAATATTAAAAGAGCTTTTATTTCATCATCAAACACTATATTGACTGAACTTAATTGATTCACAATTCCATTGAAATCATTCAGATGAGTAGAAACAGATCCACCTTCATTCATATGCAAATTAAATAACTGCTTCATAAGATATAACTTATTAGAAGCTGAGGGTTTTTCATACAAATTTGCTAACGTAGTCATCAACTCTACCGTAGACTTTGCCTGTGACAAATTAGATATCACAGTGGATGCTAGACTCAGTCTTATAGAACCCAAAGCCTTTCTGTCAAGAACTTCCCATTCTTCATCCTCCATGTCTTTGGGCTTCTTTGAAACACCACCTAATGGTAAGTAGAGATCTTTCTGATACAGATAATCCTCTATCTGCATTCTCCAATGTTGGTAATTTTTGCCATTAAACTTTTCCATTCTCAATTTGCTTTCATCTGCCATTGCTTCTCCCACTCAAATAGAAATCCCTACAGAAACCCCTGTGAGAACCTGTAATCAATATGCACTATACAGATCTGAACCACCTGTTAGTGAACCTGGCTATGATACCACTTGTTGGGGATCAACCAACAATAGATTACACTTGTGAAAGCAATAAATGCAGAATTAAATTAGATAGACAAGTAACTAGAATGATAAACAGCAAGAACACGAGATACAAGAAACCACCCTGAAAACTTGTATTAACAAACTCTTTACAAAAGGAATACAATTGAAGAAAACTTCTTTCTTCCACACCTCTCCTAGATGTATAGATCTCTCACTAGATCTCTATTCCTCAAGAGCTCTCTCTCTCTCAAGAACAATCAACTCCAACAAACCTAGATTGATTCAATTCTGTACTATTCTTCAACATACCAATTCTATAATAATTCACACAAAGCTAAGAAGATCTAATTCTACATATAGAATTAGGAGACTTGAGCATGCACTTACAACAAGCAGTTAAGCCTCTTGAACAAGGGCTCTAATAATAATATTACTAATAATAGAGATGCGAGCTTAAGACTACAACTCAAACTCATCATGAAAACACTCGCTTCTATCCTCGAAAATAGCTTCTTGGATGCACAGGTAACTGACGTCGATTCCTGTTGCTTGCCTGTGACCGCTGCCGGCTGACCCACTATCGACGTCGGCACCTCTGTAACTACACTTAGCCGATGTCAGTCGCTCCTGTTCGATGCCGGTGTCTGTGTAGACCCAAACCTGTTAAAGTATGCTCCTTGGTGAAGCTTTTAGCTCCACACCCTAACACTCAATCCCCATGTGTGGGTGGCTCAATAACTCAAACTAGTTTTGACTCCATCATTACCCATCCCTTTTTGGTGGATCATGACCTATGAATATCTTGGATTAGACTAATGGTGTGTCCAACCCTAATATGTAGGTGGATTAATAACTCAATTATATTATGACTCCATCATTTTCTACCCACATGTAGTAGATGCATCTAACACTAAAACAATATGATGCAACCTGAGATGTGTAATTGTGTATGTCATCTCTTCAACCACTCAAAAATATTAGGCATCTCTGGTCCACTCAAGAATGTCAATCATTGTAGATGGATTAAGGCATGAATCTTATGTGAAAACTATAACATGGTGTCCAATGTGTATAATGTGGATAATGACATGGATTTTTTCATTCCATCTAATCAACTAGTGTATAAGTGAGAATACAAAAATAATGTGTTGTGTACATACCCCCAAATATGACATATGAGAATATGGATTTTGGATTGAGTTATAATAATCTATATTTAAGAATATAAACTGAAATAGGAATGATCATGCCATGAATGATGCCTCTAATTTGATCAAACTAGTATGAATCTGAGATAAACTAAGCCAAAATTAGTAATCTTGATCCGGGCAATAATTTAGGTGACAATTCGGGTGACAGTTCGACCCCAATTGATGACGGAACCTCTGGGAGCCATAACTTTTGCACCGTAGCTCCAATTGACTCACCATTTGAATTGTTAGAAAGATAAGAATGAGGAGAATGTTGTGATATGGTATTTATCTCTTCTAGATGAATTTTTACCCCCAAAATCCCAATGGAAGTGCCCCAAATTTCAATTTTAGTAGTGCAGTCTAAAAATAGTAAGTTTCTAAAAATAGTAATTCCTCAAATTTTGTATTATTTTAAATCTTGGAAGAAGAACCACTTAATATTTCATGACATTATCTTAATTATTATATTTCTAATGGTTCAAATGGTGAGTGAATTTGAGCTATGGTGCAAAAGTTATGGCTCCTAAACGTTCTGTCATTAATTGGGGTGGAACTGTCACCCGAATTGTCACCTAAATTGTTGCCCAGATCAAATCTATAACTAAACATATACAAACCTAGACTATACCTACTATAATTTTCTATAAAACTTATAATTTTATGAAATTGAGGCTATTGTATAGTAGTGCTATGTGGTTTTAGTGTCCCAATTTGGGTACTAATGTCCAAATATTCTAAATTTTATGCAATTGTAACTGATCTTTGTATCACTATTTCCCACTATTTTTTCCTAAATTCAATTTTTGTGTCATTGAGAGTGTGTGTTGATAAATATAATTTGAGTTCATTTGGATAGCTTGATATCTATGACAAACCCCTATGAATGCCCTCTATTTTGAGGGGAGTTATTGAATATATTCTATAACTATCCTTAAAATAAAAATCTCTACAAAATGTGTGTTATCTGGAGCATACATAATATTTACATAATAAACCAATATGATTTGCATACATAACATCTAAATATAAGCTAATTTTATTATAATTTTATAATGTGAGATGTATGCTAGGTATGAAATTCACAAGGTTGTCAAGATAGATATAAAAATGTATATGAACAATAAATAAGAGTAAGAACTAAGTAGCTACCTAAGGGGATGGGGCATGATGTCCATCATGACACCCAATTAGGAAGGTGAAATGCATGAGGTCCCTCATGGCATCTAAAACTATAGTATGTAACAAATATGAGATAAGTGTCATGATGATGATGCATCAATAAAGTATACATAAAACACACATGAGGCACACAAAGTAGGCTAAGAGGCCACAATACAAGGGACATGGGCATATGTCACTAAATTTGATAAATAAAGACATACAAAGACATGTTCAAATGTCCACACATGCAAACAATAATCAATTTGGATTATATCCACATGGAATGACATGTTCAAATTTCTACATATAGAATCAATAAGGCACACACAAGGACATGAACACATGTCCAAAACATACATATAATGAATAGAAGTGGCATAGATGCAATGGAATATTTAAATTCCCTCAAATAAAATAAGCATACAGACACAACCAAGTCTAAAATAGGAAATATAGAAATGAAAATATGCTTAAACATGTGGTATAAATCTATATAATATCTAAGGTGTACATAAGATGAGTCTAAAGTAGTAGTAGTTAGCAAAAAAATTGAGTAGGTGTAGGATGATCAATATCAAGATATAAAAATGTTAAACCTATGATGTAGAGTCTAGAAATATATAACTTGGGAATCAAAACTATGTATAGTATACCCCCAAATGGTCAAATGTGTCAAATAAGGAACCAATGTATCTATGCATATGCCCCCAGTGGGTAGATACTAGTAAATATGGATCAATGTAGTGGACTTGAGTCCTATATAAATCTACAAACACTTGACAAGAATAAATAAAACATGTATTTATGATAAATTCTAATTATACTAAGATAACTAGCATATGTAGTACCTAGAAAGTATAAAATGTGTAAACATGGAAATGCCTATAATCTAAAATTTATATTTTTGAATAAATAATTGAATGTATTTTTGTTTTATTATTTTTGTGTTTTCTAGATATAATCCATGAATAATCAACATGAAAATGAAATTATATACCAAAGTAAGAAATAGGGAAGCTACATATAAGAAGGGAGGAATATACTAACTAATGAGTCTTATAGGATAAGCACCATCAATGTGGCCTATGCCAAATAAAGGAACAATGACAATTCATGTTGTATGATAAGATAAATAAGGTCCTAAAATGTGTTATACTAAGTGATATATAACTATAAATACTTATGAAGTGGTGATAGGAATCAGTGAAACTAACTAGGGTGTCTTACGAACTATAGGGTCTTAGAGACCCATCTAGTAGAAGATGTTATAGATGGAATAGGTGCCCTATGATGATAACCCTGGGAAACAACACTGATCTCAAAAGGAAATAGGTAAATGGAGGCCTTCTATAATCTACAACATATCTATGATATATGGGTCTCTCTAATAATTGTCTCTATCAAAGAGTATGTGTATAGGGTAACACTATAGGATTAGACACCACCTACACTTATGGCTCCACTAAACTCCATGGTGTACTAATAGGCACTATGCTCATAACTATAATTGGTAACTGTGATGTGACTTCTTATGGGAAAAGTAAAGGATATCCATATGAAATACCCTCAACTATGATCACTTGATTATCATGTATATATTTGATGCATCTTGGCATAGTGGATGGAAAAAATCATAGCTACTATATCCATGGCCTACCCAATAACATGTCAAATGTGTTTGCACTAGTAATACTAGTGGCCACATGTTCTTATACAACCTATAGTATAAGTACAATCTCTCCAATGGATCTATAAACATGGCTATTGAAACCATGAACGACTATGTCAGTAAGAGAAATTTCATGATATGAATAACACAAATGATGTAGTAGTGTGATAGTGCAAATTTTAATACTTGACCCATTATCAACCATAACAATCTGAATAAGATGATGATTAATGTAAGCTCATATAAATAGTTCATATAAATCTAAATCATAATCGATAATATCCTTCTCTAATAAAGTGACAAGTGGTTTAGATGGTGCTATAGTATGATACACACCAATGATATTATATAGGGGATGTGTATCCTATGTAGTAGTGTGATATGATGTTGGTGATGGATGTGCCTAATATGCATAGTGAACACCTTAAGTTCCACTTACCTCATTAGCTATGTGATTTGGAAATGGATCCAAAAATATTTTCAATGACTTATCTTTAATTTGTTGAATTTTGGGTGCCTTTTTGGTTGTGCCCACATCAATTATGTTAGCCTCTATCAAACCTTGTTTCTTATGTTTCAAGGTGATGTATCTATTTTTAGTATGGCCTAATTTTCTATGATATTTTTATAATGAATTAGAATCATATATATTTAGAAGAGGCCATGTTGTATCAACCTATTTGATGGGAAGGAGAGATATGACACTACATTCTAGGATCTATTATGAAACATGTGCCAATAATTTTAGAAGGTTCATGAAAAATCTCCATGGAGGGTTGATATAACCAAGGGAGGATATGGTTCTAAATATTCATTAATTTTGGCCTATGGATCACTCTTATTTTTAGTGTCCCTTAATTTTTATGGAGGATTACTAGAACTCTTAGTAGTTGATTATGATCCACTTGTTTATTTTAATTTACCCATGGAAAGAAGCTTGAATTCCCTTTATTTAAATGTGTGGTATAAATATATGAAGGTTTTAAACTTCTTGAACAAGATAAATTAATATAATATTGGTAGTAAAGTTTATTTGAATATGTCTTAGATCTCTCTATCTACTATGGGGCTAGTCATCTTTGCCAATATAGTTTCATATCACAAGACATATTAAATAATAGGTTCACTATATTTTTTATTTAGTTGTGCTACTTGAGCATATGAGATATTATCATTGATGTTAATTTATAAGTGTGCTAAGAACATATCTACCAATGGATTGAATGCAGTGATAGACTGATTTGTAAGATCAAAGAACCATTATAAGGCATAGTCATTTAGACTGTGTGGGAACAACTTAATGAGGAACCAATAATTGGACATGTAGTCCAAACATGATACATGAAAAGATCATAGATGGTGCTTTGGGTCAGCCTTACCATCATATAAGGTAGGCTTAGGATCCACAAATCTAGATGGCAAAGGAGTTGTTTTTATGTGATGTGCCAAAGGTGTATGTAAAATAACATGAGAATCCAAGGCATGTGATGGCCTAGTAGCTAAATACTCAATATGTAACACATTATCATGTAGATAATGAATCTCATGCATAAGGGATTATACATATAGAGATGAGTAACTATCCATAGGAGGTGTATCCATTATTTAAGGTTGTCTAGTTAAAATAGGTTTTTGTAACAATATTTTTTATTTGGGGGTGTAGAATATTGACCATTATTTGATTTTTTATTTATTTAAATTATGGCTTGTATAATTTGTGCATGATCATGGGGTTATTCCTAATGTTTGTCTCTAAAAATCTATAAAATCTCATCCTTATTGATAGAAATATTTTCATTCTTAAGTGGAGGGAGAGTGTCTAGATTCCCATCTTGTGTATTATTTTGATGTTGATTATATTTCTCATATTTTACTTTATGATTTGGATATGAAAGATGGATAGGAACCATTTTACTAGGTGTAGATGCATACACATGATGAACACTATCATATTCTGAAGACTATGTATATGTAATTTAATTTACCAATAATGTGACCTTTTCACTTAATAACTGATTTTGATTCTATAATTTTCATATTATCTTGCTCATACTAATAATTTTATCCCTTAGAGTCTCACAGTTACAAACCATATTTGCTTTTAATTAAACATGTAGGCACACACCCTATAGGAAAGATGTGGAGGCATGTACAAGATAAATATGGTAATTAGTAATAATAGTATAGGTTGCATAATCTCATAGAGGAGTAATAGAATGGACTTGGTTGGATGGAAAGTAGATATCACCCTCATAGATATGAAAAGGGGGATATTATTTCATGTGGATATGATATGACATTGAAACTTGAAACTTGGTTGTTAACTTATGTAATATATCCTAAATGTAAGGATTTTATTTCTAATTAAATTATTAATAAGATAACAATAACAAGCTATAGATATAATGAAGTATGACATGCATTTTAATTTATATAAAACATCATGTACATATGTGTTTATGTCATCTTTGAATTTATTCCAAATGAAAGGAAACAAGCATGTAAAATAACCTAGAAAGCTTTGTATTAAAAATTGATAAACTTAATTTGTCAATATTATCATGATTATATGAAATACATATTATAAAATAAAGGGATATAAAATATGAGTGTGGGTATTAGAACAATGGAAACATAAACCCTAGGGTTATCTAGGGTTAAGGTTTGTGCAATATTTGAAGCAAGTTGGGTTCACCAAATGTTTTAACTATTTAGGGTTTAGTGAATTTAAATCCTATGTTTCTAAAGGGTCTTTTTGTTAATTTTTCCTTTCATGGCCAAATATTAACCTCTATAATCTAAAACTTTCTAAGATCCTATCAATAGTCTCTACAAGGTGGTTAAATAGGTGTAGTTTTGGCCTAAAAATTTAGTTTGTTCTTTAAAATGTAAAAATTGGAATAAAAATTTAAATAAAATATCCAATATACCTTAAATTGTATTAAAATACATGAATTTTACCTTAGTCCAAGGTTTTAAAAGCTAAAAGGTTGTTTTGATGTAATTTTAAGTGTGAAAAGGGTCATTTTCTAACTCCCACATGCCAATTTTGGCTTCCAAAATCATGGAAAAGGTTTAATTTTGTGTATTTCATGATAAATTACTCTTATTTATTATATTAGCTTTTAATTTTAGTATTTTAAGTCTTATTTCTCAATAAAAGGCCAAAAATAAGTTATTTTCCTTTATTTTACAAAGACAAGTACAGATTCATACACCTAAGGTCTGAAGCAGTAGCAAGAGGACATGAAAAGACTTAAAAAATAATTTTATGGAAATTATAGGCCTTAAAATATCAAAATAAGTCTCCTTAAGTCACCTTCCTCCTTTGCACATAGAGATAGGCTTGCAAGTTTGATGATGGTATGAATTGGAGAGTGAAGGTAAAGGTCTAAAATTTTGGGCAAAGAAAGTAGAATAAAAGGGATTCTTGATGGAGTAAGTGGTTCTATAATTTTTCTCTTATATATCATTAATAATCCATTTAAGGTTAGGCTAATTTATATAGTTTTACATCCATGAAGGTAATCAATTTTCCTCAATTTCTCTTCATCAGGGCAACATTTCAAGAAAATTCAAGTTTTTAGAGATTCTTGGGAAAATAATCCACCCTTACATGGAAAAATTAATTCCTTATTCACACATGTAAATATAAAACAAATCTCATAAATACAAGTATTGTAATTTTCAATTTACAACGATCTTGATGAGAAATTGTATGGTCTAGAGGAGAGAGAAAGTTTTCAAGATTTCTTATTTTGATCCATGGCATGGTTTTCCTTCATGTTATCATGTTTGAAAATAGGTTTTATCAATAATTACTCAAAATATTCATGTTGTATCCCATATTTTTTCTCTGAAAGTGTCTCAAAAGGCTAGTTTATCATACTTTAAAGAAAATTTGCATATTTTAAGGTTTTTTTATAGAAACCTATGTTTCATTTTCACCTCCTTATCCTCTTATAATGGCCTTAAAATTGATTTATATGGTTAAGTATTGTTAAGTATTTATTTATATGGTTAAATATAGGTCAATTTTTGGTCTTTATTTATGGTTACATATAGGCTAAATCCATATAGATGGTACTAAAAGTTCACCTATAGTTGATAAAGGATAGTCTTTCTATTTTTTGGCATGGCATCAAGGCATGAATGGATATGGACCATCAAAGAGGGTTTTTTAATCTTAAAAATATTCCATTCATGTAATAAATTGAAGATATTTAGTCATAATTACATTTTGATGCCATGGGAGTACACCTATAGGCCTATACTTAGGACCATCTACATTTAATAAGGGTTATTATCATAAAGGGACTTATCAAAGTTTTTAAGGAACCTAAAAGCACTTCCAAGTGCATAAATAGAAAAACATAAATTATGAGATTAAATAAAATATAATATTAATGAAAAAACATTCTCAATCTACCAAATTCCACCAAGGAAACATCATCTATAGGTCTGAATGAGGTCACCCGAAAGCAAGCATATCTCATGAGCAGTTTACATGTTTTTATCTTCTTGGTTACTTTTTGAAACAATAAAATGAATAGCCAATATCAAGTTTTTATGATATTAAAAGTGGGATATAAAACATATATTAAAATCCTTCAAATAAAGTTCAAGAGGCTAAAAGGGAAACCTACAACTTTAGGACCACTATTGCAGTCAAGGTGATAAGTCATAATGATGGAGACCTAAATGAGAAAACTTCAAAAATAGGTTGATCCATAAGACATAAATTTGATATAATGGATCAAACCATAAAAACCTTGTGTGGTCATGACTCCAATAACATCATCAGCTACAACCCTAGTCCATATAAGCATGAAATATGCAGTCATGATGTCAAGGCAAGGTCTATGATCAAACATAAGAGATAGTGGTGCATAGAAATCTATTTGTCATGAATGGGTCATAAGTAATAAATTATTCATTTAATACAATAAATAATTATGACTCCAAGCACATGTTCCTATAGTCATATACCAAAAAGAGAGACCTACATCTATAAAGAATAATAAAGTCAAGTAGGTAAAGGGTGGTTGAAGTACTCATCAAGGGTTTTGAGTCTATAAGGAAGAGGGTATTAAATTTATACCTAATGTGTACTCCAAAGGATAAAAAAAATATTTTGTGTCCTTTAATCTTAATATAAGTCCTAATCCAACTTAGATGCATCTACAATCAAAAGAGAACACATGTTTCTCCTTGAACCAACATGAAGCTGAAAGCGTAAGGGTATTTGAAGGAGGTTAATGCTTAAAGGAATGATAAAATGAGAAAAAAATGATTATAACTCATCAAATATCATGCATATGATTTTTAAAAAAATGCTACAATCATACCAAAGCTGTGAAACCCTTCCTATAGTCATATAAAGGTAATCTACAATCAATAGGGAGACACGATATTATGGAAGAGGGTTTTTAGGTTTGAAATTTTCAAAACATTATAGAAAGAGGTTTATGGGTTTTAATGAGTTTAATGAAATAAGGAGGAGTGTTTTAAACTTGACTCCCAATCAATCCAAACTCCCATGATGAATTATAGATAGCATAGTGAAGGAGTTATAATCAAGTAGTTAAATGGTGATTTATAAATACATTAAGGTTTTTAAACCTCTCAAGGAGGGTTTTAAGTTTAGAGATAATCATGATGGAAGAGATAAATCCACACCACATATTATATTTTTAATAAATCCTAAATCATTATTAAGTATAGTCCTTATCCATACAAGTATAAAACTATAGTTATACAAGGGTTGAGAGAAAAAACACAGTCATAGCTTTATCCTATGAAGGATCATGAATTCAAGGTTATTAATGGTGGGAGTTTCATAAAATATGAGAGGTTATGAGTAATATATGTTTATATGTATCATAAAGAGGCTATATGATGGACCCTAAAAGACATGTTGTAGTCATATACCTTTTAAACCTACACCTACAACCATAAGAACATTCATGTTCTAATAATGAAGGGAGATAAGGATAGTGATAAATGGTTAAGTTTATATCATAATTAAGGTTAAAAATAGAAATTATTATTTTATGAGGTCAGTAATTTAGGTTTAGGTGTCCAAATACTAATGAACATTTAGTTTCACATGAAATACACACCTATAATTGGCTCAAGCACTTAACAATCACATTAAAATCTAATAGTAATAAAGAGGGTCTTGTAATAATGATTAATTTCATAATATTTATATCATAATGAATTTTTAATTGAATTTTGTAATAATATCTCAAGCCAAACCTTAAAATAACAAGAAATCAAGCTTTTCCCTTAAAATCCCACTTATAGTCACACGGGGTATAACCCTACCTTCAAGTTGATCATAGAAAGTTGAGGGATAATGGTGTATATTTTCAGGTTAAAATATGTTTCAATATGATCATGGTGATATAATACAATACATAAATTTTAATTTACATGTTTACAAGCATTGACACATAGTCAAATGCACAGTCAATGCATGAGAGGTCAATTTTGAGAAATTTGAGGTTATGTGGCATAAATAGGTGGAATTAAAACTTTAAATTGATACAGACCATAATTATGACTTGTAAAATCCTCCCATTCCATCCTAAATACAATTTAAAATGTTTATAACCTCACTATTTTGACATAGTCATCAATATGCCCATTCAAGGTTGCCATTAGAGCATGCATGCTTTTTGAGGAGTTACAGGTGTACTAGATGGTTGGATATCCATTTTAGTGTTTTAAAATAATTAATATATGTTATTAAATATTAATAATACCTTTAAATACTGTTATAACTCCAATTCATATGCAAACCATGCCCTTGAAGGCTAATATAAGTAAGCAGGCCTATAGGCCAAAAAGCAATTTTTTGACCTATCAATAAATTTGACACATACATAATGATTTGATGGAATTTTTTAGGTACCATAATTATAATATAAATAATTTATAATAAATTGAGGATTAATATTCATCCATGAGAAGAAATTCAAACTCTGCAATTCTAGACACCCATTCAAGCCACTTGATCAAATGCTCGTGTCTTTCACCACATGAAGAGTTTGGAAAAACACTCTTATAATTATTTTAGGACCAATATTAAATTATAATTCATGAAAAAATTAATTTTTTAAGGGTATTTTATTTATGAACAATCACTAAGAGCATAAGTAGGCTAGAATGCAAGCAAAACCCTATAGGCAAATTTCCTTCATATGATATCTTCTCATATATTTTGCATGGGAACCAAATATTTTAATTTTTTTTGAGGGGGTATATATAATAAATATTAATTTTAGTAATTTTTGGTTTTGAGGTATGTTCTCCATGAACCATTGTTAAGAATATTTAGCTCCAAAACCCTCCCAAACCCTCATAGTGATTAGTTCTGAGAAAAGTTGATTTTATTGATTAAAAAACCTAATGGATAAACCTTAAAACTATTAATACATAAATTAAACTTATATATTATCCCATAAATTTAATTTTTTTATATCGAACTATACAGATCAGGGAAGAAATCATTTTTTTGGATAAAAAAGCATGAAAAATGAGGTACAATGTAGTTTAGATGAAATCAAATCCATAGATGTTGAACCCTGATAATTTTTATTCATCCTAAAATAATTATTTATTCATATATATACCTTTAAGTTCCCCTACCATCTCCTTAAAAATAGCCATTCTACAAGAAAATGAGGCAAAGTTGAGCTAGTCAACCATGGTGACTGAGTGGCATGAATTTATTCATTAGGAACACCTATACCATGATGTGAGGAGTTTTTATAAGTATAATATTCATTTTATTTTCAGGTTTCATGGTTTATTTCATGTTATAATGGATTTCAAGTGTAATAAGTAGGCTACTAAGCCTAATTAGCCTAGTAGGCCTATTTGATCAAATAATGAAAAGGGAATTTGGCATTAGATGAATATAAAAGAGTTAAAAAAGGAGTTACATGCCAATTTTATACTCTTATTACATGATAAACTCAATATTTAACTACCATTTCATACAAGAGGAGTTCAAGTATAGTTAACTATTCTTTAAGAACCAATCATCACTTCAATTGACTAGTTGACTATCTTCATGCATCTTTCATGGACTTCATGCAAAGAAAGACATTCACACACTTTAAAATACATTATAATGGATTTAAAACACACATTATTTTTGTATATTGCATGAAAAATGGATTGATAAGTCAAATATGGGCCAACCATCTTCATTTCAATGCAAAAGGGAGCTTCATGCAAGTTTTTGATGTAAAGAAGATAATTTTAAGACTATTGTTTATTATTGTAAAAAGATATTATCACGAGTTAACTCAAAATGACTTATCATTCTTCCTTCTATGCCACATTGGATAGATTTTTTCAAATTTGGGATATATATGTAGGTTATTATAGCCATTTTCTAAATCCCTCAAGATAGTATAGGAAAATTATATAAAAATTATAAATTGCACCAAAAATCAATAAAAAGAGTTTGTTTGTAGATCATTCATGGTTTTATTATGTATTTATGATTTTTTATTTTCATATAAGTGTGATAGATATATCTTTTTTTAGGTCCTTTCCTCACCTACTAATGTGATTTCATCCTTTACATGTCACTTTAAGAGTTATGAAAAGAAATTGAGTTGGATATTGTTAGTATGCAATGTAATTAGAGACCTTAATTAACACACCTTCATTATAAAACCTTATTTAAAACCTTCATTTAAAATAATAATGTTTAAGAATGATCTGAGAGAGTTTTATTGACAAAATTTTTAATCTTGATCTATAAGTGTGCCTAAGTTTAAAAATTTATAGAGGATCTATCACTATTCAAGTGCATCACCATCATAGATAGATTAATTTTTCATTTTATTCCTTACTCTTTTCATCTAATAAATCAATTAGATTTAGTAATTTATCCTAAATTCATATTCAAAAGAGGTAGCCTCATAATTGGGCATCTAATCTAAACATATGTATCCCATAGCCTTAGATCATTATACTATTAGTCTAGATATGAGTCAGACTTAAGTAATATGACCTATAATAGGTGTTATTTGGGTTTATAATATGAGTCAGACTTAAGTAATATGACCTATAATAGGTGTTATTTGGGTTTATAATAGTTATCACATGCCTGATAGGACTACTTATTCACATAAATTAAATCATATATCTACTTATGTAAGTACATCAACAAGTTTTAGAGTGTCATTTATAGATTTACATACATTTCATGCCACCAAGAGTGGTCACAATATCATCTACAAAAGGGAAAGAGACATATTTCAATGAGTTATCTTTCTAATCAGTAAAGAAGAAGAAATCTTCTTAGTCAAATCAAAATATTACACCTCATATTTCCCTTATTATTGTTTAAAATCCTCTTATTTAAGCCAATATTATTGAGTCAAACATTATTGTAAATCCCATACCTTAGATGGTTGTTCCCAAAATATAATCCTTTGTGCCTTTAAATGTTGGTATTCCCCTGAACATCAATCAATGGGATGATATTCCAACTTTTGCTTTGAAGTCTCTTCCTTATTTTATAGGATAAAATCTAACTACTCTTATAGAACATATTGTAAATATAGATAACCTTTATTTAGTACATCATGTGACTCAGGAAAATGTAGTAATGAGGTTGTTATCAACTTCATTTAAAGGCAAATCACTTCAATGGTATATAGGATTAACACCTACATGAATCAATAACTAGAATGAATTTGGAGAAGTCCCATGTAAGCACTTTGAGGAAAAAAGTGATCATTTTTCACTGGTGGAGAAGATTACAACACTCAAGAGATTTCCTCATGAATTCTTTGTGTATTTAAATTACAAGTTTCAAAAAACCTATAATTGAATTACTGTAGTGATCAAGCCTACTCAAAACTATGCATGTTTGTACTATATAAAGGCTCTCAATTTAGATTTGGCTTTGATGATCCAATCCATGGGAGGGAATTTATCAAAGAATTTTGAAGTAGAAATAAAGGATAAAAATTGCCTTATACATGCAGGAAAGTTATCTCCAAGGCCACCTATGCCTCTATTTCCATATATTCATCCTCTCACTCCTATTATTGAACCAATTCTATATTCAAAAAGTATTTATCAAATAGAGGGTAGTCAAATTTATATATTGGGTAAGATAGAAAGTATTCTCAAAGCTCAAAAAAATAATTTGGTTACAATGGAAAGGCAATAAGTTCCACCATATAGGCCATATTAAAATACCATTTAGAAATATCAGTACAATAGGTCACCTTGTTAGTCTAATCAACAAGGATAAGGGTAGAATTATCAATCAATGAAATACAATCCTAATGCTAAAAGAAATTTTAGAGCTATTGTGACAACTTGGAGAAACTATGCTTAGGAAGGGCAATGGAACAATCAGTGAGATCAAAAAAATAACATGGCAATGGCTCCAACTAGTGAGAGTTCTCAACAGTCTTATATGTAGTAGAGTATAACTCCTCTTCCACATGAAAACCAGCCACCTTATTAGAATAAGGAAGCCTCTATACCAAATGGAGACATTACTTATTTAAATCAATTAGAAGTGTTAGATCAACAAGGATAAGGTGGTAGTAAATCACCTACTAAAACTACATTTGTTAACTTTCAAGAAAGTGAGAATTCTTTTGAGTACATGGATATATATCAAGGACAAATATGTCAAATGTTGATAATTATGTTGTATCACATAATAAATCCAAGAAAAGGGAAATTTATGAAGGTTTAGGTCCTAAAAAGGTAGCTCCTCTTCCTTCTTAGCAACCACAAAACACCATTCATGATGTGCCTCAGAAGACATCAAATCAGTAAGCAAGATCCAAAGGGAAAGAATTTTAAATTTCCTTATATTACCTAGTTCACACAATATTTAAGATGCACTTCTACTCCTAAATTTTATTCTAGGATATCCTCTTCTCCACCCGATATTATGGATCAAATGAATAAGACTTATGTATCAATTTCTATGTGGGATACACTTCTAATCCTAGGTCAAAAGGAGTTTCTACAAGAGGGTTTTTCAAATCTCAATATCACATTTATACAACCTAAAAAAGAAACAATAAGTATTTTTCTAAAAAATTCAAATCAATTTTTTGAGCTTCAAGCTCATAAGGTGACTAAGCCTCTACCCTTTTATTTATTTTTTATCATAAGAGATTGTCTGGTTCACAATTATATGATTGACAGTAGGGCCAGTACCTCTATCATGCCCAAGTCAATAACTAGTAAACTAGGACTTTAGTATGAACCCCATGAAAAGGTGTCTTACAATTATATGGGTCTCCTAAAAATATTATATGTGTGTTGATAAATATTAAATTCATACTTGTTGCTTGTCCAAATTTCACCATTATACAAGATGTAGTAATTGTTGATTTACCTCCTTATTTTGTATTATGCCTATCTAAGGATTTTACTACTATGATAGGAGGTTACCTTTATTAATATCAGTCATATATGGTTTTTATAACTAGTTATATAACAAAATTCACTATAAGGTCTGATCTAATTTCTAGATTTCACTTAGAGCCATATATGCCAAATATGTCAAATTTGAATTGTAGTATTTCAAAAGAAGATGAACATACTAGTGATCAAGAACCTTCTAAGTCACTTGAAGTCATAATAGGTATACTATTAGATGATTGGGATAATTATAACCATGTATATGACTGCTACAAAAGTATTGAAGAAGCAAGTTTTGGTGTAAACTGTATGCATAAAGAAGGTGACTTATTGCCTAGTCTCACTAGCTCAATGCAAGATCAAGGAGTGTGGAATCTATACTTTGATGGATCCAAATAAAATAATGAAAGTGAAGCTGGTGTAATGTTATTTTATCCTCAAAATAAAAATTATTAGTCTTTTATTATATTTAAATTTACTTTTACATCAAATAATCTAGAGTATGAAGCTCTTATTCATGGCCTTTAATGGGCTAGAAAGAGGAGTATTAAGATTTTACATGTGAAAGGTGATAATGAGTTGGTAGTGCATAAATTTAGAGGTTTAAGTGTAGAAAATAATACTATTATAATGCCTATAAACATAGATTTTTGGACCTCATGGAATATTTACAGGCATTTGATATTTGCTCCATTCCTAGAGGATCTAATCAGCATGCAGATAGACTTGTTGTCATAAGAACATAATGTGACATTATGGATAAAGTAAAGGACACCAAATAATAGACCCAAAACATGGTTATATGAATTAATTTATTTAAAAATAATGATGTAATTTTTTAAAATTTTGAATGTGATAAACAAATAGATTATTTCATATAGAATGAGGCAAAAGGTTGCCTAAAAAATCATGATAAATTGTAGAACCAATATGAAGATCAAGTTGTGTAGTTGAGTTTGAATAAGATGTATAAAGGTTTGGTGAATTTATAAATAATTTTTAATTAATATTCTCAACTAATAAAGGACAAGGTGAGCATCTCTTCCAATAAATAACATTATGAGATTATTGCTATAGATGAAGGTAAGCAACTCAAGTTGGGAAAATTTAACACTAATATTGAGAGAAGAGATTTAATTTAATTTTGTAAAGAGTTAATGGATGTATTTACTTTGGAATATCATTATTTGAAATTTTTTTATCTTAGGTTAACACAACATACTATTGATCCTAAAAAGGATACAAAAATAGTAAGATAAAAGCAAAGTCCAATCAACCCCAAGGTTGAAATTCTCATGAGAAAGGAGCTTACAAATATAATTGAATAAAATATAATATTCTCTAGAAAGTGTTAAAAATGGGTTGAAAAACTTGTACTTGTGAGAAATAAAAATGGAGAGATAAGACTATGTGTAGATTTTAGAGATCTGAATAGAATGTTAGTGAAAAATCACTATCCTCTTCCCTTTATGGATAAAATTCTGTAGAGACTATCAGGTTCATAGAGGTTCTCTCTAATATATGGGTACTTAATTTACAAATAGATATTGGTGAAAGATCAAGATCAATATAAAATATCTTTGACCACCAAATGGGGTACTTATGCATATAAGAAGATGCCCTTTGGACTATCTATTATTGGAGATACTTTTTAAAGGGAAATGGATGTTGATTTTCATGGTATTTTAATTGAAATGGTTTTAGTTTATCTTGATGAAATTAATATATTTTAAAAGTATCCTAATGGTCATCTAACACAAATGAGAATGGTTTTTGATAGACATAGATAGTTTGGAGTTTCCTTGAATCCAAAGAAGTGCATCTTTGTAGTGAATGAGGAAAGGCTTCTTGGGTATGTTGTTTCCAAATATGGACTTTCCATTTATATAAAGAGAATAGAATAAATCCAATATCTATCATTCCCTAAACATAATAAATGATTGAAGATCTTCTTCAAAAAGATCAATTTTATTAGAATATTCATTCCTAATTTTGTAGAGTTAGTAAGGCCACTCACTCAAATGTTGAAGAAAAATCAAGAGTTCACTTAGATTAAAGAGGGTAAGAGAATATTTGAGGCCAATATCCAAGCTCCTAATTTAATCAATTCTAATTCTACTAAGTATTTATTTATGTATGATTTTTCTTCATGTAGTATAATTTCAGCCATGCTTATGCAGTAGAATAGTGAAGGTTTGGAGCAACCCATTGCTTTTTTCAATTAAGATTTGGAGGGATATGAAGAGAGGTATTATTTTTTTGAAAATAATTTAATTTATTTTATAATATGTTTGAAAAAAATTAGACATTTGGTTTCAAATAATAATATTTTTATAATGGTAGCTCATCCTAGCATGAAGGATTTCATCATTAACAAAGACTTAAGTGAAATAAGAAATGGAAGGGTCACTAAGTGCATGGAATATGAAATTTAATTTAAGGTCACAAATATATTATGAGGTAGAGTATTATGTGAACATATTTCATCAAATGTGAAAAATAAAAAGAGACAATTTTGACAGTTTAGGACACTCTACATGAAGCTAAAACTACCCCTCCTAATTGGACACATGACATTGTTATATTCATCCAAATAAGAGAGTGTCCTATGGGATTAAATACATCAAATATGAGACATTTTAATCTGAAATAAATACCATACATTCTTATTTATAGAGTTATTTTCAAAAATGACATTGGAGGTATGTTTTTAAGGTGTGTTGAAACTAGTCAAATTGACAAACTTTTAGAATAATTTCATGATAGTTCTTCAGGAGGCCACTTTATAGTAAATACTATAGTATAAAAATTTATTATAGATGGTTATTTATGGCATAATTTAATCAAGGATTCAAATACATGGTTTAGAAAATGTGCAAAGTGTGCAATGTTTATAAGTAAACATAGACTAGTTGTTATGCCATTGAAGCCTATTCAGGTTGAGTAGCCTTTCATTAAATGGGGTTTAGACTTCATTAGAATGATTCATCATCCATCAAGTTATAATAATAAGTGGATTATAACATCCAAATATTATTTTAATAGGTGTGTGGAAGTAGTTCCACTAAAGGAGGCAAACGAGAACTTAGTTCTTGATTTTTATGACAGTCTAGTCACCCATTTTGGATTCCCTTCAACTATCATATCAGATAATTATTTGGAATTAAACAATAAAAGTTTATATTAATGGGATATTTGGAATGGTATTTATCTAACATATTAGTCAAATTATTATCCACATGGTAATGGACTAGTAGATTCCATAAATAAGAACCTGATTCAGATCATTAAGAGAACAATGGAAGATAATTAGAGATCATGGCATATAAAGTTGAATATTATCTTATGGTAAAATATAATCACTCCTAATAATTTAATTAGTCATTCACCTTATATTTTAGTTTATGGAAGATAAGAAAGGATATTTATTTCATTGGAACTTCCAACTTTGGAGCTTCCACACTACCTAAAACTTCTATAAAATTATGCATTGGAGGTAAGGATGAGTGAACTGAGAGAATTAGAGGAAATAAGATATGATGGCATGCATATCATGTGGTCAAACCAATATAAAGTAAAGAAATACTTTTAAAAAATATCTTCATCAAAGACATTTTAGTAAGGAGACATAGTACTCAAATGGGATGAAGAACGTGCTAAACTAGGTAAGCACTCTAAATTTGATAGCCTTTGGAGTGGCCCATATATTATCAATAATTGTAAATAAAGAAATTATTTGTAATTATCTAAACTAAGAGGAGAGGGACTTCCTATTCTTATGAATGGGATGTTCCTCAAGTACTATTATTAAGAGAGTCACTCCTTTTTACATAGTCATAGCTTCATTCCTCTAAGTGCACAAGTTGCACATTATTTTTAGTTGTTATTTTGCTTCAGTAGTTAGGTGTTGTTTCTAGTTTTTGCTTTTGTCTATTTATTTCTTTGTTAGTATTTGCAAGTTTTCCTAGTTTTAAAGTATAGTCTAAGTCTGATATAGTCTAGAGATTCTAAATTTTCTTGACTAGAAGGCTGGTCAACCCCTAAGAGTCACCATAAATGTTTGTAATTTGTCTTATCAAAGCCAAATACCAACCCCTATAATCCAAAAATTTCAAGGATCATGTCAATAGTCTCTGTAAGGTGGTCAAATAAGTGTTTTTCTGGCCAAAAAAGTTAGTTTTGGTCTTTAAAATGTCAAAATTAGAGACAAAATATCACTAAAATATCCAATATTCCTTCAATTATTTCAAATACATGAATTTTACCTTAGTTCAATGTTTTAAAAGCTAAAAATGTGTTTTGATTTTTAAGTGTGAAAAGGGTCATTTTCTAACTCCCACTTGCTAATTTTGGATTTTAAAAGCATGAAAAAGGTAAAATGTTTTCTATTACATGATAAATGACTCATAAATCTTTTATTATCTTCTAATTGTGGTGGTGGAAGACTTAGTTCTCAATAAAAGGCCAAAAAGAAGTTATTTTCCTTTATTTTGCAAAGAGAAGTATAGATTCATACAAAATTATGTACACCTAAGGTATAAAGAAAAATTAATAGGACATGAAAACACCTTAAAAATAGTTTTAGGAAAATTGGAAGACATACAAGCTCAAAACTAATCTCCTATAGTCACTTCCTTCTTTGCACATAGAGACAGGCTTATAGGTTTGATGATGGTATATATTGGAAAGAGAAGGTACAAGTTTGAAATTATAGGAAATTAAAGTAGACTTGGATGGATTAATAATGGATTAAGTGATTTTATAATTTTTCTCTTCTCCCTCATGAATAAGCCATTTGAAATCAAGCTAATTTATACAATTTTACATCCATGAAAGCAAATGGTTTTCCTCAATTTCTCTTCACTAGGGCAACATTCCAAGAAAATTCAAGCTTTTAGATACCTTTGGGAACCTAATACACTCTTACATGGCATCCTTTAGTCCTTATTCACACATTTAAATTTTAAATAAAACTCATAAAGACAAGTAATGCAAACTATAGTTTGGCATGCTCTTGAAGAGAAATTATACGGTCTAGAGGAGAGAAAAAGTTTTCAAGATTTCTTGTTTTGATCCATGGCATGGTTTTCATTAATTTTATCATGTTTGAAAATAGGTTTTATCAATAATTAATACAAATATTCATGTCTTATCCCATCTTTGTGTTCTCAAAGTGCTTCAAAAGGCCATTTTAGTATACTTTAAAGAAAATTTGCATATTTTAAGGTTTTTACAGAAACCTATGTTTCATTTTCACCTCCTTATCCTCCTATAATGGCCTTAAAATTGATTTATATGGTTAAGTATAGGTCCACACTTGCATATTATCCTTAAATATATTTTGACATGCTCTTATAGTTCTCCTTTCCACATCCATCTCACTCACCCCCATATCACTATCATGGCACTATCTTTCTTCTATATTTTGTGCTCCTTTCACACCACATTCATGTGGTATCATCATATTTTGAAACCTCATGAACCATTCACCAATTTCCATTCCATTTAATCATTATTTGAAGAGTTAAATAATATTAAAATTATCACAAGTAGTAACAAGAGGGCATATGCATCAATCAATCATCATATGTAGTCAATGAAAGTACTTATAGTAGTACACTACAACCAAGGTATGGTAATGAAGGTATAATCAAGAAAAGAGTGAAAAAGACCTTATTTAAGGTCTATACATCTATGATCATAAGGAATCAAGAGGTTAAATCCATAATATATGTGAAGATAGATATGTAGACCTTGAAATTTGGAATCATTTCATTATTACCACCTACAACAAGAGGGGAACACAGTCATGTTTTCCATGAGGTACATAGACAAATAGTAATAGTGAAGATATTTCCATATGGTATTTATAAAAACAGCCTAATCAAGCATAATAAGGAATAATAATAAGGATTAAATCAAGTTTTAGGCTTTCCTTATGGTCACATGCAAGCTAAATCCATACAAACAGTACTAAAAGTACACCTACAATTGATAAAAGACAATCCTTATGTTTTTTTGCATGACATCAAGGCATGAATGAAGATGAGAAATAAAAGAAAGTTTATCAATCCTAATAATACTTGATTCATTTCATAAATGGAAGAGAGGTAGTCATGATTACATTTTGATGGCAAGGGAGTACACCTACAGGCCCATACTTAGTACCATCTATAGTTGATAAGGGTTATGGTCATAAAAGGACATATAAGAGTGTCTAAGTAACCTAAAAGCACTACTAAGTACATAAATAGGATAACCTCAATAAATATCTTAAATTAATGATAAGCCTAGTGTTGACACCATGGATTTCACCCAGGGTAGGAGGTCGAGCTCCTACCTTTTCCACATGCAACAATGGAAACTCCCCTCTTGCCTGTGGGACCAACGAAGCTAGAGGGGAGAGTCTCTAGATATAGGATAACTCCCTCTGATTTATCTTTTAGGTCTTAGTTTCTCCTACTACTGACAAATAAAATGAAAAAAGGAGGGGGATGAAAAGGGAGAGAGAGATGCTGAAAATAGAACCTAAGCCTAAAAAGGTAAAAGGTGATACACCAAAAAAAGTGGCCCACCTAGCCTGAACATACAGTTTTCACAAAAAATAAGCACCTATACACTTCATCTGAAGTGAGAAGCTCTTATGCAATAGTCAGCTAGGGGTCTGTGGAAGTATAGGGAGGAAGGAACTAGCAAAGGTGTTTTGGGACACACTTTGACAGCCTATTCACAAGCACCTATATTCCTCTAGAGACACTTCTAGTAGACCTACAAAAAGGAGACTTCATAATGCACTGGACATGCTATGATCGATCTGTGAAAGTATGAAAGACAATGACTTAACATAAAGGAGAAAATAGACATATACTTTAAAGTGCAAGTCCAGATAGAGGTAATAATAGCTAAGTTCTAATTCAAGGTAATAAAATTGGCAGCTCTGCCTTACAAGCCTGAGATATTTTTGGGCAGAGTTTTGCCTTAAGGCTAAGAGTGATATTTTCTCAAAAGATAAATTTACAATATATAGAAAGAGGAATAGAACTTGGTGCTTCCTGGGAAAGATTTTGGCACCCTTTTCTACCAATGGCCCATGTGCATTCTAAACCTTGTAAAGAGGAAGCTACTATTACTGATGTCATTCTTTTAGAAGAGGCCTATTGCAACCATGTTGTACAATCACTAAAATTGACTTTGGCATTCAAATATTAATGTAAGAACATGGTTGCGCCTCTTTTCTACAAATAGATTATAGTTTGTCCCCTCATCAATGCCAAATGGAGAAAATAGGTTGCACTGCTCATCTAGCAATAACTTGCCTTCCTTTTGCCACTTAGATGCTTTATCTTTTCTGCTCCTTTTCTTCTTCCTACTCTTTCAGCCCTCAGGGGAAATCTTTTGGTAGGTCGCTGCATTCCTTGGGCTCTTTTCATGGTTGGCACTTAGGCAATTCAAAAACAAATGGCTACTTCACTATATTAAATTTGATGCCTACGCACCCGTCATTGCTTTAAACAATGACTAATCTACCTTCTTGAAATTGATAGTTTTTAGGACATCATTGTCCTTGGCAAATTCCTTTGGGTCCTTCGGTGGGCTTTTCTATGGTTTTTGCTTTATCTATCCTTCCCAAAGGGGAATTGACCCTTCGACTTCTTGAGAATAGTCCCCCTCCTTGGTGAGAGCCCTCCGTAAGGGCACATACCCTTTGGGCAAGCTAAATACTATGGGATTTTTGGCTTTTCTCTTAGGTGGCAACCTTCTTCCAAATTCCTTTAGGCTTTTGGTCTAAAGGAATTCCTTTAGACAAAAAGTTTGAAAGAATTTAGCCTTAAGACTTCTATGCGCTTTTAAAATTCCTTTGGTTGCCTTTGAAAATGCCCCTACCCTCTGCAAGGGCTTTTGGACTCAGAACTATCCTCCACAAGGGCACCTGCCCTTCGACTTTAGGGCACACCCTTGAACCAAGCCATTGAACCAACCTGTTGAACCAAAAATGGTTCAACAGTTTAATTAGTTTAATAGTTCAACACTACACACTGAGCTGATTGAACCAAGCTGATGATCTTGTTGATGAATTGATGGAATTGAACTAAGCTAATTGAAACAAGGCAATTAAACCAATCCATTAAACTAAAGGTGTTGAACCAAGTGATTGAACTAATCCATTGAACCGGTTCAATAGTTCAATGCTGCGTGCTGATCCCCCTTAAATCATTTGATGAATTGAATGTGATTGAACTAGGCATTGAACTTTAAACATTAAACCCGCTGATTGCACTTAGGCCGATTGAACTAGGCGTTAAACTTTAAACATTGAACCAAGTGTTGAACTTGAAGTCACTTGAACTAAGTGGTTGAACCAATATAGTGTTGAAGCCACTTGAACCTAAGCCACTGAACCAAGCTGAAGCATTAAACTAGTTCATGAACCAAGGTCGATGAACTTGTGCAACCTAAAATTGACTGGCTCTAAATATCAAGGGAAGAAGGGGACTAATTTTTGGCTTGTTGGGCAAAAAATGGTCAACAAATTGGTGACTCCTAGGGGAAGCTTGCCTACTATGCTTAGAGACCAGTTACCTTATAGTCCATTGGGCATGGAGTTAGAATGCAGCTTTGAAAAAAGGTTAGCAATAGCCCCAAAGATCCAAGAATCAAACATGAAGCTTTTTACGCCACACACAAAGGAAAACACACACAAGGCTAAAAACACTACCTGTGCAAACTACACTTAGGGAAAGTAGGAAAATAAACTAAAAGAAAACTACTATATACAACTAACTAGGAATATTTGCCTCCCTCCTAGATCAAAGGGAAAACTTCTTAAGTCCCCTCCCTAGCAAGAATACTTATGGTGCCAGATAAGTGGTTGAATGAAAAGGAGATTTGGTGACCTGTTCCTCTTGCCTGTCACCTTGCTTGGCTTGTATCTGAGTAGATCAAAATCAAACATGCTTCTAACATATATGTACTCTACTTGTCCTTAGAAGCTTGTTGATTGCTGGTCCCTCATACTAGTGCTCTTCACCAAGAAATTAGTGGCTACTGGCTTATCATCATTAGCCCTTTGATGTGCATAATCCCCTTATAGCACATCATGGTTTGACTTGTTTCCTTCTCCTTCATTGAAGACCCTATCAAACTCATCCTCTGCTTCCTTCTGGCCTTCTTGAAGAAGGGTGATAGTTGTGATGTCTGAAATGGAATCACAAACTAATTGCTCATCCCACAGAACATCACCTCTTTGTTCAAATTTTTCTTCTTCAAGGCCTCCCTCAAGGAAGACATACCTCTCCTTTTCCTCCTCAAAAATTAGGATCTCTAGATTTTCAAATATATTCTCCTGATCCTCCTCCAACTTAGGCTCCTTAGTGTAATATTTCTCCTCATCAAAAAAGTAAGGAAGCTCTTCAAACAGAGGGGAAGAGAGCTCACCATGCTTATGTTCCTCCTCATATTGCTAGAACATCTACATGTATGCATGACCTGTGTCTTCTTTGTTGCTAATGAGGTCTTCACAAGGAGCATCGATGATGATTTTTCTTTTTTGTTGCTCATGACAGCCTCTTGGGAAACTATAGATTGGATCTTTTGCTCCTCATTCACCTCCTATAGAACAAGTTCCTCCTTGAGAAGAGGTGAAGTGGAAAAATTGTGTGGAAGAGGAGGCAGTCCTTGAGCTAGAATTGAATGATTCTCTTCCTTCCACTTGGTTAGCACTTCATCTATATCAGGTATGGCTTGATAGCTCTCTTGGAAGTGTGTAGATGGGGTGTGTTTAGACATAGAATGTGTTATTGGGTTTGAACCATCCATCACATGTTGGCTGAGAAATATCTCTTTGGATTCCAACTCTATAATTATCTTGACCATATCCTCTTGGAAAAGCCTTTCTTGGAGGTCACCAACATCATCATGAGTAGGAGCAGCCTCAGCTTCTTCAAGGTTTTGACAAAAACCTTGCTTCTCCTCCTTCTGGCCCCATGATTCTACTATTTTTCCCCAGTTCAAGATCTTAGAATTAGAATTTTGTGCCTGTGAATAGGCAGCAACTTTTTTTCTCCAAGGTCTTGGGGCTCCTCCACAAGGTCATGAAGTTCTATCTCTCTTTCATAGAGCAGTCTCATCATAGCCTCTAAATCTTCAATTTGCTTGGCTAGATTATCTTGAAAGAGTATTTTTTGGAGGTCGCTAGCATCATCCTCTTCAAGGCTTTGGGCTAGTTCCTAGCATTCCTTCCTCCAACTTGGAATCTGCACATCATGTTGAAAGACTTGGGGAGGTTGAGGAATGCCAGGAAGAGACTGTTGATGCACTAAAAGAGTCTCTAGAAGAGGAATGTGTTAGCTCATGATATTTTCCCTAATGGAAGATTCATAATATAAGGAATTGAGAAGATTAACATCCATGGGGGGTTAGTCTAATGCCCTTTGATGTTGGAAAGATCAGTGCATATGATTGAGATTATATGCATCAAATGAGTTGGAGTGAGAAAGTGCTATTTGATAGAAAGGATTTGGTGCATAAGAGGGGGCTTTCTTCAGAATAATAGGGGGCACATAAGGCTGACTACCTTGAATAAATGGATTTCTCCATTTTTCTACCTCCTCCTCCATGGATTGCAAGGCTTGAGCTTCCCTAAATAAACATGCCTCTTTATACATCAGCTCCTACTAATAATCATACTACTCATCCAATCTGTCGATTTCCATTACCTGCTTCTCAAACTCTAGCGCCACCTCCCTTATCATTGAAGGGCAACTAGGAGAGATACTTGAGGATATTACATAAATATCTGGATCTTGATCATAGTCATATGAAGGAATATAAGGTCCATGATTTTGTGCAAAGGAATTATACATATAAAAAGTGATTTTTGATGGCACCAAGCTGCTTAACCAGCTGATTCAACTCAGAGTCACCATTGGTGTTGATGCAAAAGCCTCCAAAGGCTAATTGGTTAAAGAACACACCAAAAATTCTTCAACTCTTTGGATAAAACCTATCCTAGTTGGTCCCATCGGCTGTGCCAAAAACTATTGACACCGTGGATTACACTCAGGGTAGGAGACTGAGCTCTTGCCTTTTCCACACACAACAATGGAAACTCCCCTCTCACCTGTGGGACTAGCGAAGCTAGAGGGGAGAGTCTCTAGATGAGGGCTAGCTCCCTCTGATGTATCTTTTAGGTCCTAGTTTCTCCTACTGCTAACAAATAAAATGAAAAATGAGGGGGATGAAAAGGGAGAGAGAGATGCTGAAAATAGAACCTAAGCCTAAAAAAGTAAAAGGTCATACACCAAAAAAAGTGACCCACCCAGCTCAAACATACACTTTTCACCAAAAATAAGTTCCTATACACTTCATCTGAAGTGAGAAGCTCTTTTGAAATAGTCAGCTAGGGGTTTGCAGAAGTATAGGGAGGAAGGAACTAGCAAAGGTGTTCTAGGACACACTTTGACAGCCTATTCATAGGCACCTATATTCCTCTAGAGACACTTTTGGTAGACCTACAAAAAGGAGACTTCACAATGCACTGAACATGCTGTGATCAATCTGTGAAAGCATGAAAGATAATGACTTAACACAAAGGAGAACATAGACATATACTTTAAAGTGCAAGCCCAAATAGAGGTAACAACAACTATGTTTTGATTGAAGGTAAAAAACTAGCAGCTCTACCTTACAAGCCTAAGATATTTTTGGGCAAAGTTTTGCCTTAAGGCTGAGAGTGATATTTTATCAAAAGAGAAATTTACAATATATAGAAAGAGGAAGATAACTTGGTGCTTCTTGGGAAAGATTTTGGTGACCTTTTCTGCCAGTGGCCCATGTGCGTTCTAAACCTTGGGAAGAGGAAGCCACTGTTATTGATGTCATTCTTCTAGAAGAGGCTTGCTAGAACCATGCTATACAATTACCAAAATTGAATTTGGCATTCAAACATTAACATAAGAACATGGCTACACATCTTTTCTATAAATAGACTGTAGTTTGTCCCCTCATCAATGCCAACTAGAGAAAATAGGCTGCACCACTCGTCAGGCAATAACTCACCTTCCCTTTACCACTTAGATGCTTTGTCTTTCTACTCCTTATCTTCTTCCTGCTCTTTCAGCCCTCAGGGGTGATATTCTAGTGAGTCACTGCATTCCTTGGGCTCTTTTCATGGTTGGCACTTAGGCAGTTCAAAAACAAATGGCTACTTCACTATGTTAAATTTGACGCCCATGCACCCATCATTACTTTAAACAATGGCTAATTTACCTTCTTGAAATTGATGGTTTTTGGGATGTCATCATCCTTGGTAAATTCCTTTTAGTCCTTTGATGGGCTTTTCTATGGGTTTTTGCTTTATTGATCCTTCTAAAAAGGGGAAGTGACCCTTCAGCTTCTTGAGAATAGTCCCCCTCCTTGGTGAGAGCCCTCTGCAAGGGCACATACCCTTTGGGTAGGCTAAATACTTCAAGATTTTTGGATTTTCTCTCAGGTGGCAGCCTTCTTCCAAATTCCTTCAGGCTTTTTGTCTGAAGGAATTTCTTCAGATAAAAAGTCTAAGAAGCTAGCCTTAAGTCTTTTGTGCACTTTTTAAATTCCTTTGGTTGCCTTTAAAAATGCTCCCTACCCTCCACAAGGTTTTTTGGACTCAGAATTGCACTCTACAAGGGCACCTACCCTTTGGCTTTGGGGTGCACCCTTGAGCTAAGTTGTTGAACCAACCCATTGAACCAAAAATGGTTCAATAGTTTAATCGGTTCAACGGTTCAACACTACGCGCTGAGCTGATTAAACTAAGCTGATGATCTTACTAATGAATTGATGGAATTAAACTAAGCTAATTAAAACAAGGCAATTGAACCAATCTATTAAACTAAAGGCATTAAACCAAGTGGTTAAACCAATCTGTTTAACCAGTTCAACAGTTTAACATTGTGCACTGAGCCCCCTTAAACTGTTCGATGAACCAAATGTGATTGAACTAGGCATTGAACTTTAAATGTTGAACCCACAAATTTCACTTAGGAGGATTGAACTAGGCATTGAACTTTAAATGTTGAGTTGAGTGTTGAACCTAAAGCCACTTGAACTAAGTGGTTGAACTAATGCAGTGTTGAAGCTGCTTGAACCTAAGTCGTTGAACCAAGCTGAAGCATTGAACCAGTTCATGAACTAAGGTTGATGAACTCATGCAACCTAAAATTGACTGGATTTAAATAGAAATGGAAGAAGGGGACTGGTTTTTGGCCTATTGGGAAAAAAATGGTCAACACCTAGTGAAAAACCATTCTCAAGATACCAAGTGCTACCAAGGAAGCATCATCTATAGGCTTGAATGAGTTCAACCTACAAAAAGCATCTATAGGCTTGAATGAGTTCAACCTACAAAAAGCATATGTCATGAGAAATCTTCATGTCTTTAGCTTCTTGGTTCCATTTTGAAATAATAAAATGAATATACAATATAAATTTGTTATGTTATTAAAAGGGGGAGATAAAATATATATTCACATCCTTCAAATAGAGTTCAAGAGGCTGATAAGGATACCTACATCCCTGGGACCATTACTACAATCAAGGTGAAAAGCCATAATGATGAAGGAGAATTAAAGGAGAAAACTTAAAGAAGATATTGAGCCATAAAAAATGAATGTGACATCATGGATAAAATCATAAACACCTTTTGTGGTCATGAATCCAATAACACTATCACCTAGAACCCTAGTTTGTACAAGCATGAAATATATAGTAAAGACATTAAGTCAAGGTCTGTGATAAAAATTAAGAGATAGTGGTACATATAAATATATTTATCATGAATGGGTCATGAGTAATAAATGATTCATTTGAGACAATACATCATGATGACTCCAATCACATGGTCTTATAGTCATACACCAAAAAGAGAAACCTATAACTATAAATAAGACTACAATCAAGTAGGTAAAGGGTGGTTGAAGTACTCAATAAGGGTTTTGAGTCTATAAGGAAGAGGTTATTGAGTTTGTACCTAATGTATACTCCAAAGAAGAAACAAACTCTTTTGGGTCCTTTCACATCAAAATAAGTCCTATAGTCACCTTAGATGCATCTACAATCAAAGGAGAACACAAGTTTCTCCTTGAACTAGCATGAAGTTGAAAGCATAGTGGTATTTGAAGGAGGTTCATGCTTAAAGGAATGGTAAAATGAGACCAAAATGATATTAATTGATCAAATATCATGTAAATGGTTGTCAAAACAAATTTACATTAATACCAAAGTTGTGAAACCTTTCCTACAGTCATATAAAGGTAACCTATAGTGAATAGTGAGACACAATACTATGGAAGAGGGTTTTTAGGTTTGAAAACATCAAAACATTATATAAAGAGGTTGATGTATTTTAATGAATTAAATTAAATAAGGAGGAGTGTTTCAAACTTGATGCTTAGTCAATCTAAACTCCTATGATGACCTAAAGCTAGCATAATGAAGGAACTATAATCAAGTAGCTAAATGTTGATTTAGGTATACATCAAGGTTTTTTAACCTCTCAAAAAGGGTTTTAAGTTTAGAGATAATCATGATGGAATAAATAAATTCACACCACATTTCATATTTTCAATAACTCCCAAATCATTATTAAGTATAGTCCTTATTTATACAAGTGTAAAACTATAGTTATACAAGGGTTGAGAAAACAAACATAGTCATAGATTTATCTTATGAAGGTTCATAAAGTCAAGGTTATCAATGGTGGGAGTTTCATAGCCTATGAAAGGTTATGGGTAATCTATGGTGACATGGATCATCATATAGGGTAAATGATGGGCCTTAAAGACATGTTGCAATCATATACCTTATAAACCTACACCTGTAACCATAAGAGAATTCATGTTCTAAGCATGAAGGGAGATAAGGAAAATGATACATGGTTAATTTTATGTCATAATGAATGTTAAAAAGAGAAATTATTGTTTTATTAGGTCAATAATGTAGGTTCAGGTGTCCAAATACTAATCAACATCTAGTTTCATCATGAAATACATACCTACAACTGGCTCAGGCACTTAACAATCACATTGAAAGCCAATAGTAAGATAGAGGGTCTTTTAATAATGCTTCATTTCATAATATTTATATAATAATTCACTTTTAATTCAATGTTGTAATAATATCTCAATCCAAACCTTCAAATTATAAGAAATCAGGCTTATCCATTAAAATCCCACTTACAATCACATGGGGCATAGCCCTACCTTCAAAATAATAATAGAAATTTTAGGGATAATGGTGTATATTTTTAGGTTAATATATGTTTCTAGATGATCACTATGATATAATAAAATACATCAAGTTGAATGGAGATGTTTACAAGCATTGACACACAGTCAAGTACATAGTCACTGCACAAAAGGTTAATTTTGAGAAATTTGAGGTTTTGTGGAATAAATAGGTGGAAATAAGACTTGAAATTGATAAAAATAATAGTTATTATATTTAAAATCCTCCAATTCCATCATCAAGATCATTAAAAATGTGGATAACCTCACTATTTTGACACCGTCATCAACATGTCCATTCAAGGTTGTCATTAGAGTAGGCAGGCTTCTTGAGGAGTTAAAGGTTTACTAGAGGTTTGTATCTCAATTTTAGTATTTTAAAAGAGTTAATATATGTTATTAAATATTCATTAAACCTTTAAATATTTTTTGAACTCTAATTGATATGCAAACCATGCCCTTAAGGGCTAAAACAAGCAAGCATGCCTATAGGCGAAAAGGCATTTTTTGACCTATCAAGAAATTTGAAACATAAAAATTTATTTGATAACATGGTATAGGTACCATGATGATTATTTAAATAATGGATAATAAATGGAGGATTTATATTCATCCATAAGGAGAAATTTGAATTCTGTAGTTCTAAACACCCATTCAAACCATCTGATCAAATGCTCATATCTTTCACCATATGAATATTTTGGGAAAACACTCTTAAAATGATTTGAATACCCCTATGAAATTATAATTAATGAAAAATTTAGGTTTTTTTAGGTTCTTTTCTTTATGAACAATCACTAAGAGTGTAAGCAGGCTAGAATGGAAGCCCTATAGGTAAATTTCCTTTACGTGATATCTTTTAATATATTTTAGATGGGAACCCAATATTTTAAGATATGTTGAGGGGGTATGTATAATAAATAAATGGAAATAATTTTGGGTTTGGTAGTCTTTTCTTCATGAACCATTGTTAAGAAGGTTCAGTTCCAAAGCCCTCCCAAACCCTCATAGTGACTAGTTTTGAGAGAAGTTGATTTTATTGACATCAAAATCTAATGGATCAATATGAAACCTATTCAAAAATCAATTCAACTTATATATTATCCCATAAATTCCAATTTTTTATATGAAACTAGATGAATCATTGCTCAAATAATGTTTTTTGGATAAAAAGCATGAAAATGAGTTACAATGCAATTTACATGAAATAAAATCCATGGATGTTGAAACCTAAGACTCTTTATTCATATTCAAATCATTAATTTGTCATATATTTTCCTGTAAGTACCTCTACTAGCTCCTTTAATATAGCTAGTCGATAGGAAAATGAGTTAAAGTTGACCTAGTCTACCATGGTGACTAAGTGACATGATTTTTTCATCAAGAACACCTATCTCATGATTTTATGAGTTTTTAAAGGTTTAATATTAATTTTATTTATATGTTTCATGGTTTTATTACAGGTTCTAATGGATTTCAAGTGCAATAAGTAGGCTATTATGCCTAATTGGCCTAGTAGGACTATTTGATCAAACAATCAAAAGGGAATTTGGTGTTGGAAGGATATCATGGAGATAAAAAAATATTTTCATGACACTTACCTACTCTTATTCCATTTTAAAATCAATATTTAACTACCATTTCATATAATAGGACTTCAAGTAGAGTTAACTAGTCTTTAATAACCAATCATCACTTTAGTTGACTAGTTGATTGTCTTCATGCATATTTCATGGAATTCATGAAAATAAGGACATTCACACACTTTAAACTCAGTTAAAATGGAGTTAAAACACCAAGGATTGGCATATATTTAATGAAAATGGGATTGAAAACTCAAATATGGGCCCACCATCTTTATTTCAATGCAAAAGGGAGCTTTATTTAAGTTTTTAATGTAAAGAAGATAATTTAAAGACTAATATTTATTATTGTAAAAGGATATTATCTTGAGTTAAATATAAATTAATTATCCTTATTACCTCTACACCACATTGGCTAGATATTTTCAAATTTGGGATATATATGTAGGCTTTTATATCCATTTTCCATATCTTTTAGGATGGTATAGGAAAACTCTAAAGAGATTGTAACTTGCACCAAAAATCAATAAAGAGAGTTTGTTTGTAGATCATTCATGGTTTTAGTGTGTATTTATGATTTTTTATTTACATATAAGTGTGATATATATCTCCTTTTGTGGGTCCTTTCCTCACCTAATACTATGATTTCATCTTTTAGATGTCACTTGAAGAGTTATGAAAAGAAATTAAGTTAGAGATTGTTACTATGTAGTGTCTTTAGAGACCCTCATTCACAAATCTTCAATATCAAACCTTATTTCAAAAATTTATTTGAAAAACTAATGTTTAGGACTAATTTGAGATAGTTTTGTTAAAAAATTATTTAATCTTGATCGATATGTGTGCCTAAGTTTCAAATTTAATAGAGGATAAATAACTATTAAGGTACATCACCATCATAGATAGATTTCATTTTTAGTTTCTTCCTTACTCTTTTCATCCCAAAAATCAATTAGGTTTAGTAATTGATCCTAAATTCATATTTAGAGGAGCTAGCCTCACAACTGGAGGCTTGATCTAAACATAGGTATCCTATAGCCTTATATCATTCCAATGTTAGTCTAGATATGAGTTAGAATTGACCAATCTAATCTCTATTAGGTGTTACTTGGATTTCTAACAATTTTGGCATGCCTAATAAGATTACTTGTTCATAGAAATTGAATCATATATCTACATATTTGAGCACATTAACAAGTTTCAAAGTGTCATTTTCAGATTTACATACATTTCATGTCACCAAGAGTGGTGAAAAGATCCTCTACAAAAGGGAGAGAGATAGATTACACTGATTTATCTTTCTAATAGGAAAAGAAGAAGAAATATTTAAGTCAAATAAAAATCTTACACCTCCTTCTTCCCTTATTATTTCTCAAATTCCTCCTATTTAGGATAATATTGTTCATCCAAACATTTTGTAAATCCCATACCTTAGATGGTTGTTCCCAGAAGACAAGCCTTTGTTCCTTTCAATGGTGGCAATCCCCTGAACATTAATCAATGGGATCATATTCTAGCTTCTTTTCTAAAGTATCTTCCTTATTTTATAGGAGAAAATGTAGTTACTCCTATAGAACATATTTCATATATAGATAGCATTTTTTAATGTATCATGTGACTCAAGAAAATGTAACAATGAGGTTTTTAGTAACTTCATTCAAAGGAAAAATAATTCAATGGTATAAAATATTGATATCCACATCAATCAACAATTAGGATGGATTTAGAGAATTCTTGTTCATGTACTTTGAGGACAAAAGTGATCATCCTTCACTGGTGGATAATCTTACAATAATCAATATATTTCCTCATGAATTTATGGTGGATTTCAATTATAGGTTTTAGAAAACCTGGAATAGAATTAATGCAGTGATCAAACCTACTCCAAATTATGCATTTTTGTCTTATATGAAGGATCTCAATTAAGATGTGGCAATGATGATTTAATCCAAGGGAACACTTTACCTGAGACTTTTAAAGTAGCAATAATGGTTGAAATTTGACTTATACAAGTAGGCAAGTTATTTCTAAGGCCACTTATGCCTCTATTTCTAGAGATCCATCCTCCTACTCCTAATGTTATACAGTTCTAGATTTTAAAAGTCTTTATAACATATAGGGTAATAATATTGATATATTAGGGAAGATGGAGAGTTTTATCAAAGCTCAAAAAAACAATTTGGTTGTAATGGAAAGGCAACAAGCTCCATCATACATACCATATTAGAATACCAATAATAATTATTAGTATAATAGGCTACCCTATCAGTCTAATCAATAAAGACAAGGGAAAAATTATCCATCAAGGCAATACAATCCTAATACTTCAAGAAATTACAAATCTATTATTCCAACTCGGAGTAACTATGCTTAAGAATGGAAATGAAACAATTAGTGGGATCAAACAAATAATATGTCAATGGCTCCAACTAGTGAGAGTTCTCAACAATATTATATGTAGTAGATTACATCTCCTCCTCCACATGAAAACTAGCCACCTTATTAGAATAAGGAAGACTCTCTACCACATGGATACATTATTTCCTTCATGTAAGAAGAAGTTTCATATCAATAAGGATAAGGTAATAGTAAAGCACCTACTGAAACTACATTTGTTAACTTTCAAGAATTTGAGAATTCATTTGAGCACATGGATGTAAATCAAGGATAAAATATGTCAAATATTGTTAATTATTTTTCATCCCATACTAGATCCATGAAAATGGAAATTGGTGAAGTTTTAGGTCTTGAAAAGGTAGCTCCTCTTATTTCTCAGCAACCACAAATCACCACCACTCATAATGTGCCATAAAAGACATCAAATCAGCGATAACAAAATTGAAAGGTGTAAATTTTAAAAGGGCCTTATATTCCCTAGTTCACACAATATTTATGAGGTACTTATGCACCTAAATTATAGTCTAGGAAAGTCACTTCTACAGTCAGTATTGTGGATCACATGAAAAAGGCTTATGTATTAATTTCTATGTGGGATACACTGTTAATCCCATGTAGCTTTCAAATATCAATATCACAAATAGACAACCTAAGAAAGAAAGAGTAAGTGTTGTTATAACAAGTTTAAACCAATTTTTTTATCCTCAAGCTCCCAAGTTGACTAATCCTCATCCCTTTTACTTTTTTTTTTCATAAGACATTATTTGGTTCACAATTGTATGATTGATAGTGAGGCTAGTACTTTTGTCATGCCCAAGTCGATAGCTAATAAATTAGGAATTTAGTATGAACCCCAAGAGAAAGGTGTCTTTTAATTACATGGGTATCATACAAACATCATAGGTATGTTGATAAATCTTAAAGTAATACTTGATACTTGTCTAAATTTCACCATTACACCAGATGTAGTTATTGTTGATTTACCTCCTTATTTTGCACTATGCCTATCTAAAGACTTTAATACTAAGATATGAGGTTACCTTTATTTATATTGGTCATACATGGTTTTTAAAAATAGGTATGAAATTAAAGTAACTATAAGGTTTGAGCCAATTTCCATATTTCACTTAGAACCATATATTCCAAATATGTCAAATGTGAATTGTAGTATTTCAAAAAAATAAGAACATACTAGTGATCAAGAACCTTCTAAATCACTTGAAGGCATACCAAATATACTATTGGATGATTGGGTTGTTGATAACCATGGATATTACCCATAAAAAATTATTTAAAGAGCATGATTTTGTGTCTACTATATGTGTGAAGAATGTGACTTATTGCCTAGTCTCATTATCTTAATCTAGGATCAAGAAAGAGTGTGGAATATGTACTCTAATGGATCCAAATCAAAGAATGGAAGTGGAACTAGTGTACTGTTAGTTTCTCCTCAAAATCAAAGTTATTACTCTAATTTTATATTTCCATTCAATTGTACATCAAATATTCTAGAGTATGAAGCTCTTATTCATGGCCTTCAATGGGATAGATAGAGGGATATTAAGCCTTTGTAGGTGAAAGGTGATAGTGAGCTAGTAGTACAAGTTAGAGGTTTAAGTGTAGAAAAGAATCATATTATAAATGCCTATAAAACATATATTTTGGGACCTTATGGAATATGTAAAAGCATTTGATATCTTCTCTATTCTTATAGGAGCCAATCAACATGCAGATAGACTTGTTACCATAGGAGCACAATGTGACATTATGGATCAACTCAAGGACACTAAAAATTAAAACCAAATAAAGGTTATATGCATGGTATTTATCTAAAATATTCATCAAATTATTATCCATAGGATAATGTTCTATCATAATCCTATAATAATAACTTGATTTGGATCATCAAGAGAACAAAGGAAGATAATCAGAGATCATGGCATATAAAGTTGAAGATTATCTTATGGGTAGATATAATAAATCCTAATAAGTTAATTAGTCATTAACCTTATATTTTATTTTATGTAAGTGAATAAATGCTACTTATTTCATTGGAAATTTTAATTTTTGAGCTTGCACACCAGCTAAAACTTCTCAAAAATGATGTAATGGAGGTAAGGATGAATGAACTAAGAGAATTAAAGGAAATAAGAGATGAAGTCATGCATACCATGTGGTCAAACTAGAATCAAGTCAAGAAATCCTTTTATAAAAGAACTTCATCAAATACATTTCAATAATGAGACATAGTACTCAAATGGGATGAAGAACATACTAAAATAGGTAAGCACTCCAAATTTGATAGCCTTTAGATTGGCCCATATGTTATCACTAATTTGAAGGAAAGCAATGATTTCCAATTATCCAAAATGAGTGGAGAGAAACTTCTTATTATTGTGAATGGGATGTTCGTCAAGTAGTATTATTAGGAGACTCACTCCTTTGTACATAGTCATAGTTTCATTCCTCTATGTGCACAAGTTGTACATTCTTTGTTAGTTTTTGTTTTACTTCAATAGTCATTTTTTGTTTCTAGTTTGTGTTTGATTATTTGTTGTGTTAGTGTTTACAAGTTTTCCCAGTTTTTGAGTATAGTCCAAGTTTAATATAGTCCAAAGATTTTACATTTTCTTGACTATTAGGCTAGTCAACCCCTAAGATTCACCATAAATATTGGTAATTTGGCTTATCAAGGCCAAATACCAACCCCTTTAATTCAAAACTTTCCAGGATCCTTTCAATGGTCTCTATAAGGTGGTTAAATAGGTGCATTTTTGGCTTAAAAATTTAGTTTTCATCTTTAAAATGTCAAAAATAGAGTCAAAATCTCACTAAAATATCCAATATTCCTTTAATTAAATTCAAATACATGAATTTACCTTAGTCTAAGGTTTTAAAAGCTAAAAGGGTGTTTTGATGTAATTTTAAGTGTGAAAAGGTCATTCTCTAACTCCCACATGCCAATTTTGGCTTCCAAAAGCATTTAAAATGGTTAAATTTTGTGTATTGCATGATAAATGACTCATAGCATTTCTATTATCTTCTAATTGTGCTGGTGGAAGTCTTAGTTCTCAATAAAAGGCCAAAAAGAAGCTATTTTCCTTTATTTTACAAAGAGAAGTATGGATCTATTGGGTGAATATTTTGTCGTCAACTAAATGATGACAAAATGGGTATATCAACCACATCATAGGGAGATTTACACCATGAAAAGTGTGGGTTTATCAGATTTAGACAAGTTAAATCTCTCCTCTCATCAAGGGGAGGTTCCCTATGAATATTTATACGCTGTGTATATACAATTAAGCAAAAAATAACACTTAGGGTGGTATAACAACATCCACCTCTCTTTTTTCAAAGGTGATGTACAAGGAACAAGAGGGAGAGATCCTAGTCATTGGCCAAAAAAATTCCTCTTCTTTTAGGAATGGTATCCAACATAGAGCAGAAAATCACCTAAAGTAACAAAGTTCACAAGGAAACTTGTGTAAGCACAAAGTCTTCTGTAGCCTCTTTCACATATTTGGAACAAGCGTAATCGTAGAGTGAAATGAAGCACAAATTATTCACCTAAAACTACAAAATATAAAAGAATCACAAAGATTAAAGTAGCTCAAAGTCTCTCTTTTATCTTTTAGAAGTGCCCTCAGATAATATCAACACACCCACTTTGCTTATTAAATCAAACAAATAAGAGATTATCAGGAAAGAGGACATAAGAATTGTTTCCTAAATAACACAGATAACTTCAACACAAAGTCTGAAATAAACCTGCTTCTCATTCATTCAACACAATATGATTTAAAAATTGAGCACAAAGTCTCAAGAAGTGTCTCAATTTCAGCAGAGTTTTTGCTCTCAATTATCCAAGATGCATTTACAAAAGAGGTCTCCACTATATATAGGGAGAAACCTTCAAAATTTAGAAAATAATAAAATACAAAAATATCTTAGTCAAAGATGACTCATCTTTGACTTTAAGATATTTTTTTGGATTTTTTACATGTAATTACATATTATAAAATTGCATGCACTTTTCTCAAGACAAAAGTGCATAAGGAAAGAAGAAGAGAGAAGGGGGAAAAACTTCAATTCTTGCTACCAGAATTCTTTAGATGAGCATCATACATAGCAATGGATGCCTAAATTCCTATACTATCTGGTGTAACCATGTTCTTAGAGATGACTCTGGCTCTGATTAAAGCGTCCTTCAATGTTGTGATGGCCTTAGCATGACTAGTTAACCTAGATTTTAGATTATCCAGAGTTAACTGAGTGTCTAAAATATTATCCACAAAAGTCATTGAGAAGGTCTTTTCTTCAAAGTCTCTTTGAATCATCCCTTTAAAACCTTGGATCATTTCTTTAGCTAAGAGAAATTGGTTATCTCTAGAAGTGAGGTTGCAGGGTAGTTCTTCTAGTTTATTGAGTAGGCCTGTGTCGCTCTTCTCACTAGCATCCCTGGAAGCTTTGAGATTCTAAATTAAATCCTTGAGTACCCGTATCCTGTATATTAGTGATTCCTTGATCTCAACATAAGAGTCCTTGTTGGAGATGACACCGATAGATATCAAGGTGCTTTTCTTCAGATCCTTCATCTCCCTCCATTTGCTAAGATATTTTTTAAACTATCAACATCTTGAGAGATAAGAGAGACAAGGTCATCTAAATCTACTCTCACCTTCTTCATCTTTCCTATCCTCTCCACAACCTCTGTGAGTAAGGAAATTCCCTGAGTATGCATCTTTTCAATATAATCTTCCAGCACTTTCCCATTCAAGTAAGTTTTCTCTACCTTTTGAATGATAGGGTCATCTACGGAGAAGGCCTCTGGAGTCACCGCTTCAGGGGGAAGAGTGAATCTCCTTATTATTGCTATCAGTTGTTCTCTCTTGGCCTTGTAATAAAATTTCATCTCCTTTTCTCGGTCAAATTTCTAGACCATAATGTCCATAGCAGACTGAAGATCACTTTTCGGACCTTCGTGAGTAACTTTGCCAAGTTCAACATGAGAGATGGAATAGCTACTCATTTCAAAACCCTCAAGGATTGCATCTTATGGAGGATTAACTATTTCCAAACAAAATTGTCCCTTTTCCTCAACCAATTTTGAGAGGGTCCTTGGCCTCTTAGGAGCCTTAGCTTTCATCGGCACTATTTTGCCAAAATCAAAGTCATCTAGAGAGATGGCTAACTTCTTTCTTTTGGGTGTGAAAGCTAACATCCATGGCTGGAGAGAAGAAGTACCTATCATGGCAATGGTTCCCTCAGTTGGCATTATCGTGGCAACTTCTACACTGCTAGTGGTAATAGTGGTCAAAGTTAGAGTAACAAGTGAAACTGTACCGACTACTAATTCTAGCTCTTGTGCAGAACTTTCTCCTAGATTGAAAGAAGGAGATGAAAGACTAGGAATGGATCCAGAGGAGCGAAGAGTATCTCTAAAAGCACCCTGAGGATCACCAAATATAACTCTGGAAGGAGAGGTGGCTCCAAAAGAAGGAACACTGATAGGGGAGAGAGGAGAAGGAGATGCCACAGGAGATTGAGGTGGAGAAGGAGAAATGCTCTTAAATGGTTATGCTTCTTCTTGTGAAGGTAGAGGCTTAGTATTTTGTTGTTCTGATAGCTAATCATCTATTTCCATTTGTTGGGTTACTTGTTCCTAAGAGCTCTATCCTACAATTCCTTTAGCCGCTACTTTTGGCTCTTCAGTAACCTTTGATTTTTTAGAAACAAAGTTGATTCTAGGCTTGTGAGGCCTAGATGGGGAAGGAACATCACCTTTGTTCTTGGTTCTATTTTCTACTTTCTTCCTCATCTTTGCTTGGAACTCAACCTCAGATCCCATGATAAATTCTTTCAGTACGATCCCTTTAGATGCTAACCAGTCATTGGTGCTAGCCAATACTGGTTCAAATCTCTTCCTCAGAGAAGTTAGTTCTTTTTGGGACCACTGAGTTGGATGAAGAGGGGAGCCAGTAATATTTTTAGCCAGGTACCTGCTATTGATAATGCTCCCATCATCAGTGAGATTGGGGGGAATCTCTGTAAGCCCAAAATACTCAATTTGCTCTAGGGTTAGCCTACAATAGTCCATCTTCCTAATTTCTTTAGCTATTCTCAGGTCTATCTAGATGTCCTCAATCATGGGCTCATGGAATTGAGTCTTTTGCTTGATCTAGTCCTTGACTCCCCTATAGTCAAATTTGTCCCTTCTCTTAAACTGCTTCAGAGTGACCAGCTACAGCTCTATTTCCATGACTTTGGCTTTGGCTGCTATCGTAATAGAATACCTGCCAATTTTGACTAGAAACCTGAAACTTGGCTTTTTTAGCTCCACTTACCAGTATACATGACAACCAATTGTTGGCAAAGTTCCATTAAAACCAACTTGTCAGAAGGGAACCTGGGGAGCATATAGGGGTAGCCTTGGAAAAAGCCAACTTGAAGATAGTAGAAGGTGGGAAATTGGAGGAACATACACCCGTAGTCATTGATGACTATCCAAGCTTCATCATATACTCTCTTTTGCTCAAGCTAAGGGTTGAAGAGGCATAAAAATATGGCAAAGAAAGTGTCACTTACCCTTTTGAAATGGTGGGTTGACCCTTGAAGTATCAACTAGGGGAAATATGAGTAGACTAGGGTGGTCTTTCTCTCTCCTTCAGTTGTCAAACCTAGAAAAGTTCACATCGAGGCAGTAATGTGCACAAGGCACAAAGTCATATAAAACTTTGAAGAAGTTTATACCTTGGTTAGCTACTCATGGAGTGTGTTGCTGATTTGCTCACCCTAAAAGATGACCTGCTTACCCTGGAGGATGATCTTGATGAACGGGTACATCCACTCATGGAACTGTGATGAAGACAGGAGGCCTCACACTCTATTGAGAAGGGTAATCAAGTCACCAACTTATTCAATAAAATTACTCCTCAGAAATTTCTACGGCCATTTGGATAGACTGGTTCTGGGTGTCTTTAGCCACCTATTATTCATGACTTTCTTTGCCCTTTCAAGGTCCTTATCGTACTCCTTTTGGGCTTTTATGAAGTCGATCTTCAGTACTTCAGTAGTGAGAGGGCACATGAAGACTTTGTCAATGAACTTGAGATCTAGCTGAATTATCACATTACCACTGGCATTTGAGACTGACCTTGTCTCTTCGTTGTAGAAGTGGGCACATTGGAGGATGAACTCCATATGATGTGCTACCACTAGGAAAGTGGTAACTAAGTGGATGTTGCTTTCAATGATCCTTTTTATTTTGGAGCTTGGGTTTGTCACCTTCATTTAAGCCATGAACTTGGCCATATCTATGTGGCCAATTTCAGGTCTCAGATGTCGTTGACATTAGAGGTAACCAAAGTGATCGAGAAGACACCCTAGTACTTGTACTTCATGGTCTTTGCATTTTTTGGAGATGCTTCAAACATTGGAAATGGCCTCAGTTGAATAGGTGCTGACGAGTAAGAGCCTATAAAAAGCACTGCAATCATGATCATGTAATTAGGGGAGAAGGGGGTGAGTTGGGGAATTCACATATCAAGTGATCATGACCATGGGAGTACACTTAAAAAGGGCCAAGTCAAAAACTGAGGGTAAAAGGAGAAGAAAGGAAAAAGATGAAAAAAGGGGAAAGGTCCTCTAGAGTTAGAAAAATTCTGGAGGAAAAATGCATGGGCACAAAAATCACTGCCCCTGCATAAAAAAAAAGGATGTAGAGGTGGAAAATTTCACTACCCCTATAGAAAAGGCCTACACAAGCGGTGAATTTCACCACCCCTACAAAAAAGGCCTGCACAGGTGACAAATTTTGCTGCCCCTATAGAAATAAGAGAGGAACATGTAGGGGTGGTGAAATTCACTGCCCCTATATGAATGGCCTACATCAATGACAAAATTTTCCACCAATACAGGTTTGCACACAAGGTGCGGGTGGCAAAAGTCACCGCCCATGCAGGATAGGTCTGCATGGGTGATGAAATTTGCCGCCTACGTGGGTGAAGAAAAATGGGGGCCAAGAGGCACAGGCGGTAAAATTCACTGCCTATGTGGGTTTGGTGATGATAACTATGGGTAGAGGTGAGGGGTGGAGAAAACACCATCCTAACATGGAAAGAAAAAAATGAGAAGGCCAATGAGGAGGGGAAGGTGGGAGACGACAAAAATTGCCACCCTCCTAGGAGCAGGCCAACCGGCCAAAACCAAAAAAAACAAACAAATGCCAATGACAAAAGCAAACTAACCAAGCAAAGAACAAGAAAAGAAAGGAAACAAATGCTAAAAACAAGACCTACCTCAAAAACCACATGCATAGCAAGCTCAAATCCACCAAACTGTGCTTTCACCCATTCGTTGGATCATCCAGAGGTAGAGGATTGGAGGAGAGAAGGAAGAATGAAAATAAATAAGCTTGAAATTGGATTATATGGGGTAAAAAACAACCCCAAAAACCTACCATGCATGGTAATAAATACCTTGCACAAAAATCAAGACATGTAGGGGTAGCAAAAATTGCCGCCTTTACAGGTTGGTTGAAGGTTCAGATGTAGGGGTGGTAATATTTGCCACCCTTGTAGGTCAAGATGCAGGGGTGACAAAAATTTCTACCCTTACAGGTAAAAATGTAGGAGTGGCAAAAATTTCTTCCCTTGCATCTGAAAAGGAAAATGCACTAGTGGCAAAAATTTCCACCCATGCATGGAAACTAAAGAAAAGAAATACTAACTCTGAAAGAGGCAGAAATTGGTCCTCTGAACACATTGAGACCATAATGATTTCAATGTTTTTGGGGAAAATGGGGTGAAAAGACATTACTAATTTTGAATGGCATCAACTGGACCAAGATGAGAACGAAAAAAACTTGTCACAAAAATAAACTTAGAGAGACAAAAGATGAAACAAACAAGTTCCGTAGGGGGGTTATTCCCAAAATCAAGCTAAGCTGATTTTGGAAATAATAGCTGGCTCTTGTTGGGGAACTTTTGTTAATCAAATAGATTAATGGGAGTAGAAACCAGTCTCTAAGTGCCTTCATCCAAGCCATTGGGCTACGGAGTCAAGCTAAAAATGATATAAAAATAGACAAAACGTAAAAATTGTACATATATACAAATGGACTTATCCAAGCTTCAAGGATTGAACAACTTCAGATTCTACCTGCTATGAGGTAGTGCAAATGGTGTTCCATCTTGGTACTCTAGCAAGAAGCTAGCCTCACCACAGAGCTGTCGAATGGTGAACAGGCCTCTCCATAGGGAGTCAAATTTGTCGTGCATCCCTTTTGGTTCTCACCTCTTGTCCCACAACAAGACTTGATCTTTGACTTGGAATTCATGAACTTTAGCTTTTTTATCAAAAAGTGCCTTCACCCAGTTTTGATGCACCGTAATCTGATCCACTACCATTGTTCACCGCTCATTCAGTTTGGTTAGGCACATGATTCTTTTGTCGACCAAAATTTTGAAGGTTGAGTCTTTGATTACTTTGGTTAACCTGAGCTCCAGTAGTTCAAGGGTGATGGGGATCTCCACATTCAAGTCATATAGAAGCTGGAAAGGTGACATACCTATAGCCCTTTTGTGTGTTATCCTATTGGCCCATAAAGCATCATACAATGCTTTGTGCCATGTTCTCTGATTGTCATCTACTAACTTCTTGATAATAGTGACTAGGTTCTTATTACTCGATTCTACTTGGCCATTTCCCTGAGGAAAATAATCTAAAGTGTGGGATAGGGTAATCCCATAGTGAAAATAGAACTGAGTAATTTCATGTGATGAAAAATAGGCCACATTATCTATTACAACCTTGAGTGTGACCCCAAACTAAGAGATGATATTTTCCTTGAGAAAGCTGCACACCACTTCAGACGTAGCGTGCTTGGTTGGGATGGCCTCTACCCACTTGGTGAAGTAATCCATTACCGTGAGGACATAATCATGTCCAGCACTTGAAGATGGGTTGACTACGCCAATGAAATCAATACCCCACTACTAGAAAGGCTCCTTGATTACTACTGGCTTGAGAGGCAATGCAGCCAATTTAGGCTTTCCAACAAATTGTTCACATAATTCGCATCTATGCACCCATATGTAGGCATCTTGGAATAGCATTGGCCAATAATAACTTGCTCATAGAATTTTTTGCGCTATCATTGGTGTAGAAAAATGCCCTCCATAGGCCAAATTATGGAAAGACTCTAAGAGTTTTTCTTGTTGCACCTTATCAACACAACGAATAAATACCCCATTCAGGTTTCTCTTGTATAGACCATTATCCCACAGAACATAACCAACTACTTTTAATTTAACATTTTGTTTCTCTTTATAAGAAATATGAGTTGGACACTCACCATATGTCAGAAAATGAGCAATGTCAGAATACCACTCATCAGTAGTTGCAACAAAGAGGACCATAGGCATGCCTTCAATCTCTACTTTTTCATTTTTTGCTTCATCTGGAATGTTGTTGGCGATCAATTGGCAAAGACCCTTTACTCATACGAGCTAGGTAGGTTTGATGTCTAGATCAAACTCTTGAGTCTTGGCAATCTAATTACCTCTCTTCGTACCAAACTCCTGCTGAGTCAAAATGGATTTTACTATTGTGTTGGGTATGAGAACTTCAGTGTGAGAGTTCAAGATATAAAACCTAAAATGCTTGACTACTTTGACCACTGCGTATGCATGCTTCTCCATAAGGGAATATTTTAACTCATGAACCTTAAGTGAACAACTCATGAAAGAGATAGGAGATTCTACACCTTCTTGATTTTGTTGGACTAAAATGGTTGATAGTATATGCTTAGAAACATAACTATATATTTTGAAACTTTTAGTATAATTTGGATAAATCAAGACTAGTGCATGAGTAATTACTTCTTTGATTTATTTGAACACTGATTTGCCCTCAACAGTCCACCTAAATGTAGCATTGTCTTTCATCATGTTGACAATGTGGCAGGTTTTCTCAGCAAACTCGAGAATGAATCTCCAAAGAAAATTCACCTTTTCAAAGAAAGAGTGAACTACAGTCTTGTTGGTAGGTAGAGTAAGTTCTTGGATGGACTTGACTCTCTCTAAATCAATTTTAATACCTTCTCAAGACACAATGTGTCTAAGAAGTTTCCCTTTAGTTACTCTGAAGATAGATTTCTTTGGGTTTAAAGAATTAGCATTCTGATGACAACATTCCAGTATCCTTTGCAAATGGTGGACATGCTCAGAACGATGCTTCGAAAATATTGTCAGATCATCTAGGTATACTACAATGAATTTTCCCATTTCATCCTTTAAAGTGAGATCCATTGCCCTTTGAAATGTGGCACCTGCATTTATTAGACCAAAAGGCATTTTTCAATAAGCGAAGGTGCCGCAAGGTGTGGTGAATGTTGTCTTATGCTGATTTGCTTTTCTAACTTTGACCTGATTGTACCCCAAAAAACTATCCAGCATTGATAACATTTTTGAACCCGTTACCATCTTTAGAACTTGATCCATGATAGGAAGAGGGTAGTTATCTTTTAAAGACAACTGATTTAAGTTTCTGAAATCCATGCAGATTCAAATTTTACCATTCTTCTTCCTGACAAGCACTATGTTGGCAATCCATGTTGAGTGATGGATTGGGAAAATTATTCAGGCATCAAGCATTTTTTGTATCTCAGCCAAAATAGTACCTGAGATTTTTGGATTATATTGCCTAGACTTTTGCTTGTAAGGTACAAATTTTGCCTTCAAAGGAATGTCATGGTGAATATCATTTACCTTGAGTGATTTCAGATCATCATAGGAATAGGCCAATACATCTATATATTGGCAAAGTAAACTAGCAAGCTTAAATCTCTCCTTAGGAGTGCAACATTTCCCAATGTTTACCATCTTAGGATCTCGCTTGGTTCCCAAGTTTATTTGATCAAAATCTTGAGAGGAGTTTGAATATGTTCGTTGTTGTTTAATAAATCTGTCATGGTTATCAAACAACTTCTCTAGGGAGACCAAGCCTTTGGGAATCTTATTCCCCTTAAGCTGTAGGAAATCCTCACCTGTATTCATATTTGACTCAAGAGTTGCTTCACATTCTCAGAGTTTACTACCTTCAAAATGCAGTTGTTCAAAACTATCCTTTTGCTCCAAGAAGTGATGATTTGATCATCATTGTTAAATACTTGCCAATGGCCAACATTATCAGGTACACTTGGCTGAAAGACCAGTTCAATAGTGTACTTATCTCCCTTAAAGTTTGGGTGAGGAACTAAGAGAGTAGCATAAATAGCCAATGCATCCACCCGATTATTGAATTCCCTTGTAATGGTGGAGATGTTGAAAGCGTCAAAATTTTTAATTTGATCCCAGACCAAATTGTGATAGTGGCATAGCCTTTTATTTTTCATCTAATAGATGTTCCTCACCTGGTAAACTACCAACTCGGTGTCCTCTTTAGCATGGAGTAGTCTAATGCCTTTTTATCTGGCAGCCTATAATCCAAGTAACAAAGATTCATACTCAGCCATGTTATTGGTATTGTTGAACTGCAATTTTTAGGACAAAGGAATAATGTCTCCCTGAGGAGATATCAACACAACCCTAGCTCTTAAACTAGTAAAAGAGCAGCTGCCATCAAATTCTAAGGTCCATACCTCATTAGACATTGCTTTTTCTTTGAAAACTCTTTCGTTTGGGGAAGAGGTTCTTCCATGTGTTCATTTTGATTTGTCAATTCTCTCACTATGTCAGTTGAACACAATCTCAAGTTATCACCCATAAGAGTTTCATCAGATGTCCCATGGATCTCGTTCATAGATAGGAAGTAGTTTCCCATGCCTGAGGACTCAAATAAAATTTGAGCTTCCGGTGATGACTATCGGGTAACTACATACCTTGCTTCTTTTTTAGGAAGCAACTTCTTCATGACACCTTGAATTAGGATTATTTCTTCTGACAAGTCCATACTTATCTCATCTCCAACATCTTTGCAAAAATTCCACCTGAGCAAGATGCCGTAAGATGCTAGAACATCAGCCACTAAAATCATCATTTTTATTTGCTTTTCTAGAAAAGCTGTGAACACAAATTGAGCGTCTTTTATCTAACCAAAGAGGGGAACTTTCTTATTTTCCATAGAAAAACACCTCCCAAAAGTTTTGGTCAAAGTTAGGCCAAGAGAATCTGCCACCTTCACGAGCATGACATTATCTGAGGCTCCAGAGTCTATAATACAATTACTCAGCTTATAACTATTTATTAGTAGGGAAACATAAAAAGGTTCTATTTTCCTAGGAGCAATAGGAAGAGTCACAACAAGATTGTTTTGGGTCAATTTATCTTTAGGGGGATCATGAATGTCTTTCAAAGAATCTTGTCCTACGGGGATGGCTTTGTTTTTCATATATTCTGCTAACCTATCAAATTGTTCTAGGTTAGCCCTCAAATATTCAATCTCTATCATTTGGATTTTAGTTTTTTTAGCATGATCAATTATATCAAATAATTGAAAAAAACTTGAAATAGAGAAAGAGGGTCCATCATTAGGGACTTTAGCAGGTGCAAAACTAGTCTGAGCAATAGAAGTGGAAGGTATGGGGTGGTTGGAGGTACTTACTTTTTTATGAATTACCCGATCTTTTGATTGTGGAGGCAATGGAGTCCCTCATTTAGCAATGGAAACCACTGCCTGGGTTTCTTCCTCTACCTTTCCTTTGTCAATCTATGAAGCTGACTAATTTTGAGATTTGTTGAAAATAACGTAGGATCCATCCAAACCCTCCCCTTTACTTCCAACTTTGTCTTGGTAATCTAGGAAACCGATATTGGAGTCACCAGCTAATTCTTCTTCCTACTCATTGAAGAGATTAGCATCATCTTGTTGGTCTACCTGAGGTTGGAGTGAATAGTTGTGTTTAGCCTCTAGGTAACTGACTGCAAAATTGGTAGGTGCTGCTTTAATGGCCAATTTTCTTAGAGGGGGAGGTAGGCAATTTGGTTGCCCTTGGTTTTAGGTAACATTACCCTAATACTGCTAATTCTATAACATTCTCCTGGGGATATCTCTATAGGTAGGGGCAGACGTACCTTGGGCTATTTGCCTCTTCAAAGCTATCAGTTCATTTGTCAATTTTTGCACCATAGGATCTATAGTGTCTATATAAGAGCTTTTAGTAGATGAAGAGAATCTATTTTTACTAGGGTCTTTTTTGATCTTACCTGCCAGGATAAGATCATCTTCAATCTCAATAACCAAATTTTGAGCTAATGCTAGATCCATAGGGCCAGCTTGCCTCAATAGGAAACTTACTTCAGGAAGCTGTGAGTTGATGAAAAAGCACTTGAGATTCTCCATCATGGGTTGAGCAACAGTTGGAATCCGGTTCCTCAACTTGTTGAATTTAGCTATGAAATCCCTCATGGGTTCTTGGGATTCTTTTTTCATATGTGTTAGCTGTGCTAACAAGGTGTGTACATCTTTAATAGGTTTAAACTTAGCTTCAAATTTAGCTTTGAGCGTGTCCCAGTCAGTCACTGACCCAGCCTGCAGGTGGTAGAACCAATCCGTGGCAGTGCCTTGTAGGGTTTCCACAAAAAGTCTCACTACTATATCCTCAAATTCCACATTGATTACACCACATGCTATAGAGAAAGTGGCGATATGCTCGTCAGGATGAACCTTTCCGTCACCAAAAAATTTAGGAATTTTTTTCCTAGAACTATGAGGTAGTTCATACAAGGGTGGAGTCAAATTAAGAGGACCAAAGGAATTTCCCCACAAACCTTGAGCCATTATGATAGAATGATTAAATGGTGGGATAACAAACCTTGGTGGAGTGTTTATAGGTAGGGCATGATTAACTGTAGCAAAAGAGGCTCTACCTTGTGGTGGTGATCTAATAAGGTTAGGAGGAAAACTCCTAGACCATTGGAGGAAAGGTGGTGAAGGAAACAGATCAAAATTACTCTATTGTGCCAACTCAAACATGGGCTCAAAAACACCCTTGGCTCTCTGGCTTCTTGTGTAATGTGGAGTTGCCAGATTTCAAATGAGAAAGGGACTGAAACTGCTTCAATTTAAAGCTTGAGGCTTTAAAATGCACGTTCGTAGTCCCCAATGGAGTCACCAAAAACTATTGGGTGAATATTTTGTTGTCAACTAATTGATGACAAAATGGGTATATCAACCACATCATAGGGAGATTTACACCATGAAAAGTGTGGGTTTACCAGATCTAGATGAGGTAAATCTCTCCTCTCATCAAGGGGAGGTTCCCTATGAATATTTATACCCTATGTGTATATATAATTAAGTAGAAAATAACACTTGGGGTGGTATAACATCATCCACCTCTCTTTTTTCAGAGGTGATGTACAAGGAACAAGAGGGAGAAATCCTGGTCACTGACCAATGACATTCCTCTTCTTTCAGGAATGGTATCCAGCGTAGAGCAAAAAATCACCTGAAGTAACAAAGTTCACAAGGAAACTTGCATAAGCACAAAGTCTTATGTAGCCTCCTTCACTGATCTGGAACAAGCATAATCGTAGAGTGAAATGAAGCACAAAGTCTTCACCTGAAACTATAAAAGATAAAAGAATCACAAAGATAAAAGTAGATTAAAGTCTCTCTTTTATCTTTTAGAAGTGCCTTCAGATAATATCAACACACCCACTTTGCTTATTAAATCAAACAAATAAGAGATTATCAGGAAAGAGGACATAAGAACTGTTTCCTAAATAACATAGATAACTTCAACTCAAAGTCTGAAATAAACCTACTTTTCATTCATTCAACAAAATATGATTTACAAATTGAGCACAAAGTCTCAAGAAGTGTCTCAATTTCAGTAGAGTTTTTGCTCTCAATTATTCAAGATGCATTTACAAAAGAGGTCTCCACTATATATAGGGAGAAACCTTCAAAATTTAGAAAATAATAAAATACAAAAATATCTTAGTCAAAGATGACTCATCTTTGACTTTAAGATATTTTTTTGGATTTTTTACATTTAATTACATATTACAAAATTACATGCACTTTTCTCAAGACAAAAGTGCATAAGGAAAGAAGAAGAGAGAAGGGGGAAAAAAATTAGTTCTTGTTGCCATACTTCTTTAGATGAGCATCATACATAGCAATGGATGCCTAAATTTCTATACTATCTGGCGCAACCGTGTTCTTGGAGATGACTCTGGCTCTTATTAAAGCATCTTTCAATGTTGTGATAGCCTTAGCATGACTAGTTAACCTAGATTTTAGATTATCCAGAGTTAACTGAGTGTCTAAAATATTATCCACAGAAGTCATTGAGAAGGTCTTTTCTTCAAAGTCTCTTTGAATCATCCCTTTAAAACCTTGGATCATTTCTTCAGCTGAGAGAAATTGGTTATCTCTATAAGTGAGGTTGCAGGGCAGTTCTTCCAGTTTATTGAGTATGCCTGTGTCGCTCTTCTCACTAGCATCCCTAGAAGCTTTGAGATCCTCAATTAAATCCTTGAGTACCTATATCCTATATATCAGTGACTCTTTGATCTCAACATAAGAGTCCTTGCTAGAGATGACACTGATAGATATCAAGGTGCTTTTCTTCAGATCCTTCATCTCCCTCCATTTGCTAAGATATTTTTTTGAACTATCAACATCCTAAGAGATAAGAGAGACAAGGTCATCTAAATCTGCTCTCACCTTCTTCATCTTGCATGTCCTCTCTACAACCTTTGTGAGTTTGGAAATTCCTTGAGTATGCATCTTTTCAATATAATCTTCTAGCACTTTTCCCTTCAAGTAAGTTTTCTCTACCTTTTGAATGACAGGGTCATCTACAGAGAAGGCCTCTGGAGTCACCGCTTCAGGGGGAAGAGTGAATCTCCTTATTACTGATGTCAGCTATTCTATCTTGGCCTTGTAATAATCTTTCATCTCCTTTTCTCAATCAAATTTTTGGACCATAATGTCCATAGCAGATTGAAGATCACTTTTCGTACCTTCATGAGTAACTTTGCCAAGTTCAACATGAGAGATGGAATAGCTGCTCATTTCAAAACCCTCAAGGATTGCATCCTATGGAGGCTTAGCTATTTCTAGAAATTTTTGTCTTTTTTCGTTAACCAATTTTGAGAGGATCCATGGCCTCTTAGAAGCCTTAGCTTTCATCGGCACTATTTTGCAAAAATTGAAGTCATCTGGAGAGATGGCTAACTTCTTTCTTTTGGGTGTGAAAGCTGACATCCATGGTAGGAGAGAAGAAGTACCTATCATGGTAATGGTTCCCTCAGCTAGCATTATCATGGCAACTTCTACACTACTAGTGGCAACAGTGGTCATAGTTGGAGTAACAGGTGAAACTATACCGACTATTGATTCTAGCTCTTATGTAGAACTTTCTCCTAGATTGAAAGAAAGAGATGAAAGACTAGAAATGGATCTAGAGGAGCGAAGAGTATCTCCAAAAGCACCCTGAGGATCACCAAATATAACTCTAGAAGGAGAGGCAGCTCTAGAAGAAGGAACACTGATAGGGGAGAGAGGAGAAGAAGATGCCACAGGAGATTGAGGTAGAGAAGGAGAGATGCTCTTAAGTGATTGTGCTTCTTCTTGTGAAGGTAGAGGCTCAGTTTTTTTTGTTTTGATGGCCAATCATCTATTTCCATTAGTTGGGTTGCTTGTTCCTAAGAGCTATGTTTTGCAATTCCTTTAGCCGTTGTTTCTGGCTCTTCAGTAACCTTTGACTTTTTAGAAACAAAGATGATTCTAGGCTTGTGAGGCCTAGATGGGGAAGGAACATCACCTTTGTTCTTGGTTCTATTTTCTACTTTCTTCCTCATCTCTGCTTGGAACTCAGCCTTAGATACCATGATAGATTCTTTCGATAAGATCCCTTTGGCCGCTAACCAGTCATTGGTGTTAGCCAATACTGGTTCAAATCTCTTCCTCAAAGAAGTTAGTTCTTTTTGAGACCACTGAGTTGGAGGAAGAGGGGAGCCAACAATCTTTTTAGCTAGGTACCTGCTATTGATAATGCTCCCATCATCGACCAAATTGGGGGGAATCTCTGCAAGCCCTAAATACTCGATTTGCTCTAGGGTCAACTTGCAATAGTCCATCTTCCTGATTTCTTTGACTGTCCTCAGGTCTATCCAAATGTACTTGATCATGGGCTCATGGAATTGAGTCTTCTGCCTGATCTTGTTCTTGACTCCCCTATAGTCAAATTTGTCCCTTCTCTTGAACTACTTCAGAGTGAGCAGCTACATCTCTATTTCCATGACTTTGGCTTTGGCTACTGTCGTAATAGAATACTTGCCAATTTTGATTGGAAACTCGAAACCTAGCTTTTTTAGATCCATTTGCCTAGTATGCACAATAACCAGTTGTCGGCAAAGTTCTATTAGAACCAACTTGTCAGAAGGGAACCTAGGGAGCATATAGGGGTAGTCATGGAAAAAGCCAACCTGAAGATAGCAGAAGGTGGGAAATTAGAGGAACATACACCCGTAGTCATTGACGACTATCCAAGCTTAATCAGATACTCTCTTCTGCTCAAGTTGAGGGTCAAAGAGGCATAAAAATATGGCAAAGAAAGTGTCATTTACCCTTTTGAAATGCTGGGTTGACCCTTGAAGTGTCAATTGGGGATAATATAAGTAGATCAGGGTGGTTTTTCTATCCCCTTTGATTGTCAAACCTAGAAAAGTTTGCATCGAGGTAGCTATGTACACAAGGTATGATGTCATATAGAACTTGGAAGAAGTCTATACCTTGGTTAGCTACTCATGGAGGGCGTTGTTGATCTACTCACCCCAAAAGATGACCTAATTACCCTAGAGGATGATTTGATGAATGGGTACATATAGTCATGGAACTGTGAGGAAGATGGGAGGCCTTGCACTCTGTTGAGAAGGGTGATCAAGCCACCGACTTCTTCAATAAAATCGCTCCTCAAAAAGTTTTGTGGCCATCTAGATAGACTGGTTTTGGGTGTCTTTAGCCACCTGTTATTCATGACTTTCTTTGCCTTTTTAGGGTCCTTGTCATACTCCTTCTGGGCTTTTATGAAGTCAATCTTTAGCACTTCAGTAGTGGGAGGACACATGAAGACTTTTTCAATGAACTCAAGATCTAGCCAAATTATCACATTATCGATGGCATATGAGACTGACCTTGTCTCTTTGTTGTAGAAGCAGGCACATTAGAGGATGAACTCCGTATGATGTGCTACCATTGAGAAAGTAGCAACCAAGTGGATGTTGCTTTAAATGATCTTATTTATTTTGGAGCTTGGGTTCATCACCTTTATTTGAGCCATGAAGTTGGCCATATCTACGTGGCCAATTTTAGTGTCTTGAATGTCATCAACATTGGAGGTAACCAAAGTGATCGAGAAGATGCCCTGGTACTTATACTTCATGGTCTTTACCTTTTTTGGAGATGCTTCAGACATTGGAAATGGCATCAGTCGAATAGGTGCTGATGAGCAAGAGCTTACAGAAAGCACTGCAGTCATGATCATGTAATTAGGGGAGAAGGGGGTGAGTTGGGGAATTTACATATCAAGTGGTCATGACCATGGGAGGACACTTAAAAGGGCCAGGTTAGAAACTAAGGGTAAAAGGAGAAGAGAGGAAAAAGATGAAAAAGGGGAAAAGTCCTCTAGAGTTAGAAAAATTCTGGAGGAAAAATGCATGGGTGGCAAAAATCACTGCCCCTGCATTAAAAAAAAAGGATGTAGAGGTGGTGAATTTTTCCACCCCTATAGAAAAGGCCTGCACAGGTAGTGAATTTTGCTACCCCTACAAAAAAGGCTTGCATGGGCAGTAAATTTTGTCACACCTGTAGAAAAGGCCTACACGGGTAGCGAATTTGACACCCTTGTAGAAATAAGAGAGGAACATGTAGGGGTAGTGAAATTCACTACCCCTACATGAATGGCCTACATTGGTAGCAAAATTTTCTGCTAATGCAGGGTTACGCACAAGGTGTGGGTGGTGAAAGTCACTGCCTATGCAGGATAGGTCTACACAGGTGGTGCAATTTGCCACCCATGCAGGTGAAGAAAAATGGGGGCTGAGAGGCACGGGTGGCAAAATTCTCTGCCCGTGCGGGTTTGGTGATGAAAACCATGGGCAGAGGTGAGGGGTGGTGAAAATGCTGTCCCAACATGGAAAGAAAAAAATGGGAAGGCCGACTAGCCAAAATGAAAACAAACAAACAAACCCCAATGACAAAAGCAAACTAACTAAGCAAAGAATAGGAAAAGAAAGGAAACAAATGCTAAAAACAAGACCTACCTTGAAAACCACACGCGTAACAAGCTCAAATCCACCAAAATGCGCTTTCACCCATTCACTGGATCATCTGGAGGTAGAGGATAGAAGGAGAGGAGGAAGAATGAAAATAAATAAGCTTGAAATTGGATTATATGGGGTTAAAAACAATCCCAAGAACCCACCACATGTGGTAATAAATGTCATACATGGAAATTGAGACATGCAGGGGTGGCAAAAATTGCCACCCTTACAGGTTGGTTGAAGGTTGAGATGCAGGGGTGGCAATATTTGCTGCCCTTGTAGGTCAAGATGCAAGGGTGGAAAAAATTGCAGCCCTTGCAGGTAAAAATGTAGGAGCAGCAAAAATTGCTGCCGTTGCATCTGAAAAGGAAAATGCACTAGCAACAAAAATTGCTGCCCATGCATGGAAATAGAAGAAAAAAATACTAACTCTGAAAGAAGCATAAATTGGTCCTCTGAACACATTGAGACTGTAATGATTTTGATGTTTTTGGGGAAAATGGGGTGAAAATACATTACTAATTTTGAATGGTATCAGCTGGACCAAGACGAGAACAAGGAAAACCTGTCTCGAAAACAAACTTAGAGAGACAAAAGATGAAACAGACAAGTTTCATAGGGTGGTTGTTCCCAAAATTGAGCTAAGCTAATTTTGGAAACAACAAGATCCATACATAATTCCATATACCTTAGGTCTAAATCAGAAGCAATAATAAATGATGAGACTTATATAATAATTTTAGTGTAATTGGAGGCCATATAGGTTCAAAACCAGTCTCCTATAGTCACCTTCCTCTTTTGCACACAGAGACAAGCTTGTAGGTTTGATGTTGGTAAGAATTAGAGAGAAGGTATAGGTATAAAAATTTGGGAAAATAAAGTAGACATAGAGGGATTCCTAATGGATCAAGTGGCTCTATAATTAGTCTCTTCTCCCTCATGAATCATCCATTTGAAGTCAGGATAATTTATGCAATTTTGCATCTAGGAAGGCAACCAATTTTCCTTAATTTTTCTTCACCAAGGTAACGTTTCAAGAAAATTCAAGTTTTTAGAGATCCCTGAGAACCTAATATACCATTCCATGTCCCCCTTAATTCATTATTCAAACATTTCAATTTCAAGCAAAGCTCATAAAGACAATCAGTACAATTTGTAGTTTGGCATGTTCTTGAAAAGAAATTGTACAAACTATAGGAGAGAGAGTTTCCAAGATTTCTTGTTTTGATCCATGGCATGGTTTTCATTCATGTTATCATGTTTTAAAATAGGTTTTCTCAAGAATTACTCAAAATATTCATGTTTTATCCCATCTTTTTTCTCTCAAAGTGTCTCAAAAGGCCAGTTTAGCATACTTTAAGGAAATTTACATATTTTAAGGTTTTTGTAGAAACCTATGTTTCATTTTCACCTCCTTATCCTCCTCCAATGGCCTAAAAATTTATTTATATCATTAATTATAATTCCATTCTTTCATATGATCCTTCAAGTTATCTTTACATGCTCTTATAGTGCTCCTTTCCACATCCATCTCACTCACCCCCATATCACTATCATGGCACTATCTCTCCACTGTGTTTTGTGTTCCTTTCACATCACATTCATGTTTTTCCATCATATTTTGACACCTGACCAACCAATAAACCATTTAAATTCCATGTAATAATATTTTAAGAGTTAAATAAGATGGAAATCATCACAATTAGTAACAAGAGGACATATGCAACAATTAAACACCATATATAATCAATGGAAGTACTTATAGTAGTACACTATAACCAAGGTATGGTCATGAAGGTAAAATCAAGAAAAGGGTGAAAGAGACATTATTCAAGGTCTATACATATATTATCATGTGGAATAAATGGGTGAAGGTAATCATATATGTTAAGGTAGATGTGTAGACCTTGAAATTTGGAATCATTTCAGTATTACCACCTATAGAAAAAAGAGAACACAGTCATGTTTTCCATGAGGTGCATAGAAAAAGAGTAAAAATAAAGATATTTCCAAATGGTCTCTATAAAAATGACCAAATAAAATATAATAAGGATTAAATCAAGTTTTGGGCTTTCTTTTTGGTCACATATAGGCTAAATCCATACAAATGGTACTAAAAATACACTTACAAGTGATAAAGGATAGTCCTTATGTTTTTTGGCATGACATCATGGAATAAATTAAGATGGGCCATTAAAGAGGGTTTTTCAATCCTAGAATATATCGTTAATGTCATAAAAGGAATAGAGCAATTGTGATTGCATTTTGATGCCAAGGGAGTATACCTATAGGCATGTACTTAGGACCATTTATAATTGATAAGGGTTATGGTCATAAAGGGACTTATCAAAGTGTTTAAGGAACCTAAAATCACTACCAAGTGCATAAATAGGATAAAATAAATCAAGCTATTAAATAAAATATAAGCCTTATGAACAACCATACTCAAGCTATCAAGTGACACTAGGGAAGCATTATCTATAGGCCTGAATGAGTTTACCTTGTAGCCAATCATATGTCATGAGTAGGATATAGGTCTTTATCTTCTTGGTTTATTTTTGAAAAAATTAAATGACTAGCCAATATGAAGTTTTTATGATATTAAAAGTGGGATATAAAACATATATTCAAAGCCTTCAAATATATTTCAATAGGATAATAAGGAGACCTACATCCCTGAGACCACTATTGTAGTCAAGGTGACACCCCATAATGATGAAGGAGACCTAAAGGAGAACACTTCAAGAATATGATGAGCCATAATAAATGAATGTGACATCATGGATAAAATCATAAACAAATTTTGTGGTCATGACTCCAATAGCATCATCACCTACATCCCTAGTTTATACAAGCATGAAATATATAGTCAAGATATCAAGGCAAGGTCTATGAACAAAATCAAGAGGTAGTGGTGCATAAAATTATCTTTGTCATGAATGGGTCATGAGTAATAAATGATTAATTTAAGAAAATACATCATTATGACTCCAAGAACATGATCATATAGTCATACACTAAAAATAAATACCTACAACTATAAATAAGACTATAGTCAAGAAGGTAAAGGGTGGTTGAAGTATTCTTGAAGGGTTTGAGTTTATAAGGAAGAGGTTATTGAGTTTTCACCTAATGTATACTCCAAAGGAGAACCAAAATATTTTGGGTCCTTTCACCTCAAAATAATTCCTATAGCCACCTTAGATGCATATAAAGTCAAAGGAGAATAGAAGTTTCTCCTTAAACTAGCATGAAGTTGAAAGCACACTGGTATTTGAAGGAGGTTCACACTTAAAGTAATGCTAAAATGAGACAAAACTGATATAAATTGATCAAATATCATGTAGATGGTTGTCAAAACAATGAAAGTCATGCCAAATCTATGAAACCCTTCCTATAGTCATACAAAGGTAACCTAAAATCAATAGGGAGACACAATACTATGGAAGAGGGTTTTAGGTTTGAAACCTTCAAAACATTATAAAAATAGGTTGATGGGTTTTAATGATTTAAATGAAATAATTAGTGTTTCAAAATTGATGTTCAATTAATCCAAACTCCCACGATGACCTACATCTAGCATAGTGAAGGAGTTACAGTCAAGTAGATAAATGATGCTTTGTGTATACATTAACATGCTTAAACCTCTAAAGGAGGGTTTTAAGTTTAGAGATAATCATGGTGGTAAATATAAATCCACACCACCTTGAATATTTTTAATAACTCCCAAATAATTGTTAAGTACATTCCTTATCTGTACACATGCAAAACTATAGCTATATAAAGACTGAGAGAAAAAATATACTCATAACTTTATCTTATGAAGGGTCATGAAGTAATGGTTATCAATGGTGTGAGTTTCATAACCTAGGTAAGGTTATGAGTAATATATGTTGATATGGATCATCAAGAGGTTAGATGATGGGCCTTAAAAGACATGTTGCAGTCATATACCTTGTAAACCTACACCTATAGCCATAAGAGCATTCATGTTCTAAGTATGAAGGGAGATAAGGACTATGATATATGGTTAATTTTATATCATAATTTATCTTATAAAGAGAAATTATTATGTTATGAGGTCAATAATTTAGGTTTGGGTGTCCAAATACTAATCAATAACTAGTTTCGTCATGAAATACACACCTGTAACTAACTCAGGCAATTAACAATCAAATTGAAGCCAATAATAAATAAGAGGGTCTTGTCATAATAAATAATTTAATAATATTTATATCATAATTAAGGTTTAATTCAATGTTTTAATAATCTCTCAAGCCAAATCTTCAAATGACAAAAAATCAAGCTTCTCCCTTAAAATCCCACTTACAATCACATGGGGTATAGCCATACCTTCAAGTTAATCATTGAAATTTAAGGGATAATGGTGTATATTTTTAGGTTAAGATATGTTTAAATATTATAAGGATGATATAATATAAGACATCAAGTTTAATATATAGGTTTATAGGCATTGACACATAGTCAATTGCATAGTCAACATACGAGAGGTCAATTTTGATAAATTTAAGGTTTTGTGGCATCAATAGGTGGAATTAAGACATGAAAATTAATAAACATAATAATTATGACCTTAATACCATTAAATCATCAATACCATTTCAAATGTGGATAGACTCACTATTTTGACATAGCCATCAACATATATATTCAAGATTGACATTAGAGTAGGCAAGCTTCTTAAGGAGTTATAGGCATATTATAGGGTTGGATATCCATTTTATTTTTTTAAAATAATTAATATATGTTATTAAATCTTAATAAGACCTTTAAATAGTGTTTAAACTCCTATTCATATGCAAAGCATGCCCTTGAGGGCTAAAATAAGCAAGCAAACCTATAACCAAAAGGAATTTTTTGACCTATCAAGAAATTTGACACATACATATTGATTTTATGGAATGGTATAGGTTCTATGATTATTATTTAAATAATTTATAATCAATAGAGGAGTAATATTCATCCATGAGGAGAAATATGAATTTTGAAGTTTTAGACACCCATTCAAGCCACCTGATCAAATCCTCATATCTTTCACCATGTGAAGAGTTTGGATAAATTATATTATAATTATTTGATTAAAATTATTAAATTATAATAAATTAATAATTTAGTTTGGTTTAGGGTCTATTATTTATTAACAATTGCTAAGATCATAAGCAAGCTAAAATATAAGCAAAAACCTACAGCCAAATTTTATTCACGTGATATATTCTCATATGTTTTGTGTAAGAACCCAATATTTTAAAATATTTTAAAGGGTTATGTTTAATACATATTTATGTCTATAATTTTGGGTTTGGATTTATGTTCTTCATGAACCATTTTTAACAAGGTTTAGCTCCAAAACCCTCCCAAACCCTCATAGTGACTAGTTTTGAGAAAAGTTGATTTTATTGCCATAAAAACCTGATGGATAAAGATTAAACCTATTAAAATATAAATTAAACTTATATATTATCCCATAAATTCCAATTTTTTTATGAAACTATATATGTTAGGTCAAAAATCAAGTTTTTGGGAGAAACAAGCATGAAAAATGAGCTATAAGGTAATTTACATTAAATAAAATCCATGGATGTCAAAGCCTAAGAATTTTTATTCATCATAAAATCATCATTTATTTATATATATTCCTATTATTTCCCCTACTAGCTTCTTAAAAATAGCCAGTTATTAGGAAAATGAGGCAAAGTTGACCTAGTCAACCATGGTGACTGAGTGGCATGAGTTTCTTCATCAAGAACACCTATCTCATGATGTAAGGGTTTGTTACAGGTCCAATATTCATTTTTTTTTTGTTTTAATGGTTTTATTTTATGTTATAATGTATTTAAATTTCAATAAGTAGGCTACTAGGCCTAATTAGCCTAGTAGGCCTATTTGATCAAATAATCAAAAGGGAATTTGGCATATGATGGCTATAAAAGAGTTAAAAAAGGAGTTCCACACCAATTATATTATCTTCTTCCATTATAAACTCAATATTAAAGTTCATTTTCATAAAAGAGGAGTTCAAGTAAATTTAACTAGTCCTTAAGAACCAATCATCACTTCAGTTGACTAGTTGATTATTTTCATACATCTTTCATGGAATTCATGGAAAGGACATTCAAACACTCTAAAATTAGTGAAAATGTATTTAAAACACCAAATATTGTCATATATTTCATGAAAATTGGATTTACAAGTAAAAAATGGTCCCATCATCTTCATTTCAACACAAAAGGGAGCTTCATGCAAGTTTTTGATGTAAAGAAGATAATTTGAAGACTATTGTTATTATTGTAAAAGGATATTGTCTCAAGTTAACTCCAAATGATTTATCATTATTCCCTCTACTACAAATTGGATATATCTTTTCAAATTTGGGATATATATGTAGGCTTTTTAAGCCATTTTCCATATTCCTTAGGTTGGTATAGGAAAAATATATAAAAATTGTAACTTGCACCAGAAATCAATAAAGAGAGTTTGTTCTCAGACCATTCATGGTTGTAGTGTGTATTTATAATTTTTTATTTGCATATAAGTGTGAAATATATCTCCTTTTGGAGGTTTTTTTTCACCTACTACTATTATTTCATCCTTTACAAGTCACTTGAAGAGTTATGAAAAAAAAATGAGTTGGAGATTGTTAGTATGCAGTGTTTGTAGAAACCTTCATTAAAAAACCTTCAATCTCAAACCTTCATTTGAAATATTGATGTTTAGGACTGATCTGAGATATTTTTATTGACAAATTTTTTAATCTTGATCTATGTGTGTGCCTAAGTTTTAGATTTTGCATAGGACCAATAACTATTCATGTGAATAACCATCATAATAGATTTCATTTTCTTTTTATTCCTTACTCTTTTCATCACAACAATCAAGTAGGTTTAGTAATTAAACCTAAATTCATATTTAGAGGAGCTAGCCTCACAAATAAATGTCTAATATAAACATAGGTATCCCATAGCCATAGATCATTATAATGTTAGTCCATATATGAGTCAGACTTGAGCAATTTGATTTCTACTTGGTACTATCTAGGTTACTAACAAGTCTAAGTATAATAAATTAGGGTATAAATATGTAATAAATATATCCTTTAATATTTAATTGAATTAACTTAGTTTAACCCTTATAAAAATAAATAATGTAAACAAGTAATTAGCTATAAAATGATTAAACTATGAGATATAGATGTTACAAACTGAGACAAAAGTTGATTTGAGTGTCATAGATAAGATCTATGTGTCAAAATCCTTCTTAGATATAATCACCCTAATTGGACAATAACACCATGTGGTACTAGTGTTGATATTTTGGTGCTAGTGTCCTTTGTGTAGAACTATTTTGAATTTCTAGGTGCACATGTGTCTAGGTCTATCAAGCCTATTCCTATGTGCACAAGTTTTGGATCTCTATAGATGACCTATTTTGACTAATTTTGTGTGTTAACCTTCAACCTCCATGTTGATATGCCATCTATTTAGCACAATTAGTAAAGTGTGTTTTTAGTGGGGTAAGTAGGACATCCTCAACACCCTACTATGATGATAGTTGCCTACATACTAATACTCTAAAGAGGGATCAATCCTAATGTAGTTCTCCCCACCTAAGTATTGGTGCAAGTGCAAATAAAGCTAGTATGAATGTTTGATTTAGCTCTTTGAATGCACTTGAGATTGGAAACCTAAGTAATATGGGATTAGGAATGTTTTATATGGTTTTATTCATAAGTAAGGTAGGATAGGGATTGATAACTTTGATTGTGCATAACTTGTTATGATTTTATTTGTGTAATTTTCATCTAATTTCCATCCAATGGTTACAAGGCTAAAATTCATGTATATATATACCATTCTAGTTATTTTATGAGTCTTAAAAGAGGTATAGGCCAAACCTAGGGGGATGATCATTTAAAAGCATATATGTTGGTAATAAAAGGATGTAAAATGATAGTAACACCAAAATTGGAACATTAACACACTACTGTTCCTGTCATGGAGCTAGTGTCTAGGTGGTAAAACCTGAGGCACTATGGACTAGGATGCTAGAATGAGGGTCTAAGACTAATTTATGGGTGTTTAGGAACATTTGTAGTTCACAAAAAGGATGGATAAGTGTCTAAATAGCTTTTAAAATAGGTCTAGGGCTAAGCTAGGGATGAGTGGTCTCAAGTAACACTCTTAACACTAAAGTGTCATTTTTAGATGATTATAGTTATACATAATTTTATAATGATACATATATAAGTTGTATATGATATGAAATGTGCACCTAAAATTACAAAATTAAATTATATTTAGATTTATAAATACTTCTATAGACTATCATCACTGACCAGGTTGGACTTTATGGACTGTATTGAACCAATCTAATGTCATAGTTGGTTTAGTTTTGGTATGGTTAAGGTGATTATATAACTCAATATTTCTAATTTTATAGGTTGTACTTGATTACATAATCTAACCTCACCAGTTTTATAGTGTGAGTTAACTTGGTTCACTCACACTCACCAAAGTTGTTAGTATGATTGGGTGGCATGGTTCAAATAATTTGAACTATTAAGTCGTAACTCATTTTTTCAACAAGGTTGGGGCATGTGTCCTCCAATATATCTTTATATATTTATATATATGTAATTTCCATATTTTTATTTTTCCTAATCTTAGTTTCAATGATTCCTAATGATACATCCTTCATATAAAATTACCAAAATGGAATATGGTTGCACTAATATAGAGGGATACTCCTAAACTTTGATCTCTTTAAATATTAATTATTTCAATACTTTAAATTTTAGATTATATACACAAATAATATACTATAACATGATCTTGGTTGTAAGGTAGTCACCAATAAATCACTCAAGTTGGACTCAATCAAAGATATGGTGTGTTATACAAACCCAAGTATGTAATAATTTTCCTTTAAACTAGAAATTTCATTACTATATTAATGGGGTAGAATGTAGAAACTATTTAGGAATTATATAGCACCTTAATATTATAAACTTGTAAAATACATATCATGGATGCACCTTCATTATCTAGACATTTCATGTTGCCAAAAGGATTTCATATAGTATATATTTGTACCTAATTATTTATCTCTTAGTCTAACTAATGTTATTTTGATGAGTCAAATCTTCTATCTTAACTATAATGTTTTAAACCTAATTATATTCCATATCTACAAGTTTTTTTAGCTACATGTATTTTCTATCTACCTAGACACTTGTGTCTATTAAGTGTGAAGTCACTATTCACTTGTTATTATTCATAGTCACTATTCATGGTCAATATTAGCAACCCAAGTTACACCCTATTGAAGTAGATTGCTTAGTTCTCCTTTAAACCTAGACTAACATTGGATTGCTCTATAGGTTTTGGGTAGCATACAACTAGACCAAACCTCTATATTATGAGATTATCTCCTCTGATGTATCAAACTTTGTATTCTTTTCCTAAAACTATTTTACTTTAGGGGTGAAAAGAGTTAGAAAGATAACTGAAAGGGAAAGCCTATACTAGTGATGGCGATGCACCTAAATAATCCATCCACTCAATATTGCACTCCTAACAACACTAATAAACAATAAATTGACTAAAATACTATCTCTAAGGCTTCTTATGAACAATAATGTTTTACATGGAGGTCATGGTGTGTGACTTTAACTTGGAGGTTAAGGGAGAGAAGTTTGCTTTGAGACATTTTCGACTAAGTTATACTTCAAATCTGATCACCAACCTTTCACACTTCATATAGCCTACATAAGATAACTCATCAATATATATTTATGGCAAAGAAATGTTAAGGGAATATTCATACCACTTATAAACATTTGAACAAACATATATACACTATAATCCAATCATTTAGAAGATGCAACAATCCATTTATTAATCCAAGAGGTTATAAAGTTCAATCTTAGAAAAGTTTCCTGATGCCTAAGAGAGGGATAAAAAATAAGGCCATAACACCTAAATATATATAAAAATTATGAGAGAAGAAGAGTAATGGCATAGATAATATAATAAAAGGTCATCAATCATCATCATTAACTCAACATTACTTGAGTTGTAAATAGTTACAAATGATCTTCAAAAAATCTCTCCTTATTTGATGCTCTTGCATTATATTTAAATGAGTTTCTTTGCATTTAAATGAGGTGGTCAGCCATCATAAGTGTATAACAACCTATCATTTTAATAATAATACTTGAGTCAAGAGAAAGACTCCTTCCTGCATTAAGACTATGGAACATGAATTGATTATTAGTTAAGGATTAGTTATATAGACTAATTACCACTTACGATCATGCGCATAAATTTACACTTAAGATAATGTGCATGGATTTATACTTAAGATAAATTATTTGGCATAGATTGCCTCTTATTAACTCATTCATTAGCCTTCTACACCATTCTTTAGCTTCCCTTGTTAACCAAGTAGGCCTACTAGGCCAATTAGGCTTAGTAACCTAACTGCTTGCATTTGATGTCTATTAAAACATGAATGAGACTCAAAAAAAATTTTAATAAGTGAGTTTTAAACTTGGAACAACCTCCTAGATCATGAAATGAGCCATTTTAAATGAGAGACACCTATAATTTTGCCACACTAGTTCACTAGGTCACTCTATCTTTCATTCTTGTAGACTAGTTGATTATAAGGGACTCATAGGGGCACTTACAAGCATGTTTTTAAGCATATGATGCCTTGATAAGGTGAAAAAAGTGCCAAAATTCATTCTCTAATGATGGTCATCATCTTAAACTACCTTTCACCTCCCTTTCTATACTTTTTCCTCAAAACCCCGTATTTTTTATAGGTCTCTATAGTTTCATACAACATGGTATCATGGACAAGACCCTATTTGAGTGTAATTAATGATTCAAGTGTTTATATTGTTATTCATGGGGTTTTGGGTGCAAAAATCTTCACTTTATTCAAAACTAGTCTATACTAGGGTTTAGGGAGGGGTTTGAAGGTCCACAATTTCAACAATGTTTCATAAATTATAGACCTCAAAACTAGAACTTCTTGCCATGTATCTTTATTACATATACCCCTTAAAATCTATTTATAATATTGGGTTCTCATGCAAAATTTGTGTCAAGATACATACATAGGGAATTTGACCATGAGCTCTCTACATGCACTCTGGACATGCTTATAGTCTTAGTAATGGTTAATAATCATTATATCCTAAATAAAACTCAATAATTCATGTATTTCAAGTATGATATGGTTCATAACTCCTTTTAAGAACATTTTAGTCAAGTCTTCCTATGGTGAGAGATTTAATCTCTTAAATAGGCAACTCGAACTGACTGTTAAGGATTGAGTGGTTTAAGTTAGTTATTAAAACCCAAATGACCTTATTTATCTTATCCACTTGAAATCACATTTATAATAATTGTATCCTCTCCTTACACCTTCTCATGGTGCCATTTTTCTTAGTAAAGTCTACTTTTACTTCTATGTTAGTGTGGGACTTCTAGGCCTCAAAACTAGTTTCCAGGCCTAAAAGGCCTTTACTAAGTTTTAGGGGTATGAGGTGATATATAGATGATTTTTGTGTAAAAAAAATCATGAAACACCTCTTTTATACCTACTCTCAACCTATATTATCATCTTCAAAATCTCAAACTTTAACTCTGCTCTTCTCTTCAAGTGGTTGTTTGAAGGTTAGCATTGTCAGTCCATTTGTTTGTGTAAGATAGAGGTATGCATGGTTTTCCTACCTCAAATATAATTTTATTGGAGTTTTAACTCCTTACATATGATACAATAATTTTAAAATTTCTTATTCTAATTTTCCAACCACTCAATGCAGTGTACACTCTTCATCTCTCCCCCTAGGGTTTCAAGTAGTCATAGCTTGTATAGACCTTAGAATTAAATTTAGCTCTCTATAATTTGAATTAGAGGTTATAATAATTATAAAAACAACTTATATTCCATATAAAAACCATATATTATGTATCTTACTCCAACAATCACCCAAGTATGCTCAAAACCCCAACTAGTATGAATAAGTTGGTTATAAGTTTGTCTTCTTTACTAGCCCTCAAGGGCATTTTGTCTTGAAATATAAGTATTGGTTACCTCATGAAGTATCTAAAGACACTAAGAATCACATTTTTTTTCTTCACAACATCAACATGAATCTTAAATTTCTATTTTCCCTCATAACTCCAAAATGTCTCTCTTTGTCTCATCCATGACTGATTAGCTAATTGTATGAGCTCTATGATAGAATAATGACCATTTTCATCACTCATATGAAATTTAAGATAGCATAGGAAGATAAAAATAGTCATGAATACTATTTTTATTAAATTTTATACATTAACTCTATCTACAGAGGCCTCAATACCTCAAATTATCTCAAAACTATTTATGGCATTGATTGTGTATAGGTATAGATTTGTGAGGTTATTGATCATATTTTAATGTTATATGACCATTAAAATGATTATTAGACTCTCAAAAATCCTTTTAATATGATTGAGATCATATTAAGGTTTAACTATCACTCAAATGTCCTTGCCAACAACTCAACCTACTTACCTTGTTCATTGTACATCGTACTTTACCTATAGGTATCTTTAAGAAAAGTTGATTGTGTTTTAGAAGGGTTGAGACCTCACTTTCAACATAATTCATAGTATTGAAATTTATTAGAGTGTTTATCATGTTAAATATCTCTTCATGCTTTATATATCATAGGTTCACCTCCAATTTAATGCATAAGATTGATTTTTACTCTCTTAGCTATATACCTCCATTAGGTTGGTTGTAGCCTCTCTTGACGTGTTTATTGACCTAGAGAAGCATTGAAATTTTATTCCATTGAGTTGCCTCATTTAGGTTATCAAAATCATACCAATCATGTATTTGGCCTCTCAATTAGCTTTCAATAACTCAAATATATCTCAAGACTGCCAATGTACTTGCTAGTTGTGAGCATGATTTGTAACTTGTGTGTATCTTATGAGACATTGACTACAATTATTTATCTACATCATTAGATTTATATTTTAAGGAAGCCCCAAACAAGTATCAAGAACCCTTAAATCTGTAATAACTCTCACTTATGCATCTATGCCATGATTTAACCTTCATAATGACTATGCACTTTACCTTCATGACATCTATAGGTGACTATGTGGGGTTATTTTATATGTATACATGTGGATTTAGACCTTGATAAGGTCAAAAAACATTATTTATGAACCTCTCATCCATTCATTTCAACTTAGGGAGATATTTTAAACAATGACTTTCAATGAGATACCATCTAGTTTCTTCCATACATCACTTCATGAAGCATATTCTTAACTATACTTGACTTTAATGTAGATGATCATTCTTCCCTATTTAGCAGTGTGTTAGAGTAACATAATCATATATTCATGAACATAATGGTTTCTATAAATCTTGACTCCTCATTTATAGTGGATCCATGAGGTTAAAGTGAAAAAATAGGTAGTGATGTGTTTATGGATGATGGGATATATGTGAAACTGAGAATGGAGTGGAATGATAAACTTATACAATGGTGAGTGGAAATGATAATGACTATGAAAGTGAAATGAAACATAGGAGTGAAAATGGAACATGAATCCAATATCAATATAGTCATGAAGGATCTTAGGGAAGCATAGGAATATATATCACTAGGATATAACATTTTTGAGGTTCTTAAAGGACGTATACACAGTGTAAAAGAAACTTAGGATTATGTTAATAACCTTAACATATGCTAAAATATATTAACATATGATAAACTGAGAGTATGAGGATGTTTAAAGACTGATTTTTGATCTCTAAGCTATGAATCTTGATGTAAATTTGATAAAAATAAAGAGAGGACATATAGACAATAATGATATCTCTCATGTAGTCATGAATTATGTTTTGACATCTTGAAGCCACCATGAATTGTACAATCTATCCAAACTAGCTACAAAATATAGATTTGGTAGTTTATGTGTTGTTTGAATATATATAACCTCACACATGTGGAATTAATTTAAATAATTTCATGTAAAGGAGGTTAAAACTCCTAACAATCTCTATAAACTTCCATTTTTTGGTCATCATGCTCAAGAGAGGAGAAAACTCAAAAAACTGGCTGCCTACCTGAATGTAGAATGCACTATATGTGCCTTATCTTGTTAAGTATTTTTAATAGAGTATAGAGAGAAAACATGAGAACCAATACCCAAATATGTAATCTCTCTGAGACCCCTTCCTTAGCCTAAAATTCTATATCTTGAAATTCTCTCTCATGGCCATACCATCTGAAAACATGAAGGGCTCTCCCAAGTTGTAAAAAAGCCAGGTGGATGAAGAGAACTAGTTTTGAGTCTATTTGAGATCCTTTTGCAATGAATCTTCTCTAGAACACATTCATGAATCCATATTCAAATTCTTTACCTCTATTAAATGGAAAAGTTTTTACAAATTCATACTTCCTGCATGAAACACATGAAAATACCCTTTCTCTTGCATTTCTTCCACACTTTAAGATTTGAATTGCCAATTTAGGGAAACATGATGAAGAGTACAAGTTAAAGGCATGTTAAAATAGGTATTAAGTCTTTTGAGAGAAAAAGGGGGAAATTTTTCACATGTGGGAGCTCTTTGGAGGTCAAACTATGCTTTAGGCTTGCATGAAGAGATACTTCAAAAGAATAATAAATTTGACTTAAAGAAATGACATGAATGTGAAAGTGGTTAAAGATATTATGAATTATTTAGTGGATTTTTGACTCCAAATTTATCATTTAAAGACTCAAAACCTCTATTTTATCAAAATACACATAGCTTCATAAGGAGATTTTCCATTATATGTCATAGAGAGTATGTTATATCCTTTAAAAATGTTTCAAATATACTTCTATGTATTTTTATCACACTTCAAATATTATATCCATATTCATACCTTACATATATTGAATATGCCAAAGAGTCTCATGAAGAGTCATTAATCACCATCTTCACTAATTCACGTTTAGATCACAAGATCACTTGAATTCTTTGTCAAAGACCTCTAAATATACTCCACACCATGATGATGCTTAATACCATTTGAAAAGAGGTATGACAGTGACAAGACTGAGACCTACTCCCTTCAAAATATAGTTAATTACATCAAGATGATTAGGCACATCACTAAGGACCCAAGAAAAGTAGGATATGAAAAGTTTTTAGTTGTAAGGGTTGGAATTATACCTTTGTGGGACAAATATCCAGCTTTTATGGTGACTCATAGGGGTCAACCAGCCTGCTGGTCAAGATAACCATCTAAAGATTCATGGCAATGATAGTTTAAAAATATAACAATATGGTTTTGATGGCTCTTTAGACCACAAAATAGATTTTATAATTTGTGACACTTCTTATGACTACAACAAACAAAAAGACTCAAACACAAGCAATAAAAGGAACATAACTAAAATAATAAGAACACCTAACCTATGGAAAATAAAACAATAAGGCAACAGACTACTACTTGTGTTAACCATTTATCGAAGAAGAAAAAAACTAAAACAACTAACCTGAGGTCAAAATTTTTCCTCTAGGGTCAAATTAAAAACCTGATTGTCTATTATGGCACCATGAAGTTTGATTGCCACATCTTGATAGCTATTTCTTGTTACTAAGAGCATTAGCACATTTATGGCCTCTTGGGGAAGCATCTAGGCCTTCTAGTTCCACTCTCAAGTGCATAAATTTTACATGTGAGTCCAATACCCAATCATACTCCTTCCAAATTTGTCTAATTTGTAATAATAATTCTATTTCTACCTCAGTTTGGGGCTGCCAAAGGTCTACCATGTCTTGGTTGATGCTTTCACTCTACTCCACATGAAATTATGACTTGTCAAGACCTTCATGATGGAAATATTGAACTTAATTAATCATTATAAAGTATAAAATATCTCCATTTGGTTTGTGTCTGGGAGTATCAACTTGAGGTACTACCTCAATAAACATTTCATCATTATTTCCATCATCTTGTGCCTACTCTTCTTATTGACAACAATTAATAGGGTCAGTAGTTAATTAGTCTTCAACATGTTCCATATGAAGTGTGAGTCCAAGCTGAGATTGATATTCATTGAAAATGATTATGTACTATTTCCAAAGGTCTGAATTGTTACTTTGACACTCATATTCATTGGCTAGCCTACACTTGTCTATGGTAACTGCTACAAGTTCTTGAGAAATATCTTGATGGATGATAGTTATCATGTGAATAAGGAGTTCTTGAGAAACATATTATTTTTTCTCAATTAAAACCTCTTTATCTTGTCTCATATTTTATTTTTATCTCATCTTATTTTATATTATGAAATATTGAATCATGCTTATCCTTACCAAGAGGTATCCCAATGATGATGTCCTCCTCTTACTCACTCAAATCAAACTAATATTATATCACCTCAAGTGAATATTATTCATTTATGTCACAAAGGAGAGGCTCCCTCTCAAGGAGTGGCATGGTAGATCCCTAAAAATACTTAAGAAGATAAGATAAATCCAAATGTGTCACTATGGATGATTCATCATCCTCACTCAACTGTTTAACTTTGACAACCATCATTTCCTCTCTCTACTATATATTTTATTGAATATACTTATATGAAGGGAAAGCCTTGGAATTTTGAGGAGGGAGGGCTGGGGGATGAATGTTATTAGGCTTGTCCTTGACTTTGAAATCTTGACTTTTTATTGACTTCTCTTCTCTTTCCCTTAACTATTGCATTTGTTTCCAGGTCATCAACTTGGGTTTAGAGACTTCATCTTTTGCACTTGTTATAGCCATGGGTATGAATGGAGAAACTTCCTATTGATATTATGTTTCTTTTTTAACTACTATTGACTAATGTATATGTTGGTTTTCAAGCTCAACTTGTTTAACAAGGTGAGCCTCAAAGTCAAGCACCATCTCATTGGATATCTCTCCATACTGATTAGAATATGAAGGCCCTTGTATGATCTACTATGAAACATGTAAATAAATATCCTCAAAACATAGTTCTTAAACCTTTTGAGGTCTCTCTTGGATAGACTTCCAAGTAATAAAATTTTGCAAGGTTTGATATAAATCTTGAGGGTTGTGATACACATTTGTTTGATATTCTTAAGAGGGAAAAGGAAATTCAATGAAGGACTAATGTGGAATAAAGGAGGGATCAAGTTGCTAGTTATGGTGAACCTAGTGTCTCTCATGGACTGTTAACCTCTCTTTAATGCCTTTAATTAAACCACCTATTTCAATCATATCACCAATGAATTTTGAATGGCCTTATCTTATGAAATATGTCAACTCTTATTTAGCTTGTTGAAGTGAATCTCTCATGCTCTCAATATCATGATTAGGGATCTCCTATTCATAGCTCTTTTATGTGTCAATGATCACCATGCATTTTTCAAAACTAAAAAAGGTTTGTTAAAATCTTGATATGGATTTTCTTAGAACTTGGTTGAGTTGACCAGGTGTTGGGGCCAACATACCCCTAATTTTGAAAATTGGGGCCCTTAAGATGCTTTAAACCTTGTTATTTCCAATTTTTCCTTAATCTTAGGTTTTACTAGAATTTGAAGGTCATTCATTTTTATAAGGTGATATTTATGCATTTAAATCCTAGTGTGATAAATACTTATAACATTTTACCTAGTTTTGTAAGGAATGTAGGATTTAGGGAAAATACTAGTTTTTACTAGGCAAAGATTCAGTAGAGTTTTAGTAGCACTAGTTTGCTCAATCTTAACCTTAGTCCCTTCCTACAAATCCTTGAGTTTAAAACCCTAAGTGTCTAACCCTCAAAGTTTGAATTTAAATTTTGGTGGGAATCATTTGGTGGGGATATTCAAGATAATATTTTTGACCTGAGCTTAATTGTATATTAAGGCTTAGTCTCATTTATTAACATTACTAAACCTTAATATGAAATTAATAATAAGTCTTGCAATATTCACTCTTTTTATCTTGATCTAATGGACTATCACTCTTTCTATATGATGAAATACATTAAGTCCATGACCCTAAGAATCTCTGTGAGGATGTTGTGTGGTACTCTCACATTCAACCACAAGGATTTCACAAACTTAACATTCATGCCCACATCATTTAGCCTGTATGAAGATGCCTATGATGTGAGTGAGACCATCAAATTTAAATTAGATAAATATTTTTTCCTAGGCAAAGGGTGAATATTTTGAGTTTTTAATAGGTCTTGTATTTATTTTTCAAATAAACTTAGGCTAAAATTGTTTAACCTAAGTCTTTATTAAACCTTTAGACTAATGTAAAAATCATGAATCTTGTAAGACCTATTAGCCTCCTCTTGCTCATACCAATTGGATCTAATGGTGTGAGTTATTCAATAAAAACTTGGAAGGCATGAGGGATTGACACATGGAGCAATCTCAAAGATAGGGGATCAACAATGTGATAATATGCCAGATGGCATAATTATGAGACTAGAAGGTTGTATTGACTAATAATATAAAAGTCCAAAGATTGAAATTAATGATCTATATTAAGGCCATGGATCTTGATCTGATGGTCAAAAGTAAAATGAAGAATTCAAAGGCCAATGGTTATTTCCCATTCAAACAAATATGAAAATTGATATAAAAAGAAGCTCAAATGGAGCCCACGTAGGATCCACATGGGCAAAAGGTGATAGAACTTGGATTTGCTCACCTAGAAGTGTAAAAGTATAAACTCAAGTCTCAATTATATCTTGATACATGAATGAGCCAAATCCAAATCACCTCCACCATTAAATCTCTTAGAAACATAATTTTGAATAAAAGGAGGAATTATGAGTAGTTGAATTATAATTTAAGCATATTGATCAGTTCTAAGTGCAAAAAAGAGCATCCAAAATTTTATATCAAGTAAGTGCTAAGATTTTTTAAGGGTTCAAAATCCATTATGGAAGGAATATAACAATGGTGGGAAGAGGTTGAACTATACCTTTCCACATACCATTTAGGTAGAGTCTTCAAGGATACAAATTTGGACACCAAGGCATTGAATAATGGGTGCAAAAATTGGTCTGAGCTCTTCTTCACCATTGATGAAATTAAACCCCTCACATAGAATGAGATAATAATTGAAGAAATCAACATTAGACATAAGGACTTGATAGTAGTACAATTGGCTAATCTCCACCATGTGGCTGCTAAACTAGAGGTACTTCATTGCATAGATGTGCTTGCTCCTCTTTTTATTGATTTTAAAGTAGATGAGGATTGGATTATTAAGGATCATACATCCAAGAGTGTAGATTATGTTTCCCCTATAGCCTTTTAGGGTTACTATAATCTCCCTCATTCCCATGTGTATTTACCCATAATTAAATATTGCACAATAAAAAATGACGTAGATACCATCCTTAGACCTTGGTTCCATCAAGGAAACTTTATTTTTAGATATTTTTAAGGTATAATTCCAATTTACAAATTTAGGGAAGGGATTAGGTTTATTATTACCTTAATAAATAAAATATCTAGAGCTTCCATAGCTACCTATGTAAACACTACTTAGGTTTTGTATGTATATTCCCTAATTGAACAACAACTCACCCCTCCCATTGGAGAAATGATAAGTATCAACCTTGGTAGGCATTTCACAACCATCAAGAGAAAGACCAAAAAATATTTTCTTATGATGTCCTACCTTCTTGATGCCTTTTTAGCCTCTGCCAATCTCCCCCATATCAAGAACTAGTCTCCTGATAGTAGAATATTAGTTTCTCACCATTACTCCAAGCTCTGTTTCTTCAAATATAAAAACCACATAAAATTAATTTGTGATGGAATATTTCCCTCATTGTTTAAGGATATCACTATCTCTCCCATGCCTAAGATGTACCCCCTAATTTAGAGATATCTAGAGATGATGAGGGATGCATGGTACTATCCAAACTACATCATGATAAGGATTGAGGGAACTAATTCCTCATGCTTTAGATTACTTGTCTATGTGCCACCCAAGCTTATCAATCAAGAAATCACCTTATAACTCATAAATGGGATTTATGGGGTTGAAAAGAAAAGAATAATGGCCTCTTCCATCCCTTCCCTATAATTAGAAGGACCACACTACAAGATTAGAGCAAATAGACATTATGTCCAGGCAAAGAGGAGCCTTTATCTTCCAAATGGATGAACTTAGAACATGATACCCTAGAGGAATGATAAATAATCATTTTCAAGACAATAATATGTTTAAATAAGTATATGATCATTAACCTAGGGTATTTGACCACATTTACACCAAGGTAAGAAGTTTTGAGGAGGTGTTGGCAAGGTTGAAAGAGTCAAATGCCAAGATAGAGCATAAGTTGACACATGAGTAGAAGCCAAAAGAGGACATTTTGTAAATTCACCCTCTTCAATATAATGTGTTTATTTCTACCTCAAGACAATCTCAAGGATATTCATAAGTAAAGATGTCACCATCACAAGCACCCCCTCAAATAGTTTTGTCACCTCCTTAGGACCATGGTAAATAGCAATTAAAGGAAAGACTAGGGGAGGGAAAATCATCTTTAGGTCCTCCATAATAACCACCATCTTCAGTGGAACATGTAGACATGGTGGTTCTTGAGCCATATGAGATAGTAGAGGAAGTCTTTAAGGCTCTTGAAAACATTTATGAGTCAGACAAGGAAGAAATAGAGGAAGACTTTGCTAGCCAAATAGAGAAACTTATAGAGGTCCCTAGATAATTAGAAGAGGTTAAGAAAGAGAAAGGGAAATAACATGAATTGGATTTAGTCATAACACCCAACCAAAGGAAGAGGAAGGCTAAGTTGGCCCTTATCTTCACTAGTTGCAAAAGGCAAAAGTTCTCCTTTATGCACCCAGCCCAGGAAATAAACTTGTTTAGTGATGATTTTCCCATTCATGAGCTAGTCATTCATGATTGGTTCATATATTGGAAGTTACACAAAATTCTTGATATGGCCCATTCATGGGAATTAAATAAAACTATCAACATTGATGAGGACCTCTAGCCCTAGATTGTGGAAATGATGAAGGAGCAAGAAGAGATAACAATAGTAGAAGCAAAAAAAGCTTGTGGCAAGAGAATGGATGATCTTAGATAATATACTAGAACCAAAGTACATATCCTATAATCCAACCAACTAGTTGAGCCTACCATTAACATTTTATTTAATATAGATACCACAATCTTAGAGAAGATCACCACAAGGAAAGCTATGGTGGGTACTGAAGAGTTAACCTTTCAAAAGGTGGAACCTTTCATATGCCTAACTCTAAATAGAGGACAAGTAGTGCGAGAACATACCATCCATCAAGAGGAAGTGGAAATTCTAGTTGGAGCCCAAAAAAAATAGGTAATGGCTGTAATTAGGGGATTGAAGCAATAGATTGCCAACTTGAGGATGGAGAAGCAAAACCTTGAGACCAAACCATCCTCTCTATTCTTTATGAAATGATAAAAATTCTTGGTGAGTACTTATTTGATATGTTTGAGGCCTTAAATGCCATGAAGATTAGGTAAGATGCCTTAGTACAATAATCTAAAGTAGCTAAGGCTTTGGTCATCTAGTGGTAGGATTTAGAAGACCAAATTGTTGAGCTTGTCAATGTAAAAGTAAAGAGATAGATCCAAAACTTTAGGACTATTAGTCTAGGAAACTTAAGTGCCATATTAGGCATTGTTATCAATAACGTGAAATAATTGAACACATGGCATAATGATATTAGTGATCTCATAAATGAGGATGAATATTTGATTAGTAAGATTGAGAAACTCTTGGGAACAATGTTGATAAAGCCTTCATAACCCACTACTATGGGGTTGATTGATGATGAAGAGTTCAAGCAAAGATCCACTGCCAGCATCTAGGAGATAAAAGGGAAAATCCATGGCTAATCCAATAATGATAATTATATAATAATGGATCTCATCTTCAATTTAGGAGAGAGAATAATAGAGGTCTAGATCATCAAGGAGGCTATGTTGAGGAATGACAAAGAATTTGAAAAATTGGTAGATCAAGAAAATGGATATTTGATGAAGCCTGTAGTAGATCTTGAGATCATCAATGAACAACATACTAAGGCTAAGTAAATCCTACAATAATGACAACTATTGTATAAATATATGTTGTTTTTTTAAATCATATATAGTTTTAGGTTAGTCCAACATAGGTCATGTGTATAATATAATTGTCATATAAGGATAACTATCCTTAAATGTAAGCATATGTATCTTGAGAACTAAATGGTACACCACCTATGTTTTCTATAAATAGGTTGTGTTACCATTTTTTAAAGGGAGAGATTTTTGAGAAAAAATATATACTCACACTAATTAATACAGCTAAAGGAATTTTTCAAAGATTATCCATCTAGTTGTATTGATAGTTGTAGATTTTCTCTCAATTATTTATCTAGATCTTAACTTTGAATGCTTTTTAATTCCTAAACTACCTTAACTCATTTATAGGGTTGTTAATCTATGCTTTTCTAGGTTATTTGGAAAGATCATGAGTTGCTTCACTTTAATTTATCCTATATCAAAGATGTGCATCAGCTATTTATTTATAGAAATAAAATATTAAAAGTAAACTTAATTCTTGTAATTTCAATTCATCCTTAGAAATTATCCTGGTTTGTAATGGAAATTGAGATATAGATATTTTAAATTATAAATTAATTTAGATGTATGCTTAAAAAATTTAGACTTTGTCATAATGTTTGAGGTAAAGACTTGCAATCACATCTATTTCTTTTCTGCATTACCCTCTCCTCTTTTCTAATTTTTTATAAAGATCCTCACTATATCTTAAATTTCATTATAAATATCCATTTAGTTTATTATAACATCAATATTTAACTAAGAAACTATCAAGAAGACTGAACCAAGGTGGCTCCCAACTACCAAATAATATAAATTTGTGTAACAATATACTTTTATCTACTAATATTTCACCATAGGCATCATAATTTCCTAATACTTGCAACTCATGCTCTAAATTTTTGGAATTTTAAAATTAGTAGTGTTTTTTGAACACTAAAAGCACCTATGATACATTTAGAAGATTAAAAAAGAGAAGCTATGTTGATGCTAGAAGGAGGGCATTGATGATAATTAGTCAAGAATTGGTGTCATCTTTATGCCTTTGGGTAGATATTTGATCCCAAGTGTAAATATTGGTAGTCTTGGAGGTTTTTAACATATCTTTATGCTTTGTTTAGGTAAATACCATAGTTCTTTGATAAATTATTGACTAATTCTAGTAAATATAGCTTTAAATTTGAAGATCTAGAGTATTTGAAAATAGAACAGCCTATTCTTGTCAAATATTAGGTGATCACTTGCAAATTATGGTTCATCTCAAGCATAAACATGTAAATATCAACTATATTTGGACAATAGGATGCATCCTCGAGCTACCTTTATATAAATTTGATGTCCTTTATCATTTTTATGTAGATCTTTGTGGAATTATCTTAGTGTCCATGTTTATTCCTTACTTCTTGTAAATATTAACTTGATACATCATATTTTAGATAGGATTTCACATCTTCAAGTTGTAATTGCCTAGAATTCACACCAGATCATGCTCAGAAATAAGAGAGCCTTTGCTTAAGCTAAAAATTCATCAGAGAACTAGGCATGATAAAGGTAGATGAAGACTTTCCAAGTCTTAACCCACATTTCCTATTTAAGGGACCTTTTCATTAAGACCACATCTAGGTATGGCTTAGCTAAGGAGTACCCCCATTAATGTACAAGGGGTAGTCCATGATTTGCCACACAATCTTGAGAAGTATTTGCTCGTATTTATTCTTATTGGTGTCATAACTATGAAATAACTTGTTAAGTCTTTTAAAGTTGATTTGAGGTAATTAAATATCATACATGAGGATGTACCATGTATACTATTTCCCTTTACTTTCAAAGATGCAACATATGAATGGTTCCTCAATTTTCTTGATGACTGCATTACCTCATGGAATGATTTCAATACCATTTTCATTGATCAATTTGGTAAGATTATTAGTCTTTGTGTCATTTATCATCAAATCACAACCATTAAGAGAGATGCCAGTGAGCCTATTAGATCTTTCAATGCTAGATTCTAGAAAATGTATAGCAGGACTATGGAACCCTACAAACCTAATGATGTTCTATCACTATAAATCTATAAAGATGCAATAGATCCTATGACTTCTATATTACTAAAGAGATCTATCTAAGTTATAGCTTCCTTAGCCCAAGCCTATTCTAAGGTGGTATTTATCAATGATCAGATACAACCATAGGGCCAAATGGATTACTCTATTCCCCATGTTAACTGACAGATGCCTAGTCTAAACCTTTTTTTGAATAATAACCAAAACACCCTAGATTTTAATCAAACCCTAACCCTAAACATATTTCCTACTAGTTATGCTTCTCTTAATCAAAATCTAGGATTCCTGAGTCACCAAGATACTAATGTATCTTCTACTAATGATCAAAAGGCCCTAATACCAACTCCTTGTTCAAGTAATAATTAGGTGCACAATTTTGAGACCCTAAAGAATGAAAATGAATCTATATTGAAAATGGTCCAAAATCTCAACACCAATTTCCTTCAATTACAAAAATAAGTTGGTAATAATGGTGAAAGTTCTAGAAGGAAATTTACTTTCCAAAAGTTTAATAGACTAGGAAATAGGTTTCACAATGATAACTTATATAATAACAAGACTAATGAACCCTCTGATAGTAACAAAACCATGGACACTAATCTCATAGACATTGCTTTTCCTAACTACTAAAGAGTACATGCTACTACTAAGCATGGTGATATTGATTGCATTGAATTCTACAAAGCCTTTGAATCTTTTTAAGAAGAACTAGAGACATTTGGCGTGGTATCTAAAAAGGATAATTCTACAAATTCTTATTTATCTAATTCTTTAGACCAGGTCCACATGGTGGAAACCTTCTAATTCCCATTTTAAGAAGATAATTAACCTAAGAATATTCTTGAAGAGATTCAAGCATATCAATAATTCTTGAAGACATACCCTCTAATGAATAGGGAGCATAAGCAACATTTGACCACTTGAACTCCTCCTAATAACTATGGGACCCCTCTTAATACTACTTTAAATAATAACCCTGAGCCACCCAAAGCAAGTTCCTCCAAGCCTAGTACTAATTCACCAAGCAAGATGAGCTATAACATTGTTGAAGACTTGAAGAAAATCAAGGCCAATATTACCTTACATGAGTTATTTCAAATTATTGAATAAAGAGACTTAATACTAGTGTCTTTATCTAATAAATTTGGGAAGCCACCTAGGGCTGATAGTGTAAATGTGACCATGCAAGCAACCCATGCAGAATCCCCCTATTATTTCTCATAGATAGGATATTTTGTAAAAACCTCCATTATTTCCTTTTAGATTTTGGGGCTTTAATCAATATCATGCCTACAAGAATATGTGAACAACTAGGACTAACTCCAATCAAGTCTAATAGGGTGGTTACCTAATTAGATAAGTTAAGGGTCAAAGTCATTGGGGAATTATTAAATGTACACATGTAGTTGGACAGTGAACCTAGATTACAAAAATTTATTAACATCAATGTAGTAGACATTTCAATGCATATAGACTACTTTTAAGTACAAAGTGTACTAAGGCCCTAAATGGATATATGTCTACTAGTTGTTACACCTATGGATACCTTAGAAAGGTGTCCAAAATTAGATAAGAATGGAAAGAGAACAAAGAATGAAGAAAATGATAACTAAGTACAATGTTATTAATAAAATGGTGAACTTTCTTGATTCTAACTTAAGAGTCTTCACCTTAGAGACTACAAAACTAGATGGTTCCTAAGACACTCTTATTGTACCTAGTTTGTGGAAAATTTATGTTGATCATGATAAATGCAAGTTTAGATTTTGAGTTGGTATTGTTTTAATAGACCCTATTTATAAATAATATCATGCATCTTATAGACTACAATTCCCATGTACCAATAACTTGGCTGAATAAGAGGCACTCATTTTGGGGTTGCAATTTTCTATTAAAAACAAAGACAAAGAGATACTAGTTTGTGGGGACTCTGAACTTATAGTCAATCAAGTGAGAAGTAAGTGTCAATGCAAATTGTCATACCTCAAGAGGTATAAATTTAGAGTTTGGGACCTAATAGAGTCTTGAGGCATTCAACATCCTCTTTATCCCTAGAGAAGAAAACAAAGTTTTTGATGGGTTGGCTTTTACTTTAGATAACCTCATGCCTAATCAAGATTCTCCTAACTTCAATATTGAGTTAGTACCTTACCCCTTAATCTTAGATAATGCACTTCTAAGTCTTCAATGATGATCAAAAAATCCTAGAATTCATGACTAACTCAAGATATTTTGAAGCTCATATTATTGATGAATCTGATGAGGATACCCCTAAAAAATAATTCAATGGCAAGATCATCCAACTGAGTGATAACAAGATACCTAAAGGGATGTTTCACTACAAAGATTTTTTGACCAAGACAAAGTCACTGAAAAGCCTAATTTCCCCAAGGTAAATGGGAAGGACTATAATGAAATGAATCTTAGACCTTAAGATCAACCCCAATAGGTTAATGTGGGGAAGGCTTATATATTTTTATAAAATAAGAATGCTAGAGAGTTGCTCAACAAGTACAAGGACATAATAGCTTGGTCTTTCGATGATCTAAAGATATTTGATCCAAGGGTTATCACCCATACTATACCCTTCAAGGAAAGTTATAAACCCTTCAAGAAAAAATAGAGGCTTGTTAATCTTATCTTAGAACCCATGATTTATAAATAAGTCAAGAAATTATTGGATTTAAGAATTGTGTTTTCCATTTAGCATTCCACTTGGGTTGCCAATCTAGGTCTAGTCAAAAAGAATAATGGTGAAATTAGGTTATCCATTAAATTTAGCAAATTTAACAAATAATATGAAAAGGATAATTACCCCTTACCCTCTCTATACCAAGTGATATAGATTGTTTTAGGATCAGCCATGATGTCCTTGATGGATTTTAAAGATATAACCAAGTGCTAGTTGATAGGGAGGATAGAATGAAGAAAAACTTTACCACTAAGTGGGGAAATTTTACTTACAAAAGGATGCCCTTTAGGTTGATAAATGTCAAAGATACATTTTAAAGAGACATGGACCATGCTTTCCATTGTCTAGTTGGCAAATGCATCATAATATACATGGATGGCCTAATAGTATTCTCCAAAAATAGAGAAGATCATTTCACACACCTTTAAAAAGTATTTGAGAGATGTAGAAGATATGGTATTTCTATTAACCCAAAGAAAATCATCTTTTGTGTTACTAAAGGAAAGTTTCTAGGTCATGTCATCACTAAGGATGGGATCTCTATAGATCTTGAAAGGGTATAAGCCATCTCTAAGATAGAGCTTTCAAATAGTCAGAAAGAACTAAAGTCACTCTTTGGTAAGATAAACTTTGTGAGGAAATTCATCTTAGGGTTTATTGAGATTGTAAAACCATTGAATGACATGTTTAATAAGTATGCCAAGGTTATTTTTAATCAAGAGTCTAGGAAATTATTTAACATCAACAAATAAGTAATCAGTCAAGCCTTAGTACTGATAAGTCCAAACTTTTCAAGGGACTTTTATTTAAACTCATTTGCTTATTATCACACCATGACAATAGTCCTAACTATATATGTTGATGGGAGTGATCACCCAATTGCTTTTATGAGAACCAATTTCAAGGGTGTTGAAATAAATTCTTCCTAATTGATAAACAAGCATATGCACTAGTAAAAGTAGTAAAGAAGTTTAGGCATTACATCCTTAAGAATAAAGTGCATGCTATCTTACCAGACCTTACCACAAAACTCATGTTGAGTTAAAATTAATTGGGTGAGCATAAAGGAAAATAGATTCTAGTTCTATAGGAATATGAAATAGAGATAAAAACTGCTAAGTTGGTAAGGTGTCAAGGCCTTGTCTAAATGATTTCCAACACCAGCCCCAAGCTACATATCATATAGTTTGAACAAAAAGACTGCCAACCCAATGAGTGATATGATTCCTTGATTCACTTTTTGAGTAATGGTGTTTGTATTATAGGACATACAAGAGAGCATAAGAGGGCCCTAAGACTCAAAGTTTCTCACTATTTGATCAAGGTTAGAGTATTATATAGAAAAAAAATTGAGTCTATTTAAGGTGTGTATCCAAATAAGAAGCTTATCAAATCATAAGTAATTTCCATGAAAATTTGGGCAGTGGACATACATCAAGAAGAATAATAGCCCAAAAAATCCTTAGGGTTGGTTACTATTGGCCTACCATTTTCAAGGATGCTCACAAGCATGTGATGGAATGCCATTATTGTCAAATCTTTAGCACCAAAGAACCAAAGATAACCATGTCTTTACAATTAGTGATGATTGAAAAACCCTTCACATAATGGGGATTGGATTTCATAGCAATGATTAACCCTAATACTTCTAAAGGTGACAAATATGTCCTAACTACTACAAACTATTACATAAGGTGGACTGAAGCTATAGCCACCAATTAATGTAGGATAGAAGAAGTGACCAACTTCCTAAAAGAAAACATATATAATATATTTGGAACCCTAGTCTCTTTGGTGTGTGATAATGGATGAGATTTTGTGTCCATATAGATGATTTAATGGGCCTATGATAATGGCATTTATCTAAATTTTTCTTTGAATAACTACCCCTAGGGAAATGGATTTTTTGAATCCACTAACAAGAACTTGATCAAGGAGATCAAAAAATTAGCTGAAGAAAAACCTAGGTCTTGGCAAAAGGTCCTTAAATATTCTCTATGGGTAGATAGTATTAGAATTAAGTAATCCTTAAAGGCATCACCATTGCTATTGGAGGAGAGTTAAGAACTTGCAAACTCTAGGTTGTTAGACATCACTTAGATGGAAGATGTAAGGGAGGAAGCCTTTTCTAACTTTATCAAGCATCAAACCATAGTCAAGATATGGTTTGATAAAAATCTAAAAGTGAAATTATTTAGATAGGGAGACCTAGTCCTCCTTTGGGACAAATCATCTAAACCTAAAGGCAAGCATGGCAAATTCACACCTATATGGATTGGCCCATATCATATCACTGACACACTAGGAAATAATTATTTTAAGGTGAAAGACCTTCAAGGATAAAAGTTCACCTCACTCACCAATGGGAAATATCTCAAACATTAATTTGATGCATCTCCACTAAGGGTATTCATGGAATAAAATCTATAAGACTATTTAAGTTAGAATAGGTAGGCTAGTTAGTCTCTTTTCTACTCTTCTTTCTTGTCCTATTTGTATATTTTTTTTGCCTTTTTTGTTTCTTATTATTTATTTCTTTGGTGCTTTTGTTTTTTTTATCTTGTTTTGTTACTTGTCTTTAATTGGTCTTTCTAGAGATAGTATGGTTCTCAAAATAGCTTGTCCCCCTAAAATTCCCAAAGTTTCACTAATTAGAGTATGAACCCCATATATATGATGACCACAAACCTAAAATATGAGCTTGGTGCTATAACACAAGGAAATTGGTAAACTTAAATGAATATATCTAATGTTTTATAAAATCCTAGACATTATTGACATTTAAATATGGCTTTAAGAAGAATTTTACTTATGAAACAAAGTTTAGCCTATTAGGATAAAACCATGTTTTCACTTAACAAGACATCCTTGCCTGAGACAATGGTGGTAACCACGGGTGAGTTTTTGAAATCAAAATACAGGGATACAATCTTTAAACCTAGATACCTTGGTTCCCAAACTTTCTAAAAGAATTAAATATATCTGAAAAGATAAAAAAATAAGAATTCAATGGAAAATCTAAATCTTTTTAAGCATAAGTGATTTAGGTAATCTCCACCAAGGCTATAGACACCTAACTGGTAGTGGAACAAGCCCTTGACTGGAGCCAAAGGAATCTCTATAAGGGTTATAGATGCTTAGCTAGTAGTATGGTAATACTCAATCCTTCCTGAACTAAAATAACAACCCCCTTAAATGCCTAAATAATCCTACTAGCTAGTGCAAATGATTAAGGGCATGAAACCTAGAAGTTGTTCCTTGAATCCCATGGCAAGTAGTAAGTGGAATTAAAGCACACACAAAAAATGACTATGTCCTAGTAGTTTAAACTCAAATTTTTAGGTATAAATCTTCTTTCAACCATGAATAGACCTTAAATCATGACATAGATCCAATAGAGTAGAGGAACTAACTATTGACCTAAACTAGAGTCTCTAGGTTCTAACATTTTGCTATGTTTCCCCTATGAGTCACCATTTATTGGGGCCAACATACCCCTAATTCTAAAAATTTGGGACCTTGAGATGTTTTAAACCTTGTTATTACCAAATTTTCCTTACTTCTAGGTTTTAGTAGAATTTTAAGGTCATTCATTATGATAAAGTGACATTTATGCATTTAAATCTTAGTGTGCTAAATACTTCTAACATTTTACCTAGTTTTGTAAGCAATGCATGTTTCAAGGAAATTACTAGGTTTTACAAAGAAAAGATTCACCAAAGTTTTTCTAACAGTGTTTTGCTAAATATTAACCTTGTTCCCTTCCCAAGAAACCCTAAGTTTAAAACCCTAGGTGTGGAACCCTCAAGGTTTGAATTTAAATTTTGGTAGGAATCATTTGGTATGGATATTAAAGATAATATTTTAGACCTGAGCTTAATTTTATATTAAGGCTTGGTCTCATTTATTAACATTATTAAACCTTAATATGAAATTAATAATAAGTATTTCAATATTCTTTTAAATATATTCACTTTATCCTAACTACCCTATGAAGTCCCTCGATAAAGCCCCCTTTTAATTCCCTAAGCTGAGCCCTTTTAATTAAAATATATCCTAAGTCTATATCTTTAGACCCCCTTCATATTCATTAATATGAATGGGGACTTATAATAAAAGCATAGCCTAAAATTTTATTAACCAAAGGTCCTAACATAAAAATCATGTATCGTGTAGGATTTGATAGCCCATGCTTGATCATGCAAATTGATCTAATGATGCATGACTAAATGAGATCTAAATGGTCTACACTTCATCATAGGGTCTGATTTGATGGTGTGAGTCAGGGGTTGAAAGGTAAAAACTCTAAAAAGTCACCAAATGGAAACCACTCATACCTAATTACATCAATAAGGGTCCCACATATTTAACATAACTAATCATATTCAAATCCTCAAATCTTGAGCCAACAGACTATCACTCTTTTAATCCAATAAAACACATTGAGTGCATGACCCTAGGAAGCTCTATGAGAACGCTAGATGACACTCTCACATTCAACCATAAGGACTTCATGAACTTAATGTTTACACCCATATCATTTGGCCTCTACGAGGATGCCTATGACATAAGCAAGACCATCAAATTCAAGTTAGATAAATATTTTTTCTTAGGTAAAGGGATCATGTTCTAAGTTTTTTATGGGTCTTGAATTTTTTTTTTGAATAAATTTAGGGTAAAATTGTTTAACCTAAGTCTTTATTGAACCCTTAAACTAACATAAACATCATGCATCTTGTAAGACCCAACAACCTCTACTTGCTCTTACCAATTGGATATAATGGTGTGAGGTATTCAAGAATAACTTGAAAATCCTAAGGGCTTGACATGTGGAGAAATCTTGGAGATAGGGGATTAATGGCATGATAATATGCCAGGTGGCATAATTATGATACTAGAGGCTTGTAGTTACCAATAAGATAAAAGGCTCAAGATTACAATAAATGGTTCATGTTGAGGCCATAGATGTTAATCCAATGGTGTAAAATAAAATTAAGAATTTAAAGGCCAATGGCTAGTTCCCACTTGGACAAATATGAAAATTACCATGAAAAGAAGCTTGAATAGAGCCCACATAGGATACATATGGGTAAAAGGTGATAAAAATTGGATTTTGTCCACTTGGAAGTGTAAAATTATAAAAGAAAGTCTTAATTAGAGCTTGAGACATGAACAATCCAAATCTTAATTACCTCCACCATTAAAAATCTTAGAAACATAAGTTTGCATAAAAGGAGGAATTATGAGTAGTTGAATTACAATTGAAGCTTATTGATCAGTTCTAAGGGAAAAAGAGAGCATCTAGAGGTTTCTATAAAGTTAGTGTAAAGCTTTTAAAAAGGGTTAAAAAGTCATGGAAGAAGGAAGACAATAATGGTGGGAAGAGTTCAAACTCTACCTTTCCATAGACTATTTAGGCAAAGTCCTCAAGGATATAGAGTTAGACACCAAGGCATTAAATAATGGGTACAAGAACTAGTCTGATCTCTTCTTCACCATCAATGAAATACAACCCCTCACATAAAACAAGAAAATAGTTGAATTAATAAACATTAGATATAAGGACCTGGTAGTAGTACAATTGATCAGTCTCCACCATGTGACTACCAAACTAGAGGTACTTCATTGCATAGATGTGATTTCTCCCCTTTTTATTAATTGTAGAGTAGATGAGGATTAGATTATTAGGGATGGAACCTCTAAGATAATAGGTTATTTTTCCCCTATAGACTTTGAGGGTTAATATAATATCCCTCAGTCTAATGTGGATTTACACACAATTAAAGATTAGACCACCAAAAATGACCTAGATACTATCCTTAGACCTTGGCTCAATCAAGGAAACTTTGTTTTTAGAGATTTTCAAGGTAGAATTCCAATTTCCCAATATAGGGAAGGGATTAGGGTTATTATGACATTACTAAATAGAATCTTTAGAGATAACACAACTACCTATGTCAACACTACCTAGGTTTCATATGTATATTTCCTAATTAAACAACTTACCCCTCTCATCGAAGAAATGATAAGTATACACCTTGGTAGAAAATTCATAGCAATCAAAATAAATACCATAAAATAATTTTTTATGATGTCCTACCTAATTAATGACTTTATATCCTCCACCAAGTTCCCCCATATCAAGAATTGGTCTCTCAATAGTAGAATATCAGTTTCTCACCATTAATACAAGCTCCATATATTCAAATATATAAACCACAAGAAATTCATTTGTGATGGCATAATTCCCTCTTTGGTTGAGGTTATCACTAGATCTACCATGCCTAGGATGAACCCCCCTAATCAAGAGGTATCTAGAGATGATGGGGGATGTATGGTATTATCTATACTACACCATGATAATGATTAAGGAAACCATGTCCTCACCTTTTATATTACCTATCTATGTGCTACCCAAGCTTGTCAAGAAAGAAATCACTTTCCATATCATCGATGAGATTGATTGGGTTTGTAAAGAAAAGAAGAAAGGCCTCCTCCATCCCTTCCCTATTATAATTAGAAGGATGACACTACAAGATTGGAAGAAAATAGAAATTATGTCTATGCAAAGAGGAGGCTTTATCTTTGGAATGGATGAAATTAGGACTTGGGACCCTAGAGGAATGGTAAATAATAATTTTCAAGACAAGATGTTTAAATAGGTATATGAGCATGAACTTGGGGTCTTTGACCACATTTACACCAAGGCAAGCAATTTTGAGGAGGCGTTGGCAAGGTTGAAAGAGTCCAATGCCAAGTTAGAGCATAGGTTGACACATGAGTAGAAGCCAATAGAGGATATTTGGAAAATGCACCCTCTTTAATATCATTTTCTACCTGTAGAGTGAAAAAATACTCTACATTTAATTTTGAGTTTCAGTCACATGCCACAAAATTTTGTTCCTGTATACTTTGGTCCAAAATAGTGAAGTTTTGAAATAGAGTATGGGCTCTATTTTCCTTTTGATTCATTTTTGTCTAAGTGTCAAAATCAAGTGGAAGCTACCAAGTGTCATTGTCTGAGGCACCTTTATCAAGTGAAAGCTACCAAGTGTCATCATCCGAGGCACCTTTCATATTTTCTATGAGTTGGTCAGAACGTGCCATGTATCTCATAATGACTTAGTGGAATGCGACAAGTGTCAGCACCACATTTCATCTCTTTTCAGTAGAAGGTTTCAAAAGCTAAGTATCAGGATCAGGTGGAAGTGCCAAGTGGCAATCATGGAAGGTATCAATTTTGCTTTTCTAAAAGTGATGGAAGATGCCACGTATCCCAATAGAAGATAGTGGAAGCCACCATGTGTCGAGATCTAAATTATCTTCATTTTTCTTCACTAATATAACAAATACTATGGTGGGTCTCAAGTTTTGTTTTAGAAACAAGCGGAAGCCACCAGGTGTCGCTATCTGTGTAAATATGAAATGAGACCCAATTATTTCTATGATATAAATAGATTAAAGTGGAGACCACCATGTGTCACTTTCCAAAGGTTTCTAAAAAGATAGCTAAAAGAAGTGGAGGCCACCATGTAACCCTAGATAAGTAAAATAGAGATTGCCATGTGTCCTTTAATGAAGTAACAGAGATTGCCACCTATCCCTGTGCCCCTTTTCAATTTGCCTAAGTAAGAAAGGCTATGGGTCTTATTTTATTTTAAGCTATTAAAGTTTTGAGGAAGTGGATTGCGACAGGTGTCAAAGGTGGAACACTCATAAGTAAAGACACAAAAGAAGTATAAATTACGCAAAAAGTGCCATGTGTCTTCGATAGGTGTTGTAAAACATGCCAAGTGTCATTTTCTAGTGTCTCCTAAGTAACAAGAAGGTTTTCAAGGAATTGGCTAAGTGTTGTCTAGCATTTAAGAGAAGGGAGCATCCTACAATCTATTTCAGCCAATGAACTGCCAAAAAACAAAATGTTTCAAAATCTATGAAATATCTTCTATTAGACACTTCCAGTTATATTAGATTTTAGTTTGGCCATTAGATTAGGCACAAGTAGACAATCCAGAGTGAATTCAAGGCTATAAATAATGGTGTAGAGATCACTAGAGAAAGGGGAGATACTAGAGAGAATTTTTTGAGAGAATTATTGTTAAGAGTTTAGACTTTCTAGAGCTATGACTAGGAATATCATTTGCCTTTGTTCTATCTTCTTAATTTGGAAGATTTATGTAACTATGCATGTTTTTGTGCCTCTTATGTGACTGGAGAATTAATGAGAAGATTGAATCTTGTGCCTTTGTTGATACTTTCTGTGTCATTGCAAAAGTAGTCTAGGCTATGTTGTTAAGAGTTTTAGACTTTCTAGAGCTGTGATTAGTAATGTCATTTCCCTTTGTTTCATTTTCTTGAGTTATAAGGTTTATATAATTGTGCGTGTTTCTGTGCCTCTTATGTGACTGGAGAATTCAAATAAGAAGATTGAACCCTATGCCTTTGTTGACATTTTTTTGTATCATTACAAAAGTAGTCTATGCTGTGAGCCTCTGTTTCTATTGTTTCCATCTTTTACATTGATAATGCACTTGTTTGCTCTTAAATGTAAATGAATCTTACATATAGTCTCATTGTGCTCAAGATTAAGGTCAAATTACATTTAGGTGCATCACGATAGTTATATTTTTTTTCTTATAATTATGTTTTTGTTAAAAATTCCTATCCCTTTTCCCAGTATACACTTGATATAAAGACGAGACTAGCTTCTTAAAAATCTAGAGGTTGTTTCAAGTCACAAGTCCCACATCTTAAAACTTCCCATTGTTGGTGTTAGAACAAGCACAATTTTAAATCATCAACACTACCTTCTACCTAAATACCATCTCAAGGATATTCACAAGTAGAGGTATCACCATCATAAGCACCCCCTTAGATAGTTTTACCACTTCCTTAGGACCTTGATAGGAAATAATTGGAAGAAATACAAGGGGAGGGAGCATCATCTTCAAGTCCTCCAAAATAACCACCATCTTTGGTGGAACATGTAGACATGGTGGCTTGTGAGACATATGAGATAGTGGAGGAAGTCTTCAAGGATCTTGAAGACATTTATGGGTTAGATAAAGAAGAAACATAGGAAGACCCTGCTACCTAAATAGGGCAACTTGTAGAGGCCCCTTGATAATTGGAAGAGGCTGAGAAAGAGAAAGGGAAAGAACATGAACTGGCTTTAGTCACAACTCATAGCCAAAGGAAGAGGAAGGTTGAGTTGGCCCTTATCTTCACTCATTCCAAAAGGCCAAAGCTCTCCTTTATCTACCCAACCCAAGAAATAAACTTATTTAGTGATGAATTCCTCATTCATGGGCTAGTTATTATTTATTGGTTCATATATGGGAATTTACAAAATATTATTGCTATGGCCCATTCATGGGCATTAACTAAAAGTGTCAACATTGATGAGAGCTTCTAGCCCTAGATTGTGGAAATGATGAAGGAGAAAGAAGAGAGAAGAATATTGGAATCAAAAGGAGATGGTGTCAAGAGAATGGATTCTCTTAGAGAATCTAGTGGAACCAAAGCAGAAATCCCATAATCTACCTAGCTAACTAAGCCTATCACTACTATTTTCTTCAATCTAGATACCATAGGCTTATATAAGATCACCACAAGTAAAAATATGGTGGGTACTGAAGAGTTCACCTTTCAAAAGGTGAAACCTTTCATAGGCCTAACTCTAGTTAGAGGACAAGTAGTGGGAGAACATCCCATCCATTATAAGGATGTTGAAAGTCTGGTTGGAGCCTAATCAACATAGGTAATGGTTAGAATTAGGGGATTGAAGAAACACATTTCCAACTTGAGGATGGAGAAGTAAAACCTTGAGACCCAAGCCATCCTCTCTATTCTTGATGAAATGATAAATATGTTTGCTGAGTCATTTGATATGTTTTAGGCCTTAAAGGCCATGAAGCTTAGGTAATATTCCTTAATGCAACAAGATCAAGAAGTCAAGACTTTGGTCATCTAGTGGTAGGCTTTAGAGGACCAAATTGCTGAGCTCACCAATGTATAAGTAAAGACATAGATCTCAGAATTTAGGACTATTAGTATGGGATACTTAAGTTCCATCCTAGTCATTATTGTTGATAAGGTGTAAGAATTGAACACATGGAATTATGAGGTTAATGATCTCATAAGGGAGAATAAAGATTTGATCAGCAAGATTGAGAAAATCCTAGGAATAATGTTAACAAAGCCTTCACAATCCACTATTATGGGGTTGATTGATGATGAAGAGTGCAAGAAAAGAGCCATTACTAACATCTAAGAGATAAAAATGATTAGCCATGGCCAATATATCAATGATAACCATAGAATAATGGATCTCATCTTCAATTTAGGAAAGATAATAATAGAGGCCTAGATCATCAAAGAGGCCATGTTGAGGAATGACAGAGAATTTGAAAAATTGGTAGATCAATAAAATGAATGTTTGATGAAGCCTGTAGTAGATTTTGAGATGATCAATAAATAATATACTAAGGCTAAGGATCCTACAACAATAATAGTTAGGAGGCCCACCACCAACCCAATAGAAGATTCTATACATTGTAATTCTACATATATTTTGTAAAAATGGAAAATTATATTGTATAAATATATGTTATTTTGTTAGCATATATAGTTTTAGGTCAGTCCAACATAGAAGGTCATGGGTATACTAGAATTGTCATGTAGGACAACTATCCTTAAATGTAAGCATATATATCTTGAGAACTGATTGATATACCACCTACATTTACTATAAATAGGTAGTGTTACCAATTTATAAAGGGAGAGATTTTTGAGAAAAATTGTATACTCACACCAATTATTTATAGATAAAGGAATTTGGTAAAGATTGTCTATCTAGTTGTATTGATAGTTGTAGCTTTTCTCTCAATTATTTGCCTGGATCTTAAATTTGAATGGTTTTTTTTAATTCCTAAACTATATTAACTCATTTATAGGGTTGTTAATCTATTCTTTATTAGGTTATTTGGAAAGATCATGAGTTTATTCACTTTAATTTATCCTATATCAAAGATGTGCATCAGCTATTTATATATAAAAATAAAATATTAAAAGTAAACCTGATTCTTACTTGTAATTTCAATTCATCCTTAAAAATTGGCTTGGTTTGTAATGGAAATTGAGCTCTACCTATTTTAAATTATAAATTGGTTTAGATGTATGTTTGAGAAATTGAGACTTTGTCATAATGTTTTAGGTAAATACTTGCCATCACATTTATTTCTTTTATGCATTACCCTCTCCTCTTTTCTACTTTTTTATAAAGATCCTCACTATAGATTAAATTTCACTATAAATATCCATTTAGTTTAGTATAACATCAATATTTGACTAAGAAACTATCAAGAAGGCTGATCCAAGGTGGTTCCCAACCACCAAATAATATAAATTTATGTAATAGTCTACTTTTCCTTGATACTATTTCACCACATGCATCATAATTGCCAAATGCCTACAACTCATACCCTAAATTCTTGGAATTATAAAATAAGTAGTGTTTTTGAACATTTAAATCCCCTGTGGTACATTTAAAATCATCAACACCAAGAATATCATGATATTTCCATGACTAATTAAATTTATAAGAAGGATACCAAGGAAGTGAATAAGGTTCATAAGAAGGTCTAGAGTAGTGTCCTTGGTATTGAAAAGGATCATAGGCCTGATAAGGTATCTCATATTGTTAATCAGGTTGAATGTAGGGCTGATAAGGTATTAATAAGATGTATGGGAATCATAGGGCCACTTATAAGGTAGTGAATGATAATAATCTTCCCCATATGCATTCATATCTCACCATAAGACATGAAAAATAATGACTTTATGAACCAGAGTTGTTGATACATATGAAATGATGACCAAGATGACTAATTGAAGCTACTTGTTAAGACCATAATATTGATGATAATATTATAATGCTTGAATATGGTACCACCAAGAATGCCAAAACTATAAGTAACCTAAGTTTCACCCTATTGAAGTAGATTGCTTAGTTCTCCTTCAAACATGGACTAACATTGGATTGGTCTATAAGTTGTGGGTAGCCTATAACTAAATAAAACCTATAGATTATGAGGTTATATCCTTTAATTTATTAAATTTTAATTCATTTCCTAATAATATTTTGCTTTGGGGGTGAAAAGAGTTAGAAAGATAACTAAAAAAGAAAGCCTATACTAGTAATGGTGATACACCTAAATAAATCATCCACTCAATCTTGTACTCCTAACAACACTAATAAACTATAAATAGACTAAAATACTATTTATAAGGATTATTATGAACAATATTTTACATGGAGGTCATGGTGAGTGACTTTAACTTAGAGGTGAAGGGAAAGAGTTCTACTTTGAGACACTTCCAATCAGGTTATACTTTAAATCTGATCACCGACCTTTGACATTTCATATAACCTACATAAAATAACTCATTAGAATATATATGTGGCAAGGAAATGTCAAGGTAAGATTCACACCAATTATACACATTTTAAAAATCATATACACACTATAAGCCAATCATATAGAAGCTTTAATAGTCCATTTATTAATCCAATAGGTTACAAAGTTTAATATTAGAAGAATTTTCTCATGCCTAAGAGAGGGATAAAAAATAAGGCCATAAGGCTTTGAATATATATTAAAATATGAGACAAGAAGAGGAATGGATTATATAATAGGATAAAATTTCATCAATCACCATCATTAACTAAACATTGATTCAATTCCAAATAGTTAAAAATAGTCTTCAATAAATCTCTCTTTGTTTGATGATATTGCATGATATTTAAATGAGTTGTTTGGAATTTAAATGAGGTGGTGGGATATAATAATAATATAAAAACCTATCCTTATTTACTCATAATAATTAATTCAAAATAAAGACTCCTTCCTATGTTAAGACTATGGAACATGCATTTATTGTTAGTTAATGATCAATTATATAGAGTGATTACCACTTAAGATCATGTGCATGGATTGAAACTTAAGATAATGTGCATGGATTTACACTTAATATAAGTTATTTGGCATGAATTTCCTCTTATTAACTCATTCATCATCCTTATATACCATTCTTTAGCTTCCCTTATTGACTAAATAGGTACACTATGCCAATTAGGTTTAGTAGCCTAACTAATTGCATTTGATGGCTATGAAATCCTGAATGAAACTTTGAAAACCTATGAAGAAGTGATTTTTAGACCTGGAACAACCTCCCAAATCATTAAATTATCCCTTTTGAAGGAGATACACCTACAATTTTACCACACTATTTGATTAGGTCACTATGTCTTTCATTCTTGTAGACTGGCTGATTATAAAGGACTCATACGGGCACAAAAAATCATGGTTTTGAGATTTTTATTCATTTAGAAGGTTAAACAAGTTCCTAACTTAATTATCTAATGATTGGCATCATCTTAAACTATCTTGTACCTCTATTTATAAACTTTTCCCTTAGAAAACCCCCTTTTTTTGACAGGTTCATACATTTTTGTACAATTGTGATGCAATGGATAGGGCCCTATCTAATTTTACTTCATGATTCAAGTGTTTCTATGGTGATTCATATGTGTTTAGGTACAACAATATTCACTTTCTTCAAAATTGGTCTATAGTAGGGTTTAAAGAAGGTTTTGGAGGTCCACCATTTAATGATGGTTTATAAAGTATGACCTCAAAATAATAACTTATTCCCATGGATATTTATTCCATATACCCCTTAAATTTTCTTGAGAATATTGGGTCCCTTTTAAAATGTGTATTAATATACATGCATAGGGATGTTAACCATGAGCTCTCTGCATGCATTCTAGACCTACTTATAGTCTTAATAATGGTTCATAAACCTTAGCTCCTCAATAAAAATTAATTATCCATATATTTAAATTATTTTAGGTTTCATAACTCTTGATAATATAATTTGACTAAAGTCTTCTTGTGGTGAGAAATTCAAGCTCTTGAATAGGTAACTCAGACTAACTACTAAGGGTTGAGTGGTTTGAGTTAGGTATTAAAACCCAAATGACGTTATTATTAATATTATTTTATTTAAATAACCTTTATAATACTTGTATCATCCCCTTACAACTTATCATTGTTTTATTTTGCATAATAAAGTCTAGTTTTGCTTTTATGTGGGTCTTCTAGGCCTCAAAACTGATTTCTAGGCCTAAAATGTCTTGAATAAGTTTCATAGGTTTGAGTTGATATATAGATTAATTTTGGGTAAAAAACATCATGAAAAACTTATTTTATACCTTCTCTCAACCTATAGTCTTATCTTCAAATTCTCAAACTTTAACTCTACTCTTCTCTTCAAGTGGATGCATGTAAGTTAACATTATTAGTTTGTGTGTTTATGTAATATAGATGTCTACATGGTTTTCTTCCCTAAAATTAAAGTATAGTGGATTTTTAACTCTTTCCATATGATATATTAATTATAAAATTCTTTATTTTGAGTCTCTAATCACTCAATGCCCTATACACTCTTCATCTCTCCCCTGGGGTTTCAAGCAGTCACAACTTGTATAGACCTTGGAATTGAGTTTATCTCTCTATCATATAAATTATATGTTATATTCATTATAAAAACACCTTATATTCCCTATAAATCCCATTTATTAGGTATATTACTTCAAAAATCACCCAAGTATGTTTAAAACTGTAACTTATAGGTCTGTTATATTTACTAGCCCTCAAGGGCATTTTGTCTTGAAATATGAGTATTGTCTACCTTATGTAGTATCTAAAGACACTCATCATCAAATTTATTTTATTTACAACATCAACATGAATCTTAAAATTTTTTATCTTTCATTCACAACTCCCAAATGACTCTCTTTGCCTCATCCATGACTGATTAACTAATTGTATGAGCTCTATGATATAAAAATGACCATTTCCATCACTAGTATGACATTTAGGATAGAATAAAAGTCTGAAACTAGTCATGAATACTATTTATATTAAACTTTATATATTAACTCTATCTATAGAGGCCTCAAAACCTTAAATTCTCTCAAAACTATCTATGGTATTGATTGTGTGTATTGACTATTTGTCGGTATAGATTTTTGATGTTCTTGACTATATTTTCATGTTTCAAGACCATTCACATGATTATTAGACTCTTCATATTCCTTTGAGTATGATTTAAATCATAATAAGGTTTAGTTATCACTCAAATGTCCTTACTAATAGCTCAACCTACTTACCTAGCTCATAATACATAGTATTGTACTTGTAGGTATCTTTGAGAAAAGTTGATTGTGAGTTTTGTAAGGGTTGAGACCTCACTATCAACCTCCTTCAAAGTATTAAAATTTTTTAGAGTGATTATCAAGTTCAATATCTCTTCATGCTTTATATATCATAGGTTCACCTCCAATTTGATGCATAAGATTGAGTTTTACTCTCTTAGCTATATACCTCCATTAGGTTGGTTGTAACCTCTCTTTAGGTGTTTCTTGACCTAGAAAAGCCTTAAAATTTTATTCCCTTAACTTAACTCATTGAAATTATAAAACTCATACCAAACATGCATTTGGTCTCTCAATTAGCTTTCAAGAACTTAGAAATGTCTCAAGAATACCAATGTACTTGTTGGATGTAGGTATGATTTGCAGCCTGTAGGTATCTTATGAGACACTGACTGCAAGTTCTTTGGTTTCCTCCTTGAATTGATATTTAAATGAAGTCCCAAACATGGATCAATAACCTTTAAATCTCTTCTAAATATCACTTATTCATCTATTCCATGATCTAACCTTTATAATGACTATATACTATACCTTCATGATAATTGTAGGTGACTAGTCATGTGGGGTTATTTTATATGGACAAAGGTGGACTTAGACATTGAGAAGGTCAAAAAACATTATTGATGAACCTAGAATCCATTCATAAAAACTTATGGGGATAATTGAAATAAGGTCTTTCGATGAGATATCATTTAGTTTCTTCCATACATCATTTCATGAAGCATATTCTTGACTATACTTGCTTTGATTGTAGGTGGTAATTCTTCCCTGTTTAGCAGTGTGTTAGGGTAGCATAATCATAACTTCATGAACATAATGGTTTATATCATTATTTAATCATATTTAATAGTGTATACATGAGGTGAGAGTGAATAAATAGGTAGTGATACATGTATGTATAATGGTATATATGTGAAATTGATAATGAAGTGGAATGATAAACTTATACAATGGTGAGTGTCAATGATAAGGAATGTAAAAGTGAAATGAAACATAGGAGTGAAAATGTAATATAAATCCAATGTAAATATAGTCATGAATTATATTAATGAAGCATAGGAATATATATCATTAGGATATACCATTTTTTAGGCTCTTAAAGGAGGTATACATAGTGAAAAAGAAACCTAGGATTCTACTAAAAACCTTAACATGTGCTAAAATACCTTAACATATGCTAAAATGAGAGTATGAGGGTGTTTTACAATTAATTATTTATCTATAGGATGTTAATATTGATGGAACTTTGATAATAATAAATATAGTACATATGGACAAGAATGATATCTCTCATATAGTCACCAACTATGTTTTAACATTTTGAAACCACCATGAACCGTATAATCTCCCGAAACTACCTGTAGACTATAAATTTGGTAGTGTATGTTTTTTGAAATATATATAACCTAAAAAATGTGTAATTAAGTTGAATAATGTCATGCGAATGTGGTTCAAACTCTTACCAAGTTTCATAAACTTTCATTTCTTGGTCACCATGCTCAAGAGAGGAGAAAACTCAGAAAACTAGTTGCCTACCTAAATGAAGAATGCATTATAAGTACCATAAATTATTAAGTATTTTTTATAAATGATATAAATAAAAATTTATAACCAATCCCAAAATATGGAATCTATTTGAGACTCCTTTCTCTATCCAAAATTTTAGGTCTTGAAATTCTCTCTCATAGTCGTATTGTCTAAAAACCTAAAGGGCTCTCCCAAGTTACAAATAAGTTAGGTAGATGAAGAGAACTTATTTTGAGATTATTTTACATAATTTTTCAATTAATACTCTCTATAACACATTTCATTAATATATATTCAAATTCCTAACCTCTATTGTATATAAAAGTTCATAAAATTTTGTATGTCCTGCATGAAACACATGAAAATACCCTTTCTCTTGCATTTCTTTCACACTTTAAGCTTTGAAATAAAAATTTAGGGAAAAATGATGAATATTACGAGTTAAAGGCATGTTAAAACAAGTATTAAGTCTTTTTATATAAAAAGGGGGAAACATTTCACACGTGGGAACTCTTTGCAGGCCAAACTATGCTTTAGGTTTGTATGAAGAGATACTTCCAAAGAATAAGACTTTTGAATTAAAGAAATGACATGAATATGAAGGTGATTAAAGTTATTATGAATTATTTAGTGGATATTTTAATCCAAATTTATCATTTAAAGACTCAAAACCTTTCTTTTATAAAAAATTCACATATCTTCACAAAGGATATTTGCCATTGAATGTCATAGAGAGTATGTTATAGCCTTCTAAAAGGTTTCAAATATACTTATATATATATTTTTATCACACTTAAAATATTATAGACATCTTCAAACATTAGATAAATCAACTATGCTAGAGAATATCATGAAGAGTCATCATCTTCTATCTTCACCATCTTCACTAAGGCACTTTTAGATCACAAGATCACTTGAATTCTTTGTCAAAGAACTCCAAACATACTCCACACCATGATGATACTTAATAACATTTGAAAATAGGTATGAAAATTCAAAGACTAAGACCAACTTCCTTTAAAAGATATTTAATGACATCAATATGATCAATCACATTACTAAAGACCCAAGACAACTAGGATATGAAATGTTTTTTGTTGTAGGGTATTTATTTAGCCTTTGTAGGCCAAATTGCCAATAATCACTATTCATGTGATCAGATGGTAGTGATGAGTTGAAAATGACCATGTATGTGAGGTGGCATCTAGGTTATGTGGCATGGCTAGTGGATGACCTTTCAAGTGGTAAAGATGATGATAGAGAATTTGTGTAGAATTTCTCCACTAAGGCACATAAGATGCCTTTTATTTTGCACATGGGTGAATGTGATGTGTAATTATTGAGGATTGACTCTTCATGCATGTGGGGATCCTTGGTTGAATTCAAAAATTTATTGAGTAATATTTTGAATTTTTTATGTATACATGGAATTGGGGACATTGACCACTATTATTTATTGGAGTCACATGTGAAGTTGGACATATAATTTTGGAAGCACATGGAGGAGGTCAAGGGGTATCATGAAGATACCATTTAACTTTTGACCCTTACACATGGTGTCAAGCATGCCACTATTTATCACTATAATTCCCATGGAATTGTGGCACATTTTATTCTCTCTCCTTATTTTATCTATTCTCTCCTCTCTTATGTGTAGTTTTTATAAGTAAAAGATGAATTTATTTGTATTTGAGAATAGTTGAACACTTATTAGTTTTTGTAGGAAAGCTTGTAAACCTAGATTTAGCTTTGTATAACTTTAGTGTAAGTTTTTTTTAATATTGTGTGCATTAAAAATATGAAGGAGGTTGTGAAAGATAGGAGAGGTGTGAGTGATAGGTTGTTGACATAGGATTAATTATCTAAGTGTTGTTACAAATATAAAGGTTGAATACTTTATCCATAGATGTATCAATTTTTTGAACCATGTTAAACTCTTGTTTTATGGTTTGAATGGTTTTTATTTATTTATGTAAGTTTTATTTATACTTTAATAGATTCCCTCTTTTTAACTTTATGGATATTTGTGTGTTGTCATATTATATCCTAACAAGTGGTAGCAAAATAAATATTGTTTGCTTCTAAGGATCAAGTTGTAGGAAGCTAAGGATTTTGGCTTGAGTGGGAGCTATGGCAGATAATAAAAAATCAATGGTGCTTTTAGAAAAACCTCTACTTGCATTTATGAGGTAAATATAAGAATATAATGGCAATGTCAGATTAGGATTGGAAGTTGTTGGATAGTTAAGCACTTTTAATCATCTAGATATGCTTAACATCTATAGTTGCATTCAACATATCCTAATAAAATACTATAGAAAGTATTATGAGCACACTAGGGAAGCTATCTAAAAAACCCTTTGCTTCCATTAAAATTTTCTTAATGAATAAATTATTTAATATGAGAATATCTAAAAATGGTTTAGTGTAAAATCATTTAGTTGATTTTAACATGGTTATAGGAAAATTGAATTTTATTAATATTGAGTTTCATGATAAAGTCAAGGTTCTTCTTATTTTGTGTTTCTTACTTGAGACCTAAAATAGATTGGTCGTGGCAGTAAGTAACTATGTTTCAAACAATGCCAAACTAAATTTTGAGTATGTGGTGGGTGTGATCCTAAGTGAGTAAATGTGAAGGAGAAACACTTGTGAAACTACCACATTTGAGAATTCATTGATGGTGGAGACTAGAGGGAGAAAAAAGAATAGAAGAAGATGGAACCTTGGAAAATCAAAGAGGAGTTCAATATCCAAATCAAGAAGTAAGATGGAATGTTGGTATTGTGGGAAGCTAGGACACATAAAGAAAGATTATTGGGTTATTCATGGAAAATCAGCCAAGGACCAACAAGAAGGTGAAAATGAGGAAAATGTAGAATGTGATGTGTTACAATATGATCTTATTCTTTCTTTGGATAATATTTTTGACTTTTTGGTTTTAGATTCTGGTGATTCTTTTCTTGATACTCCTCATAGACATTATTTTCAATATTATGTTTAAGTTAATTTTGGACATGTTTACCTTGGTGATGATGAACCCTAAAACATTTTTGGAAAATGAAGTTTTCAATTTAAATTTCATAATGGGAACACTTTGATGTTTAAATATATTAGGCATGTTCCAAACTTGAGGATAAATATAATTTCTAAAGGATGGTTGGGAAGTGATGATTATATGGTCACATTTACAAGTAACTCATGGAAAGTTACCAAGGGTGTACTGGTGGTAGAAAGAGGTGAAAAAGTGGGTACATTGTATTTATCCATAGTTAGTATGAATACATCATATGATTTAACCATTGTAGGTACACACATAGCTTTGTGGTAGTACAGACTTGCCCACATGAATGAGAAAGTCACTAATATATACAAGTAAAGGAGAGATTACCTGGTATAAAATAAATTGACTTAGACATATGTGAAGACTTTGTATGGGAAATATAAACATGTGTAGTTTCTTAGGGTTAGACCAACCAAGAAGGAGAAAAAGTTAGAGCTTGCCAATATGGATGTATGGGGACCATCTCAGGTATCTTTACTTGGTGGTTCATTATATTATGCCATATTTATTGATGATTTAACTAGGAAGGTTTGGGTTTATTTATTAAACATAAATATAATGTGTTTGATACATTCAAGATATGGATACATTTGGTTGAGAATGAAATAGGTTCAAATTTCAAGTGCTTAAATTTATCTAATGGTGGATAATAGTGCATCAAATAATTTGATAATTACTATTCACTAAATGGAATCCACAGGTAGAATATGGTTCTATGGAAACCACATCAAAATAGTGTGTCAGAGAGGATGAATAGGACTATCATAGAATGTTCTAGGAGCATGAGATTGCATATAAGTTTGACCTTGCAATTTTGGGTGGATGTTGTAGATATAATAGTGTACTTGATAAATAGATGACCTTCTATTGCCTTGAATTTTGGCATACTAGAGGAAGCATGGACTGGTAAAAAGGTAGACTAATTTTTAATAAAATTATTCTATTGTGAATATTTTTCTCACATTGATAAAAGGAATAGGCCCAAATTAAAGTCTAAAACTAAGAAATGTACTTTTATTAGATATGGTACTATTGAGTTTAGATTTTTGTTATGGAATTTACAATATAAGAAAACAATTAGGAGTAGAGATGTTATCTTCAATGAAAAAAATATGTACAATGATCAGTTTCTAGAAAATAGGTAAGAAGAAACCAAGAAATAATACACACTACTTGAGGACATCACAAATGAACATGTCCCAAAGGTACCAATTAGAAATATATAACCAAAACTCCTACTGTGAGAAGATCTAATATATTAAGTAGACACCCTAAAATTTTTCTCCTTATTTTAATTATTTATTACTTATTGATGGTGGTGAGCTATAGAGCTTTGAAGTAGTATAGGTTGATGCCAAGGAAAATTGGAAGTAAGCTATGGATGAGGAATTAGACTCTATTGTGAAAAATCAAACATGGGGTTTGGTGGAGCTTCGAAAGAGTAAGAAGGCATTCTAGAATAAGTGGGTATACAATATGGAGGAAGATGGAGGTAAAAATAAGTACAAGGCTAGATTGGTGGTGAAAGGTTTTGCATAGTAGAAAGGTATAGATTTTGATGAAATATTTTTTCTTGTTGTTAAGATGACTTCTATTAGAATTATTTGAAGTTCAGGTATAATTGAATATTTGTTTTTATAATAGTTGTATGTGAATACTTCTTTATTTCATGTGTATTTGAAGGAGGATATATACATGGAGTAGCAAATGGTTTTGAATTTAGTGTAAGGAGAATTTTGTGTGCAAATTTATGAAGAGATTATATGGCCTTAATCAAGCTCCAAGATAATAAAATCTTAAGTTTGATAATTTTATGTTAGAACAAGGTTATTCAAGATGTCATTCTAACCATTATTATTATTTTAGAAAACTTGAAAATTGTGGCTATATTATCCTTATTTTATATGTAGATGACATGTTGGTGGTAGATTTTAACATGCAAGATATCAAGTTTCTCAAGAGATAATTGAGTGATTATTTTGATATGAAGGATCTAGGTACTACTAAACATATCCTTGGTATGAGAATACCTTGAGATAGAAAGAATAAAATGTTGGCACTATCACAAGGAGAGTACATCAAAAAATTATTGGGAAGGTTTGGCATGTAGGATGTAAAACTGGTTAGGAAACCTTTGGTGGGCCACTTCAAATTAAAAAAAGAATAATGTTTCAAGACACATGAAGAAAAGAATCACATATCTAAGACACCTTACTCATCATTAGTTGGCATTTTTATGTATGCAATGGTGTGTATGAGGATAGACAATGCACATGTAGTGGGAGTAATGAGTATATACAAGAGAAAATGCATCCGACCTAAAAATCAATCTTAGCTTAGAGAAGATAAATCACACTTACATTTCTTATTTCTAGAATATTTAGACAATCAAAGTCATGAGAAAAATATATCTACTAGACCTAACCAAGGGATCTCTTTCCAAAATAACATCACTAGAGAGAGTTTCAAAGCCTCTAGTCAAGCAATAACATTAAATAACCCTATCTAGATCATATCTTTTCTATATTCATAAAGTAAATACAAACGAAAGTGAAATCTAAGCTGGTGCTCACCAAAGCTTTTGGCATAAAATAGGGGTAATAAACATGAAAATAAACATGCATTTAATAATTATAATTAAGATATATATAGATATAACCCTAATTCATGGAGAGAGAAATGCATTCAAAAGCCATTACTTATGCTACTTCTATCTACTAATATAGAGGAGTAAATTTAGAGATAATTACCTTGAAGATGAATCTATTGAGACTCAATCTATCCTTTGGCCAAAGGTGCTCTCAAGAGGTTGTTATGTATTATTAAAGAAGCTAAGGATGAGAAATGGACTATAGTCTAGCTAAAGACCTCTTAGTGAATCTCAGGCTTTCACAAGACAAAGGTTATTCTCTCAAAGTATAAACTCTAAGCAATAACTCCTCAAGTCGACTGCTGAAAGAGTAGATTTTAAATAATTTCAAATGAAAAATTAACTATGTCCCACTAAGAAATGGAGAAAAGGATGTGTATTTATAGTTGAATCTAACCCTAAACCTTTCCAAAAGTTTATCTAGAAGACTTAGTCTAATTGACCCTATATTGTTAATTATTAAAATAAAATTAGGTCCCAGTTTGGGTTAGCTAAGGGCAACCTAAACCCATAACATGCTAATATATTTGAAGTACTGGGTTGGCCCAAGATAACTTTGTTTGGTAAATGTTAAAAAGGGTTTTTGTCCTAGATAAGGGATGAATAAAAATTAATTTCTTGGAGTGTGTAAGGGAGGTGTCAAAGCTTAGGGAAGTGTATAGGAGAATTTTTTTTTGATTTCAAGTGGTAGTATTGGGGACAAAAATCTTACAAAGCACCAATGGTCCACCCACCCTTTTCCCATGCACCCTTTAAGGTGTGCACTTATAGAGATTGAGACTTGATGGGTTCTTGAAAGATAGAAAGTATCATTAATTGATAAATTTTGAAAATATTATGTGTATACATATGCCCCACTTGAAGGTCATCACACATCACTCAGGTGTAACATGGGATGGTGATTCAATAAAATAACATAACAACACACAAAGATGAAGCTATATAAATTATAGTATTCTAAAGCATAAAAATAACTAAAAGTAAATGAATGAAATGAAATTACTAAAATAAAAATTATTGTATGTATACCTTAACCTACCTTTATCATTGGATGGTTATTTGTTGTGTTTATAATTTTGATCAAGGAGAGTGTAAAGACTACTTTGGACAAACCCAAGGAAACAAAAATAAAGATAAAAAATAAATAAACATAAGAAATCCAAGATAAATGAACTATGTAGGCTTGATGCATTTGTAAACTTGGTAAGCTAGGGTGATAAATGTTAAGTTAGGACCAAATGACCAAGATGAAATTAGAGTAAATTAGGTAACCAAAAATATAAGGCAACTAAATGACCAAAAAAAATAAAACAAGTAAAACTTAACTAAGAAAGGTAAACAAACCAAGTCAAACTAAGGGTACAAGTAAAATGGTTATCAAACATCAATTAAAAGTAGTAATAATCCTTAAATAAATATGGGAAATAAATGGTAAAACAACATTTATGAGTGAGTAGTAACAATATTTACTCAATCGTCAATGGAAAAAGTACATAAAATGGAAAACAATATTGGTGAGTGAGAAGTGATAATCCAAACTTACTTAATAATGGAAAAAGTAATAAAAAATAGAAATGAACATAATTATCTAAAAAAAATAAAGTACAATTAAATTTAGAAATGGATGCAATTGTGAAAAAAGGAGTGATAATTAAAAATTTTCAAATAAAACCAATGCAATTCAAGAAATGTAAAGTAATGGTGTAAATAAAATAATCTATAGTCACTCAATCATTTTTTTTCTAGAGATAGATAAAACCAAAATAAAGCAGTGCTAGAATGTTTTTAATATGTGAATAAGAGAGAATATATAAGTGGGGAAATATATTTAAAATAAAAATTATCTATCAAGGGGGAAAATGAAATGGGTGGTAGGGAAAATGATGGAAAAATCAAGGTAGATAAACTCTTTATCAAAGTCAAGACACTAAAATTAGGTTTGTCAAAATAGAGGACATTCAACATTAAGTACTCTAAAAAAAATTCCTAGCAACATAAATATTATGTCATCAAATTAGGTATGAATATCATCCCATGAAGGCTATATGCATGAAAATTAAAATGGGCGTACATTCCCATAATGTGTTCTCTATTTCTTAGGACCCCTTATAAAGCCATCAGTCTATTATGAAGATTGGGTACTTGCATGAGAAAGTAGGTAATACTATAAAAAAATTAAATTTTCCTATCCCAATCTACTAGCCTACTACACCCTAATCAACCTTAGCTCTATCATGAGGCTAAATATGGAGTTTGATCTAAAATTGGAGATAGGAGATATGATATAAGTCACATTTTTTGGTGTGATTTTGACTTATGTATTTTTATGTTCCATTTTGATCATTATCTTTTATTTTAAATTATTTGGATTTTTCTATTCCTCCTCCATATGGATTGGTAGAACCAAACATGGGTGCTAAAAATTACTATCATTTGAAAACTTGGGACTTGGTTACTAAGAAAGAAGACTTAAAGAGCATGGTGTCTAAGAGTCTTATTTATTTATGTGAAATAAAAGTGTTATCTTTAATTTTACCTTGTTTTATATAAAGTGGAATAAAATAAAAGGAAATAAAGTTTAATGAACATGAAATTATTTGAATTACTTAAAATCACAAAAAAATGTGACAAATTGAAAAGGGATACAATCATAAGTAAGTATGACTCCTTAACATAAGAATATATGGAAGTGTAGGGTAAAAATGCTAACATAGTTTTTTTTGAAAGTTTTATCTACAAAAAAAAAGAATCAAAGCTGATAATATGATATCATTAACTTGTAACCATTTCTTAACATTATACAAAAGGAATACTCTATTTGGTAAATGAATTTTTTTTAAATAATATGTTGATTTTATGAGGAGATACTGGTCCTATCCATGGTCTTACACTATAACTAATAAAAGAGAAACCTAAGTGGGTGAATTAAAGGTAAAAATGGTATTTTTGAGGAGGGTGTGGTCCTATCCATGGTCTTACACTAAAAATCATAAAAGAGAAACTTAAATGGGTGCAATAAAGACAAAAATGGTATTTTTGAGGAGGACCTAGTCCTATCCATGGTATTACACTATAACTCATAATAGATAAACCCAAGTGGGTGAATAAATTATGTGAAAATAAAATGGTATAAATGGTATTTGTGAGAAGTGCCTAGTTGTATCCATGGTATTACACTAAAACTCACAAAATAAAAACCTAAGAGAGTGGAAAAAGAATTAACAATAAAAAAATTGAAATGAAAAAATTCAATATATGAAATAAAAAGGAATTCATGAGGAAAATCTGGTCCTATCCATGGTATTGCAATGCAACTCATGAAATTAAGAAACCAAAAGACCAAGGGAAGGAACTAAGGTTTGTATAAAAAGAGATTTCTATAGACGGTGAGATCCATGGTGAATTATTGAAATAAGTGTTATTAGGACAACATATATAAATATTATAAGAAGGGAAATATCCAAGCAAAATATTGATTCAATAATTTCACATTAGTTGGCTCTTTGAAAATATGGCCTTCATTAGTTTGGAGGCAATATGTTCTAGGACAAATAATGTCTTTAAATAAATAAGGGACCCAAAATTTTTGGGTGTATTTTAATTATTTATTATGGTTATAGTCTAATTTAGGGACTAGATTTCCAACATTAAAAGTGTGGACTTTAACCTTTTTATTATGTTGCTTAATTATATGAACCTTGTATCAGAAATTTTGTTGAAGAGTAGCTAGATAGTTTTAGTCAATAAGATAAAGGGCATGAAGGAATTTTTTTTGTATTTATTCATTAATAATTATACCATGAAGAGATATACATAAGGAGGGAAGTTGGAATTCTAATGGTAAGACAAGCTCATAACTATAGACTAAGGAAAATGGTGTTGCCCTAGTGCTAGTACAAATACTAGTACGATATGCCCAAAGTGTAGGATATAAATTAAGATTCCAATTAGTGTGGGTTTATCATATTGTCTTTTAGATTATTTTATTTATAATTTTATTAGTGGCCTCATCTTGACCATTGGATTGTAGATGGTAAGGTGTGGAGAATTTGTGGGATATTTTAAATTTGGCACATAAGTACTTCACATCCTTATTTTTTAAATGGATGCCATTATCCAAAATGATAATATGGAGTAATAAAAAAATATAAATTATTTGGTTAAGGATATATTTATCAATATTGGTTCTCATGACTTTGATAAGAGGCATGGCTTCTACTCATTTGGTAAAATATACAATAGTAGTGATGATAAAAACATGACCATCTTATGACCAAGGTAATTTACCAATGAGATATAATCCCCACATGGAAAATGGCCAAGAAAATTCCATAGTTCTAATCTCATCTGGTGGTGAATGTATTATATCATCATAGAATTTGCCAAGACTACACTTCTTAGAAAAACTGATAGCATACTTTTTTAAAGTAGGCCAAAATTATCCCACATGTAGGTATTTTCATGTTGTATCATGTTTTCTATAGTGACCATCATAAATTCCCCTATTTTATTGTTTAAGGAAAGGAGGGAACTCTTATTTCATGATGCATTAGAGAAAGGTACCTTATGCATTATGATAATAAAGGGTATTGTATCTAAAAATATATTTAAAAACTTGTTTTTGAATTCTAGTCTTTTCATGAGAATTTGCATCTAGAGGATAAGTTTGATGCTAAAGGAATTAGATAATGGTTTTATACCATGATATATATCAAATAGTGACAAAATCAATGTGACAAATAAGTGAATACTGTGATTGGATATAAGACATGGACTTTCTTATTTGAATAATAAATTAGAAATCACTAAGTGCTTGATGTACTTGATGCAGATGAAATAAGGATGCCAAAGAGGAAAAAGAGTTAGTGATAGATTTTTGATGTCTTGGAATGGGATCAATGTTAAAAGAGGCAAAATCTTTGGTAAGGGTGGTATTTATTTGATTTTAAGCAACAATATTTTCACTTTTACATTAGTAGTCACCATTAACCTAGTGGCAGATAAGTTGGGAGTCACCCAAAGTGTGTAAATATGGAATATCTAAGTCAAGTGTCACTTTCATGCCTAATATTATCACTTCATATTATTCCATCTTATTAATGACATTAAAGGTTATATATAATACAAAATTGATCATTTTTCCATGATGATTAGTTAGAATACAACCTACCCCATGTCATTAGAGACATTTGATGCCATCAAAATGTAGGTTTCAAGTGTCTTGATGTGAATCAATAATGACTTTAGGAAGCTCTTAGATAATTCCTTTGGATTAGTAACATTGATAATGACATAGGTATTTTATTTATTACTTGCCTCTAAATTAGTAGTAAAATTATGGAAATAATCTTTAATTGAGATAACCTAATTGAGACCTTCAATATACAAAATGTTATTGTTGAGGAGACGATATTGAAGATGATTTATAGTAGGTATGGGTTTTGTTACAAGTTGGTCAGAAATGACTTTCCATTTGACATATTTTTGTGTTATGATGTGAAGGTAAAATTCCATTAATACAACCATCCACTTGCCAATTCTATCTCTAGCTATAAATGATTTGGATAAAAATTAATGAAGTGGGTTTGAATGAACAATGACATAGGTTGTTTGATAGAACATGTAGTGAAAAAGTATTTAATATACAAATATATAGCAAGGAAACCATGTTATACTTTATTATAATTTTTTTCTAAATCATTGAAGCCTCAACTAATATAGTAAATAACATAATATATTCTAATATCAACTTGTTTGGCAAACATTGCCCCAACTGATATAGGAGTAGAATAAGTCTAAAAAATCAAGGGATGATCATTAGAAGGTGGGTGAAGGGTAGGTGGATGGATAAATGATTATTTAATGTTTTAAAATTACTTATAACAAGGATTAATCCATTATATAGCAATACCTTTCTTAAAATTAACTAATAGAGTGTATGGGATAATCCTTTTTGGAAATGAATTATCGTATTACCCCAAACTTTTTGAGGTAAGTATGAATGTTTGGAATGGAGTGAGGAATGGTAATGTTGACTATATAATTGATTTTGGTGAGATATACATCCATACCATGAAGAGAAACTAATAACCCTATAATTATACTAGATGTAATTCCAGATACACACTTGTAGGGGTTGAGTCTAACTTTTACTTGATAATCGATCAAAGATGATGACTAGATCAGAGAGATGGTTGTGTGAACTCTTGATTTGGAAATTAGATCATCCAAATAAGTTTACATAATATTATGTATAAAATCATGAAAAATGTGGGTCATAGCTTGTTAATAGGTATCTCTAACATTATTAAGTCTAAAGAGCATCTTAACATAACAATAGGTGCCTCATTTCATAATCAATGTTGTCTTGTGTGGGACTTTGGGGGATATATGTGTTTTAATTTAGCTATAAAAACCATCCATGAGTGACAAAATTTATTATCTATAATTGGAATCTATGATGGTATCTATAAAAGTAATGAAAAATTATCTTTACGATAAGTAAGGTTAAGATTGTAAAAGTCATGCAAATAACCATGGTGAATTTTTTGTGAATGGGAATAATGTTTGATACACATTAGGAATATTCCACGTGTTTAATAAACTTGGAATTTAATAGTTGGTTAAATATTTTATATGGCATAGGGTGGATAATTTAGGTGTAAATTTTTGTCATTTTTGTCGAATGGGTTTAGCATATGGGTATCTGATTATGTTGTGTATAATGATAATAAAATCAATACCAAACATATTCTTGTATGAAAAATTGAAAGTATCATGATATTTATAAAATAATATACTAAAATTATCATGCTTGATCATTATAAGTTCTCTATAAATTATTATAGGTCAAGGACATGATGGTGTGCAAATTTTTTATTCTCATTGGTTATTTAATAAGCATATCATCTACATCTTGATAATGATATGTAAAATTGGGAGGAGAATAAATGGAATTAGTTTTGTGATTGATTCTAGCATTAAAGTTATTAAAATGAGGAGCCTTTTGTTTGAAATTCCTAAGTTTGTGCTATTGTCAAGGAAGTTGGTTCTCAAGTGTGGAGTAACTCAAGTATGGCTTCATCGCTAGGTAACATAGGTAAAGGTCCATAATATTTCATATATACTTCAATATAAATTATTTTATTACCATAGTTATCATATTTAGAATGTTTATGGCATACATTTATTGCCTTGGCATCAAGGTTGATATTAGGAGTAGTTGAAACTATGAAGGAAGGTGGATTAGATCTAATTAGATTGATAATAGGAATATATTTAGAATAATTATCAAGGAGGGTATTTGTTATGGTAACTAGTGTGATAGGAGCTATAAAAGGTTCCAAAATCTCTGAATTTATGAGAGGTAAGATTTGTTCAACAACCTAAGGTGTATTATTAAGTGGAGAATCAACTATAGGTGCTTGACATTTAGGATATAACTCAATAACCATGTAAATGGTATGAGAATCTTGATTGAAAACATGTATTTTAGCCAAGGTTTTCTAACAATGTTGAACATTTAAGTCTCATGATTGAGATTAGACCATAATGTAGTTATCATCATAGGTGGGAGAGATAATACATGCTTGTGTCTCTAAATGAACATCATAATGTGATACACCTAGATGACTAAATTTATGATTTGACATGGTTAAAGGGTATTTAAATACCTTGGCCATTCCATATTCATTACAAGTGAAATCATCTTCTATATAAGATGCTTCATGTGCATTACATGGAGGATGGAAATTAGTGATCTCATCGATGAGAGGGATGGTACAATCATGAGGTAATACGGAAGGAGAGATCCACTTAAAAATGTATGAAGGTAGCTTGGTAATATTTTATGTTTTTTGTAAATTATTTAGATCATCATCTTCATAATCAATAAGAGTGACCTGTAAATCTAGATTCATATTGACAAATTCAATTAAAGGTGCACTATTAATTCTTGTAATAGTTGGAATATGATATTGATATTTGGGGTTAGGAATTTGAATACTCCATGGGTTAGGATCATCCTCATGTTTATATCATTTTACATTATGAATGAACTTGATACATTGTCTATTAAAAGAGTTAATGGCCCTCATGTGATGCATAAGCTTGGTATGTATAGTTTTGGGTCCAATAGTAAGAGGGAGCCAAGTAAAACCAAGTGGTTTTTGATTGGTATTGCCAAATTCATGACATGTTAGATGAGTTTTCTTGAGATGATATTTTTTATATCTAAGTTTATGAATGATCCAAAAATATGTCACACTAATTCCTGACCCTTTATCTACTAAGACTTTACGAATAAGGGTGGTATTAATGGCTATTTTAATAAAGAGAGTTGGGTTTTCAGCTTGAAATAGAATTTAATCATTGATCATGTCTTCCTCAAGTAACCTATGGAAGGTTTTGAATAAGGACAAAAAATTTCAATGGTATAAAATTCTATTGGTGGAGGCTTGTGATAAGGTTGTTCCATTTTCAGGGAAGATGGTTCTTCAATTTATTATAGTTGTTTCATAGGAATTTATGATGATAGGTAGAAGTGTGAAATAAATCCATGAGAGGTATTTTTCAAGGCATATATTTAATCTCCTATAAGAAATTCTAATGAGTTTTTTAAGAGGAAAAACTAACACAAGGCTTGGATGGTAAAATATTTTTAGTATGAAGATAGGTAGTTAGAGGTTTGAGTTGAGGAAGTGGTTCCTCATTAGTTTCTAAAGGTAGGTTAGTGATAGTAGTGTTATTAGTTAGAATTACACCCTAAGCTAAGTAAGGATATTTTTCATGTCTCCTTGCCCAAACCCTAGTCAAACAATGGGAACAACCCCAGGCTATGGGTCACCTATGTTGGGGTTGAACCCATGTAGTAGGTTAGCTTCCTCTTTTATGCTCACCTAAAACTAAAACTAAGACTAATGCTTCATGAAAAATGGGTTAAAAAGAGAGAGGACTCTTAATAAAATTAATAGGTCATACACCAAACTTAAAAGGGAACTCCTATAATCTTGAAGCCATACTAGATCAATAAAAGAACAATACTAGATCACACAACCTTAAACTCAAGCCAATTTGCCTAAGTATTTCATATGAGAGGTTTAGAGTAGAACACTAACCTAGACCTATAAATAATAATGAGAACCCTCTAAATAAAGTTAAATAAGAAGGACCATGAATGGGGATGATTCTCCTTCACATAATGCCATAGTGCACAACTAGTTAAATAAAGATTCAAGGTGAAAGATAGGAAAAGAAAGTCCTATTGAATTAGAAGGTAATTCTTACAAATACTTGACAAGGTTGAGCCTAATCAAGTTGAGTATACTTTGAAGTATCTCAAGGAATATCTTTATCTCTAAAATAAAATTCTAAAATTTTCAAAAGTTGAGAACCCTTACCAAGGGAAAGAGACCAAGATATATAAAAGAAGAGAGACAGCTCAATAATATTGGTAAACATGATATCAAAAAAAAAAAAAACCTATCATAGATCATTAAATGAACTTGATTTGTCACCTTTCACTCCTTATCCAATGGAACATTGCCACCCTTTTGATCAATTAGAATGATGTGTATGACTTGTTGAGTGGGAAGGCCTCTAGAGGCCTTGAGGATGCATTAAATGCTCTTAGTTACAGCCCTAAATATTAGATCTTTATTTTATCCTTCATGTTAACTCTTGCTTGAAGACAAAACTTCATGATCATGAACCTAACTAAAATATGGTGTAGTGACCTTTAGGTGGCTTCTTGTTGAAATAATCGATCATGCTGAAGATTGAAGATCCTTTGCATTATTTTCACTTATGATTTATTTTCATGCTTGGATCATAGGCCATATATAGGTGGAAAAATAATTTGAGACTATTGGTTTTCCTATAGTTTCCATTTTAGTACAAACATATAGAAAATATATCACTTTCCTATATTATAACAGGTCTAAAAGACCCATCCTTTCTCTATAGGGACCTAAGCCCATATGTGCATACATGTATTCTCTTAAAAATGTCAAACAATGTCAAATAGCAAAATACAAACCAAGGGTCCATAGCCTAACCTTAATGGTGATCCCTATGTGCTCCTTACATCCAATTACATTACCTAGGCCATCCCATAGAATTTGAACTAGTTCTAATGGAATTAGAAGACCTTATAAAACCCTAGGTTTCATGGTTGAAAATATCTTTCCAACCTTCATCGATAATCTTGGGCTTGCCTTTAATCTAATTGGTTATTAATAATTGACTCAGCTCATTGATAAGTTGAATCCACATGCTCCATCAATTTTAATTTGTATGAAATCCCATGGATTATTGATTTCCTGTTAGTTAAATGCACCCTTAACACTTGTCATGTAAACATTTGCTTTTGAGATTCACTGACTCATTGACTAGATCTCATCATTAGATCCAAATGAACGATGTAATGTAGGTCATCAATTTATCAGGCCCCATTGCTTAAATTATAATGCATATTTTCTAAAGCTTGAAGTTGACATCCTTACCCCCATTGAATGATACTCGCATGATGGTCATTGATGGTTTCATGATCATCAAATTTATGCTTAGTAGGGTTATCTTGTTCCATCCTTAAATTTTACATTGGCATGAATGTCTCACATTTTAGGTCCTTGTTCAAAAGCTCGCAACATGAAAAGAAAAATTCCTAAGAGCTAAAAACCTTTAAAATATGTTCCTAAGGTCAAGAAGGATAAACCCATTTGATCCACCATTATTTTGAGCTTTCTAGGTAAAGATATTGAAATCCCTAGCTGACAGATCCACATATATTCCACATGACATCCTGGTGATGGTTGAGATTTTTTGATTAAGTATGGGAAACTTATCAAATCTTACGTTATGGGCCATATTTTCCCCTAAATATCTCCTTTTTGTGCTTCAATAGAGGAGATGGGAATTGGCATATATGAACTGGACTTCAAGATGAATAGACCCATATGATTATTAGTTTTTTGGACTAACATACATATAATATCTAGCAACATGAAAATGTCTACTTGACTCAAATTGGACCTAGAAAACATAGTAAAAAATGCTTTAGGGGTGACTTCACATGCTTATATATTTCATGGTGTTATAACACGTGAGATGAAACCTAGTGAAAATGATCTTGGTAAAAAAGTGAATAAACCCTTTTGACCATTCCTTTTGAATCTTCTACACATGTGGAATCTAGCTTCAACAACTTGGCTATTTGTGCTTTATACATGCTTGATTAAATCATGAAAGAATTTTCTATGTGGGCCAAAAATGGCCAACATCTTTGGTGACTTATAGGGAAGCATGCCTACTATGCTTGAGAACCTATACCATTATATTATCCATTCCATTGGGTATGGTGTCACTTACTTATTCAACTAAGCTAAGCCTCTCCTTTAAAGAAACAAGGATAAAAATAAATAAACTAACAAAATGCCTGAGGTACTTTGGAAAAGGGAACAATAAAATAGAAGGAAAAAGTGCATAACTAAGAGGAAACAAAAATATACTCTAACCTATACAATATGTTACAATAGATGAAATGATATTCAATAATAAGGCTTAAAATGAATTTGATTGACTGGGATGGGTAATACCGCTCCATCCGGTTGGGTAAGCTAAAAATCATTATGCTCTTTGCATCCATGGATTAAATAAGGACCACTCCACAAGCTATCAAACTTGGTATGGTTTCCTGGTTTGGCCTTATTTAAATCCCATTTTAGGACTAGGTCCCCTTCCTTAAAGCTCTTTATTATAGCTCTTTTTTCAAAAAAATCTTGACCTAAGCTTGATGTGACTCTAAAATTTTCACAGCAAGGTCCCCAATTTCTTCTAGCTTCATGAGTTCTACCATCCTTACATTCATGGGCTCATCTTCTATTAACTCAATCTGATGAGCTAATTATAATGTAATAAGCTCAAGGGAGGTAGGCAATTTGGTTTCCCTTCCATACATAAGAACATATGGAGAATTACCAATGATATTTTTAGGAGTGACCTTATCAGCCCATAAGGTTGTCTTTAGCTTGGTGTGCCATGTTCTCTAATTTTATTCCATGGTCCTCCTGATGATTCTTAGTAAATTCTTGTTTGTGGACTCTGCTAGTTTATTCCCTTGAGGATAGTAGTTGGAAGAAGTGCCGAAGTAGATTCCTAGTTTTAGATCCCATTCACTTATATTCATATCAAGGAATGTCAATCCATTATCATAATTATGGTGGCTAGGATACCAAATTTGGTCATAAGGCTATAATATAAATCCAAGACTACACATTCACTAGTTTCATTTAAAGTAATGGCTTCTACCCACTTGATGAAGTATTCAATTGTAGTGAGAACCCATTTATGCCCTACACTTGATGGTGGATTGATTATTTCTATGAAATCTAAACCCCATTGCATGAAGGGTTGCTCCACCTGAATAGGATTGAATGGAAGGGCTACTATTTTTTGCTTTCCTGTAAATAGGGCTCACTTTTGGCACCTTCTAACCCATGTATGAGCATCTTTTAAAAGGTTGGGATAGTAATAACTAGTCCTTATTTTTTTGTTATAATGGTTTTTGGTGAAAAATGGCTCTTAGAGGTCCATCATGGAACTACTCCAAGAGTTTGGTTATTTGGTCATCCTCTATGTATCTAAAAAACACCCCATTTAGGTCCTTTCTAAAAATAACACCATTAATTAATACATAATTTATAGATTGAAGCTTGAAATATCTTCTTTTGGCTTTATCCAAACCTTGGGAGCATTCTCCTATTGCCAAAAAATGAGCCATATCTTGAAGTCAACTCTTCTAAGGTGGGAGTGAACCTACCTATAAGTTAGCTTGGGTCATCAAAACAACTTCTTTATTCCTTTGCAAGTCATTCACCATTTGTTCACATACATAATCACCCCTGACCAACTTGGTGACCTTGATTTCTATGTCATATTACATGACCTTTATGATCTAGCCTACTCTCTTCTCACTTAAATATTTGTTAAGGATTAAATCCCTTACTCCAAGATGAGACACCATAAGATGGATCATGCTATTGGAGAGAATGGTCTTAAATTTATTAAGGCTCCTTGAGGCTATAATAACTTGTTTCTCAATGAAAGTTTACCTCAACTCATATCCTTCTATCCCTTGACTTAAAAAAGGAAATTGGTTGCTCCATTACTTCATTATACTTTTGCATCAACATAGTTGATATGTTATCAATGTTAGCAAAGTTGTACAAGATGAATTCTTTGGAGAAATCAAGATTTAAAAGTGAGGGTGTTTTGGAATGGCCTATTTGATGAATTTGAAAGATGCCCTACCTTCATCAAACTAGGAAAAAACTTAGCTCTTCTTTAGCATGGTAGTGACAGGCTTGACCAAGTTTTCAAAACTAGGTATGAACCTTCTCACAAAGTTGATCTTCCCAAGGAAGCTCTAGATCCCCTTTCTATTCTTTGGCAAGGATAAGGCTAAGATGACACCTACTTGATCAGGGTCAATGGATAACCCTTATTTGGAAATAATGTGGCCTATAAACTTACATTCATGCACAAAAAACACACATTTTTGGGGATTTAAAGAGATCCCATACTCTATGCATCTATGGAAAACTAGTCTTAGATGGTTTATGTTGTCACTGGCATTCTTAGAGAAGACTATAATGACATCCAAGTAGACCAGCACCATTTTATTTATCCATCCCTAGAAATCCATGTCCATTACCCTTTGGAAGGTTTCCCCAACATTGGATAACCCAAAGGTCATATTTTAATAAGAAAAAGGTCCCCTAACCGGTGGTGAAGGTAGTCTTGTACTATTCATCTTCTCTCACTAGCACTTGGTTATAACTTGAGTATCCATCTAGAAGAGAGAAATGTTTTTAAACAGAAACTACTTAAAAGAGTTATTCCATGGATGGTAGAGGGTAATGGTCCTTCAAAGAGACCCTATTAAGATCTTTGAAGTCTACACATAGTCTGATCTCCCCACTCTTCTTTATGATAGGTACTAGATTAACTACCCACAAGGAGTGTTTAATGGGGAAGATAATCTTAGAATCCATAAGCTTGGTCAACTCCTTTCTCATGAGCTCTTCAATCTTGAGATTAATGGGCCTCTACTTCTGCCTGATAGGCTTGGCATTAACCTCAAGCTTAATGGTGCATTGGGTCAGATTGGGATCAAAGCCATTTAGTTCACTATATTTCCAAGTAAAGATGTCTTCATATTCCTTATATATCTCTATGAAAGAATGCTTTCCATTTTTAGTGCTTAACTTCCCAAGCTTGAGAATCTTATCCTCAAAAATAAAAACTCTTTCATAGTTTTCCTCGTTATTTGACATCATTGCTTTATCCTTCCTCATATGATCTCCTCATAAAAGAGGAATTCTAGGGTGATTAGCCCTTTAGGAATCTTACTGGACTTTAGTTGGACAATTTGTTCCCCATACTGGTGTGACAAATTTTCTTGATTAAGGGAGGAGAATTATTCTTTTTACTATAAGAAGCATGCAATCTATATATCATTTTCAAAGACCTACTAGTGAGATTAATTGTCTTACACTGATGGCATTATTACCACTTTGATGTGTGGTTGAAACGTGATTCCTTTAGTTCCCTAGATTCTTCTTAGTTCATTAGGGATGTTAAAATGGGATCTCACAACTACTAACTTGTCAACATGTTGGTTTTGGCCTCTTGGCATTGATTGGATGTTGAAATCCTCAAAGTCATCAATGAGGTCCCACACCTTATGTTTTTGAGATATCTTTAAAGGGTTATTAATGGCATTCTATCCTTTTACTTGGTATACAACCTATCAACTATCACTATAGACCTTCAACTACTTGATCTTTATCTTATTAGCCCATTGAAGGCCATGGATGACACCCTCATATTTTGCTATATTGCAGGAGCAGCTAAATTAGAACTCGTATAAAGAGAAGTATTTATCATTTAAAGGGGAAATTATAATGACACCTATATCCACCCCATGCTTTCTCTTTTAGTCATTGAAGAAAAACTTTCATAGACCACTAGGATGTTATTAAGGCCTTATGAGGGTGGCATAGGATAGTATTCCTCATGCAAATATAAAACATCCAAGTCTCTTTCTTCAACACCCTCTAAGGGGTCTAATGACTAGTTATAATTCCATAAATCATCTAGGAACATATCTAACACCTCCTCTAGATGAGTGTTCAAATCTAGCTCCATTAAAAATTCATCTTCATTAACGATGGTACAATTTATATTGACACTATCTAGACCATAGGGATCTATATGGACTTGTGTGATGGGATTAGCCTTGATTGACACCTTGGTCTCATACCTTGTCCTAAAAGCCATATAGGATTATTCTGTTGAAAGATAGCCTTTATCTTTGCTTTGAATTCTTTAGATAAGCATACAACAAAGCAAGGAGGTACATCAAGGACCAATACATCTTATGCCACCAAGATAATAGGACAAGCTTATATGGTTATGTTGAGGTCCCTGATTATACCAGATGGTTTAGGAGAAGATCCATCAAGTTGTAGCACTCCTTTTGATTATAGTTCATATTTTAGACCAAGCTAGTTAGCTATGGACTTTGGCATTACTAAGTTACTATCCCCACTATCTAATAAATAGTTATGTACTCAAGAGTTACCAATGAATATTGAAATATAGAAGGGAGGAGGCTTAACTAATTTACTTGACTACCCTTCCTCTGGTATTTTGGTTACAGTAGTGAAAACCTCATTTACCTTGCTTGATAGCTTATCTATAACATTTGTAACATTAATCCTAGATAAATCCTCCTAAAGAATGTCCACCTATCTAGGCATGGAGAGAATATCCCATATGGGTATGCTCATAGTTGACTTTTTCATTTGTTCAGTAATGTTTATGGGTGAACCACCAAAATTTTCTTGTACTTTAGGCACTACCATGGTTATTTGTTGAACTTGTGAGCCCCAAAGAACAAAAATATTCCTTTGGATCTGATCTCTTGAGGGGTTAGGACCTTTGGAGTGATAACAGGTTCCCTAGGCTTTATCAGTGAAGGAGTGATGGTGGGAAGATATTTGACTACTTCTCATCTACCATCCATATTATTTATTTTGAATCTTGTGTTTGTTACCATTGGACTATAGGCTTGGTTGGAACTAGCCTATTGGCTAGTTGTGTAGCACTCCTCTCATTCATAGTTCTTCATTGTAGAATATGACTAATTTGGTCCCTAATTTTACCCTTGACCCTATGGAAGTTCCTCTAATATAGTCATCATAGGCACCTCAACATTTTGGGCCATAAGAGCTTGGTTTTATCCAAAGTTAGTAACCTGCTACCATTGATCATTGAAAGCTTGGTTAAGGTTAATATTTGGGATAATGTGTTGACAAAAGGACTGGTTATAAGGCACAGTACCCTCTATTTCTTGGGCCACATTATTTTCAATTGGGACCAAGGAGTTGGAAGAACTAGAAATATTGGGGTTCAAGTTACCCTACCTATTGTAGCCATGATTCCCTTGGTTTTGACTTTGGACATGGTAGTTTCCCTTATATGTAGGCCTATTTACTTAAAAATATAGCTATTGAGGTTGATATTAACTTTGATAAGGCATGTTGAATGCTTATTATCTTTTAAAACTTACTATCTCATTCCACAAAGATTAAAACATGTTTTTGAACTCTTGAAAGTTCTTTTGTTCTAGTGAATCATTAGATCCACTAGTAAAAGCCTTATCTTGATTCGATGCAAGGAATAAAATAGTTTTTGGTGTAGGGAAAGTGATGTATGATGGGGGAATAGAAATGGGAGATGGTCTAATCTTCAAAAATAAGGGCATTGGTGGTCTGGGTGTAAGTTTGCCCTCTTTAACTAGACATTTGTTTTCCCTAATAGCCACCTCATATGCACCTGGAAGTATATTTCCTCCCATAGATTGGATCATTATCACTATCACTATTCAAAGCCTTTAAATAATATAGGAAATTGAAGTTGGGCATTAGGCTAGCTACAACTAGGATTTGCAAGAAATATTGTCATTGATATCAAAGTTCTAGCATTATTGGTGATAAAGGCACCATTGCATTAAATAGTGTTTTTAATATTCATATCTTGGTTAATGTGTGTTAATATTTATTTTATATTAATGAATATATTTTTTTGTTGCATATAAGTCAAAAGAGGGCCCATGGAGAAGTCAAAGAGTCATGGGGTAAAAGGCGAAAGAGGAATGGGATGCATTTTCTCATGAAGAGTCATCTTGAGGAATTCCAAGAGTCACCATGTGAAGGCAAAAGAGGTATGGTGAATTTTTCCATGAATGGACACTTTGAGGGATATGAAAAGTCATTAAGATAAAGACAAAAGAGGAAAGGATGCTTTTACTTATAAAGAGTCACCATATGAATATTCAAATGCAAGGATACAAAGGGTCATGCAAGTTTGGCACCATTTTCCATAAGGATTGAAGGGTCACAAAGGGTGAATGCTAAAGGTCATTTGGAAATATATAAATAAAGGATTGAGAAGACATTTGTAATACACAAGAGATTTCATGGTTTTTATTTATTTTTAAAGAGAAAAAAATAGGAGATATTGTAGAGTTCTATCATTTGTTAAGTAAGAAAAATTGAGAGATAGTTGTTTTTTATACACAAGAGGTGTTGGTGTTCCTGTGGGTTGGTGCTCATAAATCTTTGTAAGGGGTTGGTGATCCTATGGGTTGGTGCTCACAAATAGTTTTTATGTTGGTTTTTGATAAATGTGCTGGTGTTCCTGCAAGTTGGTGCTTGTGAACTTTGTATTTTGAGTTGGTGCTCATTCATATACTTAAGATTGTTTTCTATGGTTTTTCCCACTTTGGGTTTCCATGTAAAAATTTGCTCTCTCTCTCTCTCTCTCTTTCTCTCTCTTCTGTGGTGCAAATTATTATTTTAGTTTTATTACATATCTTGAATGTGTGATTAAGTGGTTATAGAAAATAAATTAGATTAAGTAAAAATATATATAATAGAATGATTCACCCCTCCCCCCTCTCAATATATTTCATGCTTAAAAATTGGTATCAGAGCAGGTTCCTTTTTAAAAAGTTTTATAGCTTGAAGGTAGATCAAGAAAGCATGATGGCTGGATCACATGAAGGATTTTCTATAAATAAGGCACCTTTGTTTTATGGGATGAATTATGTTTTTTGGATCATAAGGATGAAGACTTAATTGATGTCCCTTGGATTTGACATATGGCATGTAGTGGCAGAGGAATATGAAGAACCACATACACTTGTAACTACTCTGGAATAAAAGAAGGCAAGTTAAAATAATGCTAAATATTTAAATTCTATTTTATGTGGTTTATGTGAATCAAAATTTATTAAAGTTATTTAATGTAAATATACTAATGAAACTTGGGTAAAAATTGAGAATATTTACAAAGTTGATGGAAAGGTTTAGCAAGCTAAGCTTTAGACTTTCAGAAGATAGTTTGAGAGTTTGAAGATGGAAGAAGAAGAAAATATAGAAAGTTATCTTTTGTGGGTTGATTAAATAGTTAGTCAGAATCAAGGCCTTGGAGAAAATTTAGAATAATCAACTATGGTTTAAAAAGTTTTGATATCTCTACCATTGAGATATGATGCAAAAGTTTTAGCAATTAAAGAGATAAAGAATTTAGCCAAGCTAAATATGGATGAGCTTCATGGTATTCTTACAACATATGAGATGTGGACTGAACAAGATAAACCATCAAAGAGAGAAGCTTATTTCAAGACATCACAGAAAGAGAAGGCTAAGATTTAAGAATCAAGTGATAGTTATAGCAATGATGAAGATGACAATGGAGCTCTATTCATTCATAAGCTAAAAAAGGGCATAGGTAAATATCAAAGAAAATTACCTTTAAAATGTGTTAATTGTGGAAAGATTGGATATTTTGTAGCTAAATGCCCAAATAAGGGTAATGATGACAATAAAGAAGGAAAGTCTACATACAAAAATAATTTAAAAGGTAAATTCAATAAGGGATTTGAGAAGAAGAGTTTGTATTCTAAAGATCCTAGCTCAGCCAAAGATAGTGGAGTCAGTGATTCAGAAGAAGAAGAGATTTTATTCATGGCCATACATGAAGATGCCTCTACAAGAAAATGTATAGCTGATCAAGAAGAAGAACATGATGAAGTTGAAGTGAATCTAGAAGGAGAACTCATTCATGCCTTAAGTGAGTTAAAAGCTCTTGAAAATAAGAATCGAAGATTAAAGCTCTAGATTGATAAAAATGAAAAGGAGTCAAAGGAAAATAATTGAAGATATATGAGCACACTTTGAAGAATCCAAGAAGAATGAATAATATCTAATGGCACAATTGAAAATAGTAAGTAAATAATGTGAAAGGTATGTTATTGAAATTGCTTCTTTAAAAGTATATCTTGAGAAAATAAATAAAGCAATCAATGGTAGAGTAGTCAATGATTCAAAATTTGAAAATAACACTAATATGTTGAATAAGATATAAAATCAAAGATCAATGTTAGATAAGATAGGTATTGGATTTGAAAAAGATAAAGAGGAGGTCATTACTTTCATAGACAAGGAAAAAGGAAAGAGCTATGTTGAAGCTCTTACAAAAGAAGAAATAAAAAGAGAAGAAGTTAAGAATACATAAGACATCTCAAACAAAGAAGGATGGAGGGAACAAAGCTACAAAAATCAATTAGGTCAAAGATACACAAATATGTCTTCTTTTTATGGTTATTATTTTTATTATAATGGATATGGGCATAAGAAAATAGAATGTCAAAAAAGGGCTAACAATTTCAAAAATAAGGAGAAAGAAATTCATACAGAGTCAAGAAGAAGCCACAACTCTTTTGTTCCTCTATCAAGCTTTAATGAAGAGGACATAATATAATACAAGTGAAAAAAATTTAGACACATAACTTGGTAATTTAGAAGCATGTTTAATTTAGTCAAGAAGGAATAAAGTTTTAAGTCTCCATTCATCAAGAAGAAAGTTCAAATAGGTTCATGGAAAAAAAACAACCTAAAAAATATATGTTGGTGCAGACAAATTTGCATGCAAGAAATGAAGAAAAGCCATGGTTCATTGATATTGGATGTTCAAGGCACATGACTGGAGATAAGATCAAGTTCATAACCTTGAATAAGATCAATTGTGTCATAGTGAAATTCAAAGATAATACTACTGCCAGAATTGTTGAAAAAGGTAAACTAAGTTTGGATAATGGTAGAACTAAGACTAAAAATGTTTTGTATGTAGAAGGTCTTAAGCATAATATTTTGAGTGTAAGTAAAATGTGTGATCAGGGGCACACACTAAATTTGTATGTATAAGGTTATGAAATTAGAATAAAAGATTCATATGTGTTGGTTGAAAATGCTTAGAGAACATGCAATAATTTTTATATGATATCAAACATCAAAGGTCAAAGATGTTGTTTAAGTTAGACTGCAAAAAGTTGGCTATGACACAGGAGAATGTGGCACATATATTTTGACAATATTTTCAACATCAGTAAGAAGCAAGCATTCAAAAATCTTCCAAAGATTACAAAGCCATCCAACACACTTTGTGAACCTTGTTAGCATGGGAAATAGGTTAGAAGGTGGTTTAAAACAAAAGAGTACTCAACCACTCAGATGCTAGAGCTTGTGCACACTGATCTATGTGGACCTATAAGAACTCAAAGTAATCAAGGTGAGAAATATTTCATATTGCTTATTGATGATTTTTCATGTATGACTTGGGTAATGTTTTTAAAGTAAAAATCATAAGATTTTAGACATTTCAAAGCATTAATTGAGAATGAAACCAGTTTGAAGATTAAGTGTCTAAGATAAGATTGAGGAGAATTCATGTCAAATCAATTTATTGATTTTTTTTGAATACCATGGAATAAAGAGATATTATTCAACAACCGGAACTCCATAACAAAATGGAGTAGTTAAATGGAAAAATAGAGTAGTTCAGGAGATGGTGAGGACAATGGTAAATGAATCCAAGATAGTAGATAAATATTGGAGAGAGGTAGTTCCTATAGTAGTGCATATTCAAAATAGAGCATTATTGAGAGTCAATAGTGACAAAACTCATTATGAACTATGGAAAGATAAACCAACAGTAGTTGATTATTTTAGAGTTTTTGGTAGCAGATGCTTCATAAAAAGAACTGATGAAAAACTTGGTAAGTTTGAATCTAAAGGAGATGAAGGTATATTTCTTGTTTATTCTTGAAAAATTAAATCTTAGAAATGTTATAAAAAAAATAACTAAGAAAATTATTGAAAGTGCAAGTGTCAGGATAAAAGATGACAGAACACAAAGAATCAGTGATCCAGTAGACATTCCTAAAATCACTGAAGACGAAGATTCTAAAGAATCAGATGAATATGAGAAGGATAAAAAGGACACCAAAATTCTGTCCAAATATGTTTAGAGAAATCATAATGAAAGTGACATCATTGGGGACATAAATGAAGGAATTCACATCAAAAGAATGATGGTAAATGAATCTGAGCAAGTTAATTTCTCTTTGTTATCCAAAATTTAGCCTAGAACTTTTTTAGAAGCTAGACATGATAAGTATTGGGTTAAGGTTTTGGATGAAGAACTAAATTAGATAGAAAAGAGTGATACATGGGAATTAGTTCTTGGACCAAAAGATCATAATGTGATAGGAAAAAAAAATGGGTTTATAGAAATAAGTTGAATGAAAATGGAGAAGTGACTAGAAATAAAGCAAGATTAGTATGTAAAGGATATGCTCAGATTGAGGGAATAGATTTTGAATAAAATTTTGCACTAATGGCAAGGTTAGAGGCTATTAGAATGTTTCTTGTATATGTAGTGTTTATAAATTTTAAAGTGTTTCAGATAGATGTCAAATCTACCTTTCTGAATGGGAATCTAGAAGAAGAGGTCTTTATTGAGAAGCCTAAGGGATTTATTCTCTCAAATATTAGTAGCTATGTATACAGATTGAAGAAACCATTATATGGATTAAAACAAGCTCTCGGAGCTTGGTATGTAAGACTTGATAAGTACCTATAGGATCAAGGTTTTAAGAGAGGATTTGCTGATAGTAATCTCTACATCAAAATAGAAGGTGAGCATCAATTGATTATTGTGGTATATGTTGATGACATCATATTTGGAGGAAATATTGAAAAGATAAAAAAATAATTTTCTAATAATATGAAAAAATAATTTGAGATGTCTATGCTTGGAGAATTGTCATTTTTCTTAGGATTACAAATATTTTACTTAGATAAAGGAATTTTCATATCTCAAAGTAAATATGCCAAGGAAATGTTGAAGAAATTTAGTTTTGAGGATTGTGCACCAGTTGGCACACCAATTTGTACATGAAATAAGGTGAGCAAGGTTGAAAATCCACCTATTACAGATAATTATTTGTATAGATCTATGATTGGTAGTATTTTATACTTAATAACATCAAGGCCAAACATCATACATGTAGTAGGTATGATTTCAGGATATCAGTCAGCTCCAAAATATAGTCATGTTTATTTGGTGAAGAGAATAGTCAAATATATCAAGGGGACATTGGATTATAGATTATGGTATCCCACAGGTAGAGATTTCACTTTGGTTGCTTATACGAATTTAGATTGGCTAGGGTGCCTGGATGACAAAAAGGTTACAAGTGGAGGAGATTTATTCCTTAGTGGTAGCTTAGTATCATGGATAATCAAGAAGCATAATTCAATATCACTTTCTACAGCTAAAGCAAAATATATTATATTGGTATTGTGTTATAATCAAGTGCTTTGGATGAAGCAAACTTTGAAATATATCAAGGTGAAGTATGATGAAAGTATTTCTATTTTTTGTGATAACAAAAGTTCTATTAATATTTCAAAGAATCTAATGATGCATACAAGAACAAAACATATTCCCATTATATATCACTTCTTGAGAGACCAGGTTGCAAATCAATAGGTTAAGATGGAGTATATCAATACTATAATGCAAATTGTAGATATTTTCATAAAGGCACTACCAAAAGACAAATTTGAGTATCTATGAGAGAAGTTGGGAGTAATTTCTTATACTTCCTACTAATGAGGTTTAGCATCAATTAAGGGGGAGCTAAGTGTTAGCTCCAAGTAGGCCCTTTGCCATTGATGTCGAAGGGGAAGAATAATAGCTACAAGTGTAAAAACATGTACAAGGAATAAGTACAAGTTATTACAGTAAGGGGGAGTTACTATATGTTTTTTAGATGGTAATATGTGTAGGTTTCAGGATGTGGTAGTTTTAGTTTGAGGTTGCCATCAATCACAAAGGGGGATATTGTTGGAAATATTATCACTGATGTCAAAGGTCTAGAATTATTGGTGATAAAGGCCCCACTACATTTAATAGTGTTTTTAATATTCATATCTTGGCTAATGTGTGTTAATATTTATTTAATATTAATTAATATATTTTTGGTTGCATATAAGTCAAAAGAGGGCCCATGGAGAAGTCAAAGAGTCACGGGGTAAAAGATGAAAGAGGAATGGGACACATTTTCTCAAGAAGAGTAATCTTAAGGAATTCCAAGAGTCACCATGTGAAGACAAAAGAGGTATGGTGAATTTTTCCATGAAGGGACACTTTGGGGGATACAAAAAGTCACCAAGATAAAGAGGAAAGGATGCTTTTGCTTATGAAGAGTCACCATATGAATTTTAAAATGCAAGGATATGAAGGGTCATGTAAGTTTGGTGCCATTTTCCATGAGGATTTAAGGGTCACAAAGGGTGAATGCCCAAGGTCATTTGGAAATCTATAAATAAAGGCTTGAGAAGCCATTTTTAATATGTAAGAGAGTGTATGGTTTGTATTTATTTTCAAAGAGAGAAAAGTAGGAGATATTGTAGAGTTCTATCATTTGTTGAGTAAGAAACATTGACAGATAGTTGTATTTTATACACAAGAGGGTTTGGTACTCCTATGGGTTTATGCTCACAAATATTTGTAAGGGTTTGGTGCTCCTGTGGGTTGGTGCTCATTCATATACTTGAGATTGTTCTCCATGATTTTTCCCACTTTGGGTTTCCACATAAAAATTTGGTGTCTCTCTCTCTCTTGTGTGGTTCAAATTATTATTTTAGTTTTATTTCATATCTTGAATGTGTGATTAAGTGGTTAAAGAAAAGAAATCAGATTAAGTAAAAAGATATATAATATACTGATTCACCCCCCCTCTTAGTATATTTTGTGCTTAACAGGATTCTATCCCAAGTTTTCTAAAACCTTGTTTTGAAGTCTTGCATGACTTCATGAGGATCTCTTATGATTCTAGTTAGTTGTTTTAAAAGTGATAAATGGAAACTTTTGTCCTTTAATATTTTACACAAGGATTAACCTAATTAGTCCCATGTTTGAATGAAATTTTTAGCCAGACGTCTATACCAATCTAGGGCCTTTCCTTTGAAAGAGGTGGCTAACAATCTAATAGATATATTCTCCTCTATGATATTATGTATATTGAAAAAGTTTTATATGTCCATGAGATGTTTAGAGGGTGTTATAGCTTGGTCCTTAGTGTAATAGGGAACACTTTTGAGGGCTACAACTGGGATAGGGTCATAGCAAGCAAGGGATAGAGGTCTTTTCCCATTAAAAGAAGCAAAAAGATCTAAGGAGTGCCATGGTTATGTAAGGGGGTAACAAGGGTCCTATAATAGGGATAGGCCTTATAAATTTCTTAGGATCAAAGTTTCCTTGATATGGATGAGTATTTGAAAATCTTAATCTCTTTGCTAAATTTAAAGGTAGTTCAACAAAGTCAAAAGGAATACCTCTTGAAGTTGACCTTATTATCACCTTTGGCATGATATGGAGATGTTGTTATACACTATATAATTGATTATTCCTTCTAAAGTCACCCAATGTTGTTATTTAGAACTTAACTACTATAAACTTAATCAAATCGGCATCAACTTTAATCAATCTTCTTTTAAAAGAAGTGTGTCCCATTGGGCATGCCAAAAATTGTTATCAGCTAGAATTTCACCCTAATATAAGTAGGTATATTTTTAGGTATCCTCAATAAAACCTTGGTCAAACAATGGGAACAAACCCAGGCTATGAGTCATCTGTGTTGGGGATAAACCTTCAGAGTAGGATGGCTTCATCTTTTATACTCACCTAAAACTAAAAATAAGCCTAATGCTTCATGAGAAAAGGGTTAGAAAGAGAGAGGGATCCTAAAAAAATAATATGGGATGAAAAAAACTTAAAAGGTAACTCCTATAATCTTGAACCCACACTAGATTAGCAAAAGAATAGTACTAGCTCACACAACCTTCAACTCAAGCTAATTTTCATAAGTATTTCATATGAGAGGTTTAGATTATAAAACTAACCTAAACCTAAAAATATTAATGATAACCCTATAAATAAATTTAGATAATAATAATCATGAATGAGGAAGATTCTCCTTCACATAATGACATAGTGCATAACTTGAGCCACTACCTTCTAGTCCTTAGCCAATGGAACATTGCCACCCTTTTGATCAATTAGAACATCATATATGACTTATTGAGTGGGAAAGCATTTGGAGGCCTTGAATATTCATTAAATGATCCTAATTATATCCCTTAATATTAGATATTTATTTAAACTTTCACACCAACTCATACTTATAGATAGAACTTCATGATCATATACTTGACTGAAATATGGTGTAGTGCCCTTTAGGCAGCTGTTTATCGAGACAATCAATCACACTGAAGATTGAAGATCCTTCACATTAATTGAACTTATAATTTATTTTCATGATTGGATCATAGGCCAATTTAAAGGTAGAAAACTAATTTGAGACTATTGATTTTCATATATTTTTCATATTAGTACAAACATATAGAAAATATGGCACTTTCCAATATTATAACAGGTTTAAAAGACCCATCCTTTATTTGTAGGGACCCAAACGTATATGTGCATACACAAATTATCTTGAAAATGTTGAATATTATTTTAAAAATAACTTTTTTTGAGTAAAATACTAACTAGAGGTCCATATCCTAACCTTAATGGTGATCCCTACATGTTCTTTGCATCCCACTACATTACCTAGGCCATCCTATGGCATTTGAACCAGTTCTAATGGCATCAAAATACTTTATATAACCCTAGGTTTCATGTTCAAAAATATATTTCCAACATTTATTTAGAATCTTGGGCTTGCCTTTAATCTAATTGGTTATCTAAAATTGACTTGGCTCATTGGTGAGTTGACTCCACTCATTCCATCAATTTTAATTTATACGAAAGCTCATGGATCATTGATTTCCTATTCATTGAATTCAAACTCAAAACTTTTCACATATAAATTTTCTTCTGAGATTCATTGATTCCTTGACCAACACTCATTGTTATATCCAAATGAATGATGCAACATAGGCCATCAATTTGTTAGGACCTACTACTTGAATTCCAACAACTATTTTTTAGATCTTGAAGTTGATGCCTTACCCCCATTCAATGACACTCACATAACCATCATTGATGATTACACGACCATCAAATTTACACTTAGTAGGGTTATCTTGTTTAATCTTTAAATTTGATGTTGGAACGAATATCTCACATTGCAGATCCATGTTCATAGGATCATAACTTGAAAATCAAAAGTCCTGAAAGCCTCAAACCTTTAGAAGATGTTATTAAGGTCAAGAAGGACAAATCCATTTGATCCATTAATCCCATGAGATTTCTAGGTGAAGATATTAAAATCCCTAGCTGACGGATCCACATCTATTCCATGTGACATCCTAGTGACGGTCAAGCTTTTTTTGGCCAAGTATGGGAAACTTAGTAAATCCTACATTATGGGCCATCTTTTCCCCTACATATAACCTTTTTGCACTTCAATGGAAAACCTAGGATTTGGTGCATATGAATTGCACTTCAATATTAATAGACCCATATGATTATTTATTTTTGGAATTGCCATACATGTGAGATCTAGCACCATGAAAATGTCCACTCACCTCAAATTAGACCTAAAAAACATAGTCAAAAATGCTTTGAGGGGGTGAATTCACATGCTTATATATTTCATGATGTTACAGTGCATGAGTTGCAACCTAGTGTGAATGATCTTGGTATAAAAGTGAACAAACCCTTTTGACAATTCCTTTTGACTCTTTTACAGGTGCAAAATCTAGCTTCATCAACCTACCTATTTGTGCTTTCTACATGCTTCATTAAATCATGCAAGAATTTTCTCTATGGGCCAAAAATGGAAAAAAAGTAGTATATTTGAGAATTTTATCTTCTAGTGATGGTTTTTTCATTTTTTGATGGGATTTTATGGGCTATTTTGCATTGATAATTGAATTTATCTACATTCACATATTGGGAATTGGTATATTATTGATCATAGTTGAAATCAATTATTAAATATCCTTCTTTGATTAATGAGGGTTAGATGCAGAGAATTTTTTTGGATTGTTAGATGAATAATATTTAAAATATTGTTTCTTTTGAAAAGCATTAACATAATCATGATGACGGATTTTGATCATAACATCATGATTGAATGTATCTCCTAACATAAAAGAAACAAAAAAAATTGTAAGCCCATGACATGTTTCATGGGAATGACCTATATTGGCATGAAACCATAAAAATTTGTTAAGTTCATACCATTGGGGGGTATTATTAACATACATGAATGGTTTAGAAAGCATTAAATTTTATTTCATTTGTTACATAGTTAGTGGCATATGGGAATGTTGGGGATTTTCCATTTTTGCTACTCCTAGTTTTGGTTGAGGAGGATTTCTAGTGATTTTATTAGTTGAATGTTCAAAATATCCCTTGATGGTTTTAGTGTTGGGTTCAAACTGTTTCATTAGGAATTTTTGTCACTTAGCTTAATTGATAACATCATTCAAAGTTTTGGGAGAAAAAATTCAACCCTTATATTAGAGGGAAGGTGTTAAGGTCGTTATGAAAAGTTTGAACATGTTATCATCATTCATGTTGTGATTAGTTTTTTGATATAAAAATTTCCATTGTTTGATAAAATCATGAGCTGATTTAATAGGGGATTGCTTAGCATTGATGAAATGACTAAGAGAATTTTCAATAAGATCATTATGTTGAAATCCCTTAACTAGAGGATTGACTAAATCATCAAGTTATCATATAGAGTGTTGGGGGAGATGGTTATACTATTCTAATACGTCACTTGAGAAGGCTTTAAATAAAATTTGGTAGTGATGAAGGTATTAGTTTGGATTCGATATTTATAAAGATTACTGAATGCTTTGAGAAAATATGTAGGGTCTTTAGTCCCATGATATTTAATAGTAAGAGATATATTACCAATATCAATAGATATAATGAAGGGGAATAAATGTTCATTTTGAATGTGTTGAAACATATTATTATGAATAATATATTTGGGAATGGCATTTCCTATGGCATATTTAAGAGGTGGAGGGATGAATTTTTTTCTATTTTTGGGAAAAATAATAGGAGGTTGATGATCCATGTTTATCAAATGATATTGTAGTTACATCATTTGAGAGGTATTATATGTTTACATGAAGTTCATTTGTTGCACTATTTGTGAAATAATTTGAGTTGTATCATCTGGTGGGTTGGTGTTGGGAGGAATATTATTAAGATTGGTATGAGTGATATTCTCCAAATTGGTATTAAGGGGAAAATTGCTAGGTGGCAGATTGGTAGGAGGTAGGTTTTTGGTGTTGATAAGGTTTCCTATGGGATTATTTGCTAGGTTTGTGTTTCCCCCATAGTATAGTAAGGAGCCTTAAAGTGAGAATTATCTTGAGAAGTATAGAATAGATCTGATCCACCAATTTCATCTATTAGAGTGATTTGGACCATATTGCATTCAAAAGATGAGGGATGATAAAATGTGATCCAAGAGTAAAGATCCTCTTGGATAATGAAGGTAAGAAGAAAATAAAATCCCATATAGCATCTAAATGTATTAATTTTTTCCAAAAATATTATGATAATGGATTTCATGATGATTGAAGGTAGAATCTAAAAGAAATAATCAAAGATGAAAAGTATAGACAAATTAGCCAATGAAATAATAGTATAAACCAATATGTATAAAGTTGATAGGGTCAACAGAGTCTATGGGAAAGTTCAACACAATAAGATGAAAAAGGTAGAGTCAAATTGCTCAACTATGTTCTAGATATGGTAAAATTGATGTAGGCCAACAAGATACTTAGTCATATAGGTTGATTGTGTACTTAAAAGGGATAAACTATATAGGATGAAAAGACACATAACTGTATAGGTCGACTATGTACTAAAGGTAAGTAAAATTAAGATTTTTTAAGAGAATATGTTGATAGGGATAATTATGTTCTAAAAAATAGGTAAAATTTTACAATATAATAGCCAATAATGAAGTACATAAGCAATTAGATCAATGTGTTTGATCTAATTATAACACAGAATAAACCTTTTACTAACACTATTATTGACCAAATTTTACTTTTAGGTTAAATTTGGACCCCTATGGGTAAAAAACTTGGTTTTTATATGTTTTATTGGTATAATAATTTTTCATAGGGTATTTTATAATCCATTTTATTTTATTTAATGCCTTTTTAGCCTTAGTCATGTTTTAATAAGTTTATTTATCATTTTGGGTCATTTAGTGTGCTTTTAAGGGTCATAAATGCAAGTGACATAATTACTAAGGTTTTTAGGTGTCATTTTTTTCCTTTAAAAAGTATAATAGGTTATTTTACATATCAATAATGTCATTTTAATCAGAATCTTTTAGGTTTTCTAATTGAAGATCAAGTAATCAACTAAAAAAGGTGAGTTTAGCACTTATACTACCTATGAGAGAGGGTGACACATGTGTGAAGGTCATGGAGCATATATTAATATTCCTAAAGTTAATTTACATGTTTTACATGCTCTATAAATTCCATTTTTAAGATAAAATTGTTCTTCTCCTTCTTTTCCTTTTTAAACACACAAAAGTGACTGGTAGGTTTGTGCTTAGTACAGACAGCTAAAGAGGTTTAAGGTCAATTTTTTTTGGGAGGTGGTAGTACACTTATATACCTTAATTTCCATCATAATATTACAATTATTGGTGAACCATGATTTATGAACCATCTTTTACAAGCTGACTATGTTTTTTTGCTCATTATTTCTTGTACCCTATAGGTTTTTCTCCATTTTGGACAAGTCCATACAAACTAGTTGGTGATGTTGAGTACAGAGGATGTTTTATATCTTCTTAGATGCTCTTCATGTTTAGTTTCATGTTGTATGATGTTTTTATGAGTAAGTTATCTCATATAATAGGAAGGTGTAACCATTGTGTTGTTGCAGTCAATTTCTTCCTTGTTGCAGAATGTTAGTCATCTATAAAGGTCTCATGTGAATAGGATATGGTGTTCAACAGGTCTCAAATCCATATGATCACTTACTTACATGTTTGGTTTCATCATATCATGCTTTGGTTAACTTCCCATCTTGTCATTCCCCATATTCAACTCTTCACTCTTTCTAACTTACAATCACATGTATGGAGCTTGTTTAGCTTTTTCATGAAATGGAAATGAAAATGTATTAGTTTTACAAGTCATAAAGATTTGGAGAGAGTAAATTTGGATGTTTTTGGAAGTGCAATACTAGTTATAAGCTTATTCATCACACCAACCAATCATTAAACACCCCTGCCTACTTTGTTCCAGATGTTTACTAGAGGTTTTCATATTTGGATAGAGGTTTTCCACCTTGCCTTAATATATCCTTAATGAAAATAATGTATTTGATGGATTTATAATGATTTTTATCTTCCAATGAGGCCTTCTATTGACATATATTGCTTTATTTCATGTTCACTGCCTATATACAATAAATGCACACCTACAGGATTCCTTCTTGATGATGTCATGTTAAAGGTGAAGAATTTGGGAGATGTTTCAATTTCTCAATATTATTAAAGGTGAATTTAAATTATTGATGAGAGAATATAAGTTTCATAGACATTTGGTATCTTGTATACTTCCCAAGTTCACTTTACTACCTGTTGGTGAGAATGACCACCTATAGGTGGTACCTCAGAGCTATGGAGGCCTTTGAATGGGAAATTTAGAACATGGTAAGGTCATTTTAAAATATTAATATGTGGTGGAGTCATGAAAAACCTATGTAGGGTGATAGGGTTGTAAACAAATATGATAATATTTTCTAAAGATGATGACTATAACTTTAGGGAAACCTTCCCTAAAATGTGAAAATAGAGGTCCAAGGGCTTGTTGTGAATATCTTATAGTAAGGTCAAAAAGAATTATAGAGAATATAGATAGGTGAAACTTATATCCTCTAGCATGGAATATAACTATTCCAAGGATGAAGCCAAAAGGATTGATGGAGCTTAACTATTTGGAGCCTCAAAGTTTCCTACAAAAACATTGAAACCCTAAAGTCTTATCTACATGTTTGAGGTTTGAATAACTTTTACATCCTAACACTAAAAACAAAGCATTATCTCATTACTAAGATGGTTCCATTGATTGAATAGTGTGAAAATATACATGAGGATCATTATTATTATGTGGATGCATAGTTTTTCAATCTCATAAACACCTATAAGTGTCCCTCTATAGGAAAATGAGGACCTATAATAGAATAGGTAGATAGTGACCTAGGAAAGGTGTTTTGATGGTGTTTTAGCCCATTAAATGTGATAATAGGTATGAGTAGATTATTTATGACCCAAAGGCTTCAATGAATGTCTATCCATACCATGACCAAGATCAATTGCATCTCACACATACCTAGAAGAATAAAAGAGGTAGAGTTTCACAGTCAGGGCAAGGAGAACTCAGTTTGATGAATTAAAAGTGAATATAAAGGGTACAAGTGGATTTAAAATGATTAAATAACATTATAAAACCTTAATTATATCCATTATTACTTCTATAAACTCTTTCAAATGTGAAACAATATTACCTAGACCTTTTAGAGCCCTATAAGTACCTACAACTGAGTGTGCAATCTTGAGCATGAATTGAGGGTAAGGAGGTGAAATTGATTAATAAGAGGGAGATGGTTTAATAAAAACCTAATTTTTTTCATTATTTATTTATAAATAATTTTCATAGGCTTTGGTACCCCTTTCAAGATGATCACCTACTCTTCCTACTAGCCAAAGGTAGCAGTTCATACAAATGAACTAGGAAACCCATGTTTCTCAATAGGTAAGAATGAGGAATACAAAGAATAAGAGTGTTTTTGGGTGAATTAAAATCTTATTAAACATGAATTTGAGGTGGGTAACATGTTTAATAAACCTAAACATCTTAGAGTTAGAATTGAGAGGTCATTCTTAGGTGGAAGTGAAAAATACAAGAAAATAGTCCTTCTAGAGGCCTTTTTTAAACAAATTGAGTTGGTTAGGTGCCAAAATGGATGAATATATATTATTAATTTTGTAAAAAATTTCATAAATAATTTATAAAACTCTTAAAATATTCACTTTCCCTTATGTAATATGGATATACCTCATCGTTTTGTCTCAGAGGTCAACCAGTCAAGAAAAATTAAGGTTTGGCAAAACAAGCAAATGAAGCCGAAAAGGTTAAGGAAATTGATGGAAAGATTTGGGAACATAAAGAAACATGTTTTGAGGTGTATGAAAGGTGAATATGTTATATTAATAACTATTTCAAGATCAAAATTCTCAAAATTATCAAAACACCCTTGCACATAGTCTAATTAGACAAGCTCTAATTAGGCCTAGTTGGTGAATGAGTGGAAGAGATGAGGAGTGTTTGAAGGGTTTTAGGATAATTTGGGAAGATTAATGACATAAAATAAAACATGATTTTCCTTATTAAAATGGATGAAACTAAGCATAATAGTCCAAACCTACAAAGGTTACAATCAGGTCTATTAGGCATGTTTAGGCCTAAAGACCAAATGTGAGACCAATGTCACTTTCAACCATAGGAATAGATTTAAATGGACTCAAACATGTTTATGAGGTTATAACAGAGATGTTAAATATTTTTTTATACAAATCACAATAAATTCATTTTTTTCCTTAAGAACCATGTTATGGCATGTTCAAATAGGCTAGTTTTGAATACTCACATCTTTTATGAGACTATGCATGGATGACAAAGGAGTTTAGGGGTGTTATCAAGGGTCATAAATATTATTATTGTGTATTTTTTTTTTCAATTTGAATATCAAGTTTTTATGAACATTGCTTAAGAAGGTAAAATAGGCTAAACCCCTCCTAAACCCTTAGTATAGACCTTAGGAAGGAAATGAAGGAGATAGTGCATCAAAATGGACTAGTTTACCATAAAAGTGATTTAATATTTTATAATACACTTTCAAGATACTCCCCATCCTATTGCACAATTTGGAATTATATAGACAGGGTATAAAATATGGTACTTTTGATTATTTTATGTGTTTTGTAGGTTCTAGAAGGAGTCTAAAGATGCAATAAATTTTGAGAGTAAGATATATAATTTTAATAACCCACTATGGTCATCTGATTCCTTTAAAAAACACCTAAGTATTTAAACAATATCTCTCATCTCAACCATTCAAAACTGACATAGTGAACATAATGGTGAGAAGTGTGAAAACTTCAAATGGATGCCCTTTTAAGGTGTGCCTGATGCCTCTAAGGCTATGGAGGGTCTTTAAAAGTGTCATTCATTCCATTTTTAAAAATTTCATAGAAAACTGATGCTTTTTGGAAGTTACGTGTGCAAGGTATGTGGAAAAGGAATTTTCTTAGACTATATATGGTGATGGTTCATCTCCAAAAATTTCCAGATGCCCAAGATTGCAACTAATTCATGGAGAGGAATGTATAAAAACCTTCCATATCATTACAATTATCATACATATCCATATTTATTTTTGGAATGTTCGAATAGGTGTGGATGATGAAGGTAATTTTTTGATCTAACACAAGGAGTTTCATGCCATTTTTTATGAGTTTCACGACTTGCATGGAAACTTATACTTCCTGACATTGCATGGTTCATTTCACATAGCCTTCTCATTCATATTTAACCTCTTTTATCAGATTTACAAGTGTCCAAGTGAAATTTAGACTTCCCTTGTCTCACCCATCTCCTAAATGCTATAAATAGTCACCTTTTTGGCTCTTTTAAGTAGCCTTTATTGGTTAATGGTGAAACCCTAGACAATTTTGTATTTGAATAAATATTTAATAAATAAACAAGTGAATTTGTCTACTTATATGTTGTAAAATTAAGTTTTTTTTCAATCTTGTTGTTCTTGTCTAGTAGAAGATAATTTTTTCTAGCATGTTATCCTTGATTGTTCACCAAGTGTGTAGTAGAGTAATTGTAACAAGTATTTATTAGTGTTTTATTTTAGTGTATAAGTGTTTTATAAGTTTTATATTATTTTATTCTCCAAAGGATTATTTTTCATCCCTCTTAAACATAAATATACCTCTTGAACCTAGTATATGAAACATTGATGTAACAATTTGTCTTGAGTTATGAGTTTTGTGTGAAAGAAGCTTTGATTTTTTATAAGTAATATAAGTTAAATAAATAGGATAAAATTAAATATTGGTTAATCAACTTCTATCTTTCTAATTTTCTCTTCTTAACCCTTTTCATACAAATTTGATAAGTGAAAGAGTGTTTCAAAGACTGCATCAAAGGAACTAGCCCTTTTAGAGATTCATGTCACTAAATTGATTACCCATAACAAGTGAGATGTTTAAATTATGCCACTTATATGAAGAGAGATGAGACATCTCCTCAAGGGGTAAAAATCCAAGTGATAATAACTAGCTAGTACAAGTTTTGAAATACAAAATATAATGATCAAAGAGTAAGCAACAAAACTTGAATGTGAATGCTAAGCTAATTGGTAATTCTTGAATGTTTTTAAGTTATAATAAATTTTTAAATTAAATTTATAGGGAGTTATCTATAATAATTAACTAAAAATTAATCTATGTATAGTTTTATGTAGTTTAGACTAAAAAGAATTTGTATTGGTGATGGTAATGGCTTGGTATTAGGGCCTACCCCCTCACTTCACAATCCTTTAGCAATAAGGGTTTCAAGTGCTTTGCCAATATATACTATCAACCAAATGTTTATACTTGGCCATAAAACCAAGCTGACTTCCCTTTGGTGATGAAATGAAAGTAGGTAAGCCTTGGGAAAAAATTTAATGTTTTTAAGTGTTAAGTGATTTGGATGTGTGTGTGTGTGTAAAAGAGAAAAAAATGTGACTAAATTGATAAAATAAAAACCACCTAATTAGTTTATGTTTGTTACTCTAAGAATATAAGTAATTGATATGAAAAGTGAACTTAATAATAACAAAATAGGTTAATTTATTTGAATGTGAAGAGTACAGAGTTGGTTTAGGAAACACTCTATGAAAACAATATAGAATGGATTTGATAGGGTTGATACTACTATATGGAAGTAAGATTCAAAATAACATGGTCAAATAAGTTGACTGAGTATTTTAGAGAGAAGAAAAACTATATAACTATGTCAAGTTGGTAGACCCAGTTCATTGTAGGGTTGCAGTTTTATAGACCACAAACTATGAAAAATAAGACTATAAATGATAAACATAAATTATAGATAAGGTAAGAATGAAAGTTGGTAATTTTTAAGATGCTTGGTTTTTAAATTTTATGATGTGTTTCTAAAATTATGATTTTTATATTATGAAAATAGAGTTGACTAGGTTGATGAAGTATGTAAAACCTGTGTGCTGAAAATAATCTATGAATAGAGTTGAATAGTTCTTCTAAGTCTACAAACCTATATGCTGAAAAAGAGAATTATGAATAGAGTCAAGTGGGTTCAATTTTTTTTCAATCCATTATTAAAGAAGACAAATGTCTCAAACTAATCAATCTAGTCACCTATCTTTGGAGAAGACCCGCATAAATAAAATAGAGTCAATCTAGAGTGACTATGTTAAATTTATGCACAAAATGTTAGATTGTATCAATAGGTTCGATACAAAAATGTAAAAATAAAAATATATAATATGATAATAAAATTAATTTGTGAAATAAAACTTACGAGTTTCATATTAATGTTAGGTTCACCATAATGTATATAATGGAGAATGTAACTACCCTAAAAATCAATCCTAGATCAGAGAAGATAAATCACACATACACTTCCTCTTGTTAGTACATTTAGACAATCAAGGTCATGACCAAGATGGATCCCCTAGACCTAGCAAAGGGTTCCTTTACCATAATAACATCACTAGAGAGGGTTTTAAATCCTCTAGTTAAGTAATAACATGCAATAACCCTAGCTAGATCATATGTTTTCTATATTCACAAATTAAATACAATGTAAAGTGAAATCTAACCTAGTGCTTACCAAATCTTGTATCATAAAATGTGGGAAATAACCATGAAATTAAACATGCATAAAATAATTCTAATTAAGCTATGTATAGATATAACCCTAATGTATGGAGAGAAATACATTCAAAAGCCATTACTTGTGATACTTTTATCTAGTAAAATAGAGGAGTAAAGTTAGAGATACTTACCTTGAATATGAAACCATTGAGAATCAATCTCTCCCTTGGCCAAAAGTGCTTCACAAAAGGTTATTTTTTATTATTTAAGAATCTAAGGATGTAAAATGGACTATAGTATATACAAAGACCTCCTAGTGAATCTCTAGCTTTCATAAGACAAAGGTTATTCTCTCTAAATATAAACCTAGAATAAAAAATCCTCAAGTAAAATGGTGGAAGAGTAGATTGTAAAGAAACAAAAATTAATAATTAACTTTTTCCCCCTAATAAATGGTGAAAAAAATATGTATATATATCTGAATCTAACCCTAAACCTTTTTGAAAGTTTAGTTAACGGAGTCATCCCAATCGACCCTATATTGTTAATTCATAGAATAAAATTAAGTCTCAGCCTGGGTTAGCCAAGGCCAACCGAGACATATAATGTGATAATATATTTTAAGTACATGGTCAGCACAGACAAAATATGTTCAATAAATGTTAAGGGGTTTTGGCTTAGATAGAGGCTGAATAAGGTCGTGAATTACTTGGAAGATTGTCTAAGGGATGTTTCAAAGCTTATATAAGTGTATAGAGGAAGTTTTTTGTTTATTATAAGTGGTATTATATGGGACAAAAATATTTTGGAGCACTAATGACCTTCCTACCAATTTCATAGTGCACCCTTTAAATCATGCACTTAGAGAGATTAAGACTCGAAGGGTTCCTACAAGATAAAAAGCATCAGTAATTGATAAAGTTATAAAATGTTGTGTATATAGTGAGTAGGTTCATGAGTGATCTAGGAAAATAAAAATTTAAGGTGGTCAAATAGATCTTTCATTACCATAGAGGGACCATAAATATCGTGTTGTGTTATGGTCAATCAAATGTCACATTGTAAAGGTATGTTGACTCAAACATGGTAGGTGATCTATATGGTAGAAGGGTCACTATAGGGTATGTTTTAATTATAGGTACTAAGTGGTTAGTTAGATATCATTTCTATAAAAGGTGGTGGAAATTTCTACCACAAAGGTTGAGTATGGCTACAAAGACTAATGGAAGAGTTGGGACACCAAAAAGGAAAAGGTATACTTTTTAGTGAAATTCAAAGTGACATTAATCTAATAAATAATTTAGATTTTCAATCCAAGATAAAACTTATTCAGTTTTAGTATCATTTTATATAGATATTATTATAGGAGGAGCAACTAAAGCTAGAGAAGATCTATACTAGTGAAAATCCTAGGTATATGATGACCAAAGTGGTTGTAAAAGTTAAGTTGAAGTTCTTTTCAACTTCAGTTGGTCTTCATGGATGAATAAGATTGGAGTGAGAAATTTGTTTAGTGGATGTATTAGTAGGAATTTGTGTATATAGAATTCAAGTGAGAGAATTATTAAGTGTAAAGTCACTATTCATAGTCATTATTCAAGATTTTCTATTCATAGTCACTATCATGGTCACCATTCATGTAATGAGATGGTAGTGGTGAGTAGGAAATGATTGTACATGTGAGGTGGTATACAAGTGATGTGTCACAGACCATGGAGGACTTTTCAAGTGGTAAAGATGATGAGAGAGAAGGTGTGGTGAATTTATCCACTAAGTCACATGGTATGCCTTTTGCTTTTGCACATGGGTGAATGTGAGGTGTTATTCTTGAGGGTTGACTCTTGATGCATGTGGGGATCCTTAGTTGAAGTCAAAAAGTGATTGAGGAATATTTTAACTTTTGTCTATGCACATGGAAGTGGGTACATTGACCACTATTATTTATTGGAGTCACATTTGAAGTGGGGCATAGCATTTTGGAATCACATGGAAGAGGTCAAGGGGAATCATGAAGATGCCATTCAACTTTTGACCCTTACACATGGTTTCAAGCATGACACTATTGATTAATATGGTCCATAAGAGAGTGTGGTACATTTTATTATGTCTCCTTATTGTCTATATTCTCTCCTCTCTTACATATATTTTATCTAAGTAAAGGATGCATTCCTTTGTATTTGAGAAGAGTTTAAGACTTGTTAGTCTTTGTATCAAAGCTTTTAATCTTGGATTAGATTTGTATTATGTTATTGTAAGCATGTTGTAATCTTGTTTTAATTCAAGACAATAAGGATGTTGTGAGAGATATGAGAGCTATGAATGATAAATTGTTGTCATAGGATTAATTCTCCAATTTTTGCTACAAATATAATGGTTGAATAATTTATCTGTAGATGTAGCCATTTAGTGAACCACTTTAAATCCTTATCTTATGGTTTTCATGGATTTTCAATTTATGAAATTTTTATTTATATTTGTACATAGATTACCTCTTTTCAACTTTGTGAATATTTCTATGTTGTCATATTATAAGTAATATTTTCATAGTCAGATGCCTACATTGATGCAAATGTCTTATACTAATACAAGTGTCCAATGCCCTAAAGTCATCCAATTTGAAAATGAAATGTATTCCTATGGTTATCCTAATTAGTTTGATACAAGATATTTGCTGAAGGGATTTGGTATAAATATATGATCACCCCTCATCCATTCCTAATGTAGGATAGACCTAGAAAAGACCAAGTCAACTTTACCGAAAGAAATCGATCAAGAACTCAAATGGGTAAATCTTCCCTATTTTATCCTATTTCCATATCAGTCATAGGGAAAACATATTTATAGGTCTGAAGTACTAAAGGAGCATTCTATGAGCCACATTTACCAAGTCACAAGATATTTCATTGTTTTACTTAATTATTACACATTGCATGATTCACACATAAGTCAACATGTAGGGGATAATTACATAAGTTTGAGGCCTTATTTAAAGTAATGGATATATAGGTAGTGCTCATTAAAAAAAGGTCTTTGGAGAAGCTTGATACCATGTGCCCACTAACCCATTTTTCCATAGGCACTATGAATTTGAAGAAAAAGGCTTTTATAAATTTATAAAGAGTGATAGTCCATAACCCGGATTTGAATACAATAGAGTGAAGGCAACATAAACCCAAAAAGCATCCAAGTAATTACATCTAGTTTCAAAAGATATTTCATACTGGACACCTACATATAAGTTATACAATAACATTGGCACAACCATCCCAGGTTGATTCAAGTGTTTTTGGCTATAGAATTATAATTTATAGAATCAGGTGACTGATCCAGAATCCAAATCTAGTCTAGTTTCTACTTATTCTAGATCCATATCTACATTATCACCAGAACCAACCAAGTATATTATTTTTGTTATCATTATAATATATAGTATAGATGTAATTTCTATCTTTAACATCTCATCATAGTAAATTCACTATATGTTCTATTTGAGATTCACAAACAATTGGCCTACTTTAGAGCTAGTTTACTATCCTTGTGCCCTAGGCTATCTCTTACCCTTTTAGCCCTAGATTCCCCACATCTACATTTTTAGTGATAAATAATATGTTTCTATCTATGCCATGATCATATCATTATTATTCCCATTTTATATTCCTCAAATTTGTATTTTAACCTATCCATCCTATCTCGCTTATCCATTTTAGTTCCCTCATTTCCTATTAAATCAACCCAATCTAATGTAGTCTATTTTACACATTCCCCCTCTAGTTATTTTATCAAATTTTATGATGTCATTATGATATATTATTTTGGAATTTATTTTATTTCATATTGGTTGATGTAGTTCGATGTTAGTCATCTCTTTTCAATAATAACAGATCGGGTTGAAACTACCAGCTTAGTTTTTAGGGTGTGTTTTGGTAGTTTATCACTATAAACAAGTCATATTTCACTCCAAACATATCATACACACTTTATTTTCTTTGCTTCCACTTTCACATGTTCCCTAATTCACATTTAGATCAGTTAAATCTAGAATATTGTCTTGAAAGAATATTATCTTATGGAAGTAGTCAAGATTTTATAAAAGGTCATTTTGTTGTCTTAGAGCCTATTTTTCCATCCTTTGAGGTCTTCACATCCACAAAAATATCTTGAAAATAACCATTGGCCTAGGGGAGATTTAGGCTCCATGGATCCACATCAAGATAAGCATTTATAACCTTAACTCTTTCCTTTATTTCATTTAGTAGATAGATGTTTATTTTTATTATTAATAATGGTAAAAAAGGGTTTTAGAAAGGGGCCATACCATTTACAATGGGAATACAAGCATGGTCATAAGACACACACACACACACACACACACAGATATATATATATGTATATATATATATGTATATGTATATATATATATATATATATGTATATATATATGTATTTATGTATGTATGTATATATATGTGTGTGTATATGTGTGTGTGTGTGTGTGTGTATACATATACATATATATATATATATATATATGTATATATATGTGTATATATATGTGTGTGTATATATATACACCTATATATACATACATATGCATATATATATATATATGTATATATGTATGTATGTATATATATATGTATGTATATATATGTGTGTGTGTGTATATATATATATATACATATACATATACATATATATATATGTGTGTGTATATATATATGTATATATATGTGTGTGTGTATATATATATATATACACCTATACATACATACATACATACATACATACATACATACATATATATATATATATATATATATATATATATGTTTATATATGTCTATATATATATATATAATACACCTACAAAAGAAAGTAAAAAACCACAAAAAACTACAATAGTAGCAAAAAAATAGCTAAAAATAGGAAAAAATAATGAGAGTGACCTAGCACCTAATACATTTCCAGCCATAAAAAACTTCACTCCATCTCTCTATCATCTTATTGATAGTGAAATCCATGTTGTGCATAATCTAAGGATTGAAATCTCTATCCACTGCTAGGCTCTTACTCTTCATATCTGAACTAGTGGTATCATCTTCTTCATTTTTCCTATTAATAGGAAAATTTAGGCCATCCATAATATTAATTTAATTTTACATGGTCACACAAATAAATTTTATAATATTATTGATATTTTACCTAATCTTGTCATTTTGTCTTTCAATGATCTCAACTTTATCATTAAGCTCGTTAACATAGTTCTTAAATTCTTGCACATTAACCTTAGAAAAAAACTCCCCCTACTTTGATTAATGTTATTGACTAACTCCTCAAGCCTCATGTGATCCTTAATTAACCAATGAAGAAAGGCCTTATGTAGCTCAAATTCCTCTCCAATTTGATCCAGCCTAGCCTACTCCTTAAGGTTATTTGTAAAAGCTTCAAAATATAATTGAAATTTATCCTTACCTTTGTAACGTCAAAATTAGCATTCATCATGGCATTTATGACCCCTTATCTAAGAATTTATAGGCCTTTAACCACCTCATTTATTTTATCTTTGTTCCCTCTCATAGAAACATTTTTAGCATCCTCACAACACATATCATTATTTTGGTTATCCCAACGATTCATCTTAGAATCCATAACTTATCATCCTCATGACTACCCAAAACCTCAAGGAATTCAATGTTAGACTCATGATATATAAGAATCCTATCCTATTCCATGGAATTTCACATACCCTATTTAACCTTATAATTAATATGCAAATTCCTATTTAAACCCCCCATAGTCTTATTACCTCTATCTACTACATGTTGACAAAGAGGCCTAGTAGTAACATAATTGAAAAAATTATTAATCAAAGATATAACTACCTAATGTAATGGTAACTTCTTTATGCCCTTATTCACATCCATTACTGAACATTTTAGTGAATGTAAAATATAAACAGGAAAACTAGTAGGGAATTTATATCTAAAATAATTAAGAATAGGAAAATGGTAGTAATGAAAAACCATAAACCTTCCCTCAATAGTAGCATACCTCATTATCTTCTTAGCCACTTCATCATATATATGTTCAAAATCCTCCCTCAAGTATCTCCCTTAATAGGTGGCTAATTCGTATTTATCCAATAGAATTTTTTCCACTTTAGGCTTATCCTTAGTTGATCTGATGTAGTTTGTCTCTTCAATATTCAGACTAGTGAATTTTTTAATCAAACACTATAATATCTCCACAAACACATTCTTAATCTCCATAATCCACTCATTCCAACTAGTTATGAATTTTTTATATGAATGTTGGTCAAATCCTTCAACCCTATCAATGAAACTGGTAAGAACACTAGTGTGCATGATCTCCTAAAACTCTAGGTTATACCTTAACTCATCTACCAACATTGGCTCAACCCTCTGTAAGCCTTCCCCATCTTGAATAGAATAAAGTAGTTACTAGAGTTTGATAAACCAATATTAGAATACAAATCCCACATGAGGAGATAAATAATTAAGGACCTTTCCTTACCTCAACATAAAATACCACACCTCATATCCTAATTATGAAAGTTACCATTTATAAGGTGTTATGGCATGAATGAATAACATATTAGAAATTATTACTTCCCTTTATTCACATATAAACCCCAAAAAAGGAAATCCTATAAACATAAACCCTCTAACTCCACCCTAAAATATTAAAAATAGCCATAGTAAGAGATTAAAATAGAAACATAAATATCATACAAAGACTCTTCTCTTCTAAGGAAAATAACATCATCTAGTAATTCATCACCTTTATGATAAATATTGAATAGAGAAACTATCAAACCACTATTATATAACATATCAGATACCTAATTTCCCTCCATATAGACATGATGAAAACTAACATTTAGAAAGGAATTAGCAATATCAAGGATTCTTTAATGATATGGCTAATAATCCAACTTGCTTTATTAATATTTTTAAGATAATTTATAATGTTAAGGTAATCCCCCTAATCACCAATTTATTTATACCAAAATCCCTAGCCAATTTCACTCCCCAAAAAATATCCAAATATTTTACTAAGTCATTAGTCTAATAGTTCATACTTCCCTCATAGGTTTCCACCATCTACCCTTTTTCATCTCTCAGAACTCTACCACCTCCTAACATGCCTAGATTGCCTTTTGAATCTCCATCAAAATTTAGTTTAACCCACCCAAATTAAGGGAAAATCCACTTAAAAATTTTATTGACTTCCAATCTAGGGTCTACATATATTATTCTCAAAAGATAACTACTAGTTTTGATCTATTTTCTCCTCTAAAGGTGAAAAATTATGATTCTTCCAATAGTTAATACTTGTGATATTCTCAATGATAATATAAACAATCCTAATATCCAATCTCTTTATTGAAATCTTTAGATCCTTAAAAATCCCATTATTATGTTCTTTCTAAACCCCCCAAAGAATGTGGGGAAAATACAAGGACAAAAGTATCTTAATCTCTTGGTTTAAAAAGGGAGGATTCTAAACAATACAAAAAAGTAACAAAGTATATGGGTGATTCCAACACATTTGTAACCTCCAAAAAAAAATTACACACACCAGAAACACAAATGAACACTCAATCATAAGATGAAAACTCAATTCATTATCAACTTCACAAAGAGGGCATTTACTAACAAAGACCAATTATCTCTTTCTTATGTTATCCATAGTAAGGATCTTATTATGGATATAAAACTAGAAAAATATATTTATTTTGGGTATTAGATATTTATCCCAAACTCTAGCTCAAGGGATTCTATCAAGTATAGGAGCTATCAAATTATTTTATCCTAATCTAAAATTATAATTATTGTATACACATAATATTTTCAAATTTTATCAATTACTAATGTTTTCTCTCTTTCAATAACCCATCGAGTCTCAATGTCTCTGAGTGCACACCTTAAGGGTATACTGGGAAAGGGGTGGGCAAACCATTGGTGCTTCATAGGATTGTTGTTGATTTAATATCACTTGATATCAATCCAACCATCTCCCAAAACATTCTCCTAAGCATTACCTCCTCTTTTTCACCCTCCTCTATTCATTTTCTACCTTCATTATCCCTTCCATATCCTAAAATATTTTTTCATGGTTTAGAATACAATGTCATTTCCATCAACCCTATACTCTAATTGACAAAATTAATTTTGCGTATAGGTCAACCCATGGATGACCTAGACCAATACCTAATTTGTATTTTTTAATAATAATACATAGTCAATTGGGTTGACCCTATCGACTAAAATTTTGGAAAGGATTATGGTTAGCTTCAGATATATAAGCACATTCATTTCACCATTTTTAGAGAGAAAACAAGAGTTAATTATTTATTGTTGCTTCTTTATCTTGTATTCTTCCATTCTACTTGAGGAGTTATATCTTAGGGTTTACACTTGGAAAATAATCTTGTCTTGTGTAAAAGTATTGGATGATTTGGCCTTTCTTAGTAATCCTTGAAAACCACAAATACCTCTTGTGAAACACCTTTGGCCAAGGTAGAGATTGAGTCTCGATGGTTTCATCTTCAAGATAAGTATCTCTAACTTTTTTTTCTCTCTTTTAGTAGATATAAGTAACATAAGTAATGGATTTTGAATACATTTATCTCTCCATAGATTAGGGTTTTACCTATACATAAATTAATATGGGTTCTCTTATGACTATTTAATTTTATGTTTACTAACGTCACTTTGTGCCACAAAATTTTTTTAGCACTATATTAGATTTTACTTTATTTTTCATTTACTTTGTGAATATGAAAACATAGGACTTGGTTAGGATTATTGCATAGTTTTGTTTGATTGGAGGTTTTAAAACCCTCCTTAGTGATATTATTATGGTAAGAGATCCCTTTCTTAGGTATAGAAAATCCATTTTATTCATGGCCCTAAATATCTAACATATCAACAATTAGAAGTGTAAGTAGGATTTATCTTCTTTAATCTAGGATTGATTTATAGCTCAATTTAATTTCCCTTTGCATACATTCTATTGAACCCAATGTGAATTTAACCCTTGAAGGTTTTCTTTCACATGATCATTTTTGTCATCATATCATATTTTTTATATTTGTATCAAAATACTTGGTATAATTATAAATTTATGTACATAGTTTTAACACACATTCACTTCAAAATGATGATGTTCTATCTATGTAGGTATTCACCAATTATAGTCTACTATATCAAGCAGTTTGATATAGTATTCTTCTTTAAGTTTAGAATAGCATACATATTCAAACTAGTCAACTCTATCTATTATTTTCTTCTATCAACATAGAGGTTGACAAACATAGTTAAATAGGTTGACTTTATTTATATTTCTTTATCAACATATAGGGTTTTACACACTTTATCGACCCAGTTAGTAGAATTTAAAAGCAACATTTGAGTATCATAGTATAAAAATTTTCAAGCTAAAACATCTTCAAACTCACTAAGGTTCCTTTATTTTCTCTCTGTCATTTTAGTTCTTCCTTGAGTACTATTTTTCACAATTTTTTAGTCTATAAAATTAACCCTATAGCTAACTAGGTCAACTTGGTCAACTTAGATCTATGTTTATCTTCTATCTAAGAGACATAGTCGACCTATTCAACTTCATTCTTAAATATGTTACTTCTATAAAACAATAGTGACCCAGTCGACTCTAATTTTTACTATTTGTATATAGTTTCACCTAAATCAAATATGTACTATTATAGATCAAGTAATTAACATCTATTTGCTAGTAATTAATTCACCTTTCCTTTTTCAATTGTTTACATGATTAGAGTAACTCACATAACATAAATAGGTGGTTTCTCAGAGTACCATTTTAGTTAAACTATTTTAATCTTTTAAAAACACTACCAAATCACTTTACATTCAAAAAATATTAAACATTTATATCCCCAAGGCCTAACTACTTGGATTTCATCACCAAGGGGGAAGCTGACTTAGTTTTCTAGCTAAGTATAAATACATGATTGATGGTATATTCTGGTAAAACACATGACACCATTATTGCTTTGGGATTATGAATTGTGGGGGTAGGCCCCAATCCAAAGCTAGTACCATCACAATATAGATCCTTTTTAACCCAAACATCTTGAAACCAACCTTAGATTTTTTTCTAGTTCCTATTACATCCAAATTTCTTATCACATAAAAATTACACTTTCTTATAACTTAATAACACTTAGGATGACCAACTAGTTAGCATTTACTTTTTAATTACTACTTTCTCTTTGATAATTGTGTGTTGTATTATAAACCTTTCATTGGCCAATATTAGTATAAGGTTTGTGATGTGTGTTACAATTGGATTTGTCACATTGATCCAATTGTTTAACTTCTTTATTTTATCTTGATTCAAATCATTTTTCAAAATTTAACCCTATTTTAGCACATTATTGTTCTGGTTGATAAAGTCTCTTATAGACTATTTTTCACCATCTTGTCTGTAATACATAGTCGACCTGCATGAATTTGTATCCTTATCTCTCTATTATATCCCTTATTTAGTAGTACACTATCAACCCATATGACTATGTACTCTTTCTAACCTATGTCTAAGCATTACTCTATCAACTCTATTCTTGTTTCCCTACTATATTCCTTATTTATCAAACTTTGTTCCTTGTTTATCTAACTTTATTCCTTGTCTAGCCAACCCTATCCCTAATTTTCCTTCTTCTTTCTTAATCTCTCTTTCTCTCATCAAACATCATGAAATCCCTTATTAGAATCTTCTTGGATAACTTGAATCCATTTAGACACTATATGGGGTGCTTTTTTATTCCTTTCTTCACCTCCCAAAAGAATTCTCTCTTGGATTACTTTTCCTCCTCCCTCATCTTTTGATTTCAACATGGTTTAAATTACACCACAAGGTGATATTTTTTTATTAGATCCTTTCCATACCTATCAAGATAATTACCATATTCAGTAATCTCATCAAAATTTAGAGGTAATTGACACAAGTATATCCAATAACCCCACAAGTAATCCATCACCTAACAAACCTCCCCCTAATCCAAATTTAGAGAGTCCTCCTACAAACACCAACCCACCAATTGATAAAACCCAAATTATTTAAATATAGTGCAATAAAAAAACATAATTTTAACATCTAACACATCACAAATGATGAAACTACAACATCATTTGATCTACATGGATAATCAACCTCCCATTGTTCTCCCTCAAATTAATAAAAATTCATCCCTCCACCTCTTAGAGATGTCATAGGGAATGTCATCCCTCAACATATCATGAATAATAAGATGTTATAACACATCCAAAATGATACTTTATCCCCTTTCATTATTTCTATTTATATTGGTAACATATATCCAACTATTAAGTATGATGGGACTAAAGACCCTGCATATTTTCTTAAGGCATTTGTAAATCTTATAAGGAGTGGATCCAAACTAATAATTTTAACACAATAAAACTTCTAGTTATAAATTTCACTAGTGATGTATTAGAATGGTATAATAAACTTCCCCAAAATTCCATATGGAACTCTAGGATTTAGTCAATCTTCTAGTTAAGAGTTTCAACATAATTACCTTCCCACAAATTGTCTTAGCCATTTTATCAGTGCTAAGCAATCTCCCACTGAATCAACTCATGATTTTATCAATTTATGGAAATATTTGGCTCACAAGGATGATAATAAAATGACTAATGACAAATTTTTAAAACTCTTTATAATCACATTAAATCTTTTTAATTCATTATAATGTTTGAACTTTCACTCCTTAAATGCTCAATGAAGCTCTTGACCAAGCCAAGCATTAATACTTCTTAATGAAATTGTTTGAACCTAATACCAAAATCATTAAAGGATATTTTTAACATTTAACTAATGTGATAACCACCAATCCTCCTCTAACTAATCTAGGAATTACCAAAGGTGACAATCCTCATCTTCTCACACATCATTAACTATACAACAAAATAAAAAATTCTTAACATAATCTAAACCATTTACTTATCCCAATAATCATCCTAAATGGTATGAACCTAATAAATTTTTTTGGTTCCACACCAACATCAGTTTCTCCCATGAAACATGTAGAGGGATCACAAATTATTTTATTTATTATATGCTTGGTGATTCAACTCCATCATCATTATTATAATCATAGTTCTCAAAAATGACAACCTCCCAAAGATGATTCTTTTAAAAACCAAAAATATTTTTCCACATCTAACTCTCAGCAAACAAAAAAGGATGTTTGTGCCATTGACATCAACTATGAAAAATATTACAACAATTCTCAATATTTCAACATGGTTAAGGTCAATTATTGACATAAACCATCCCATAAATATCCTATCACTAACCTAAGAGACCATCTTTGAAAGAGAAAATCCTCAAATATACTACAACTACTCACCTAGATTTGGAAAACAATGAGGAATCATCTCCTCCTTATGAACCCCCAACCATTTCTCTTCTTCCAAAATCTAATTTACCTTCTAAGTGTTGTGTCATTTCTTCTTTCAAAACCCATTGGAACTTATTATAAGAACTCAAATCCATGCCTTGTAAAATTCCTCTTATGGAGTTAGTTTACACCTCTCCTTATCATCTTAAGTTCCTCATGTAACAATTGAAAGAAGTTGAATATCCATATTCTCTAAAATAGGAATCATCTTCTCATGAGCCTCAACTAACCAAAGTGCATACCATTGAATCCATTTGTCCTTATTTGAAACCCTCTATAGAGTTCCTCAAAGAAGACATGATTAATGATGAGATCTTATTTTGAGCCAATAATCCACCTCTATTCATTAAAATAACAATTGATACCACCCTCATTCATAAATTACTAGTAGATGAAGGCTACGATATTAATGTGACATCTTTTTGACTCAGCCTAAAACTTGGTTATAATAAAGATCATCTTAAACAAACTCACTTAACATGTTATGGATTTGATAAATCTAATAAAAATCCACTTGGTTGCATTTAGATACCTCTTATAATTAGACCTAGGACTATATGAAATAAGCTTTTGATCCTCAATTTACCATTATCTTAAAGCATACTCTTAGGATGCCCATGGACTCATAGAATGAGGGATATCACCTCTTTTGGTAGCTAATGTATCAAATTCCTTCATAATGACAAAATTTATAAAAATGAGGTTGATCCTAACCCTTGGAGTATTCAACTCCCAAATCTCAATATCAAATTCTGACCATTACAATGATCAATAGTTCACCCTTAATCAAATTTATCAACATGAATCTAGATTTACATATCACTCTTCCTGATTTAGATATCAATGAGCATACTAATTTTCAAAATACCTATAACACTACCAAGCTACCTCTTTACATCTCAAAGGGGATTCCTCTTTATTTTTTCCTTGTGATCACACCATCCCTCTCATAGACTATATCACTAATTTCCCCCTCTATGCAATGATTAGGAAGCCTCTTACATAGAAGATAACTTCACATGTAATGATTATGGAGTGGCTAAAATTATTCTAAGATCCTTTAATCAAGTCTCCACATAAATTCATGATTTAGGCATCTCCCCTTATAAATTTCCCCCTAAATCTCAAGCATGTACAATTTCTCTAACCTATGATGATAATTACATCATGGCCTATGCTCAATCTAAATACTTAGATGTACAACATTATAAAAAAACTCTAAATCAAATACATGTTTTCAATTGTGATGTTCATACCATTTCCACTAGTTTTGAATTAGTACCTGAAGGTCATTTACCTACTTCTAATTCTCCACTTATTGATACTCCTCAGGTGGTAGAATAAATATTACCTTCCAAACATCTATAAATTCATCTATCTTATACTATTCCTACCAAACCAATCATTTTATCTAGCACTCCCTATTAGCAATACTACCAATAAACCAATTACACCAGATCAACCTTCTTCCCCTACTCCACCTACTCCTGAGATCACATTAGATTACAAGTCCATATATGTATGTCAAATACATTTTGAATATGATCACCATGGTAATAAAATTATTGATCTTGAAGAAGATGTTAAGTATTATGGTCCTCTTCTCACTTGCATAGCAATGAAGCTATTCTTGAATTGATCCATGCCTAAGAACCTCAACTCCCTTGATAACACCATAAACTTGGGAATTTCAAGTAAAAATCCCCTCATTTTAACAACTTCATCTCTATAATTTATCCTAAAATAAATCTCATTTCCTCTCTACCTAACACACCATATCATTTCCAAGACAAAAATGCTATACTTATTGAGGAAACTACCAAAATCAAATATAGTACCCTTCATTCCCTCAACTAATAACAATCTCTAGAAAACTTACACCAACTGAGAATAATAAATTTAGCTTATTTTTTGATAAATATTGTGAGATTTTCACTTGGTCCTATGAGGGCATGCTTGGCATTGATATTAGCATCATGGTGCATAATATCATCACCTATCCTAATGTTAACCCATGTGACAAAACCAATAGAAATTTCCAATAATTTTCTAATTTATTCCATAAATAAAGCATTAAAATTATTAATTACAAATTTATCAAGCCTTTTAACTATTCAAAATTGGTTTCAAACATTATCCTTGTTTAGAATAAAGTCATCATGGTCATCTATATTTGAATCAATTTTTGCAACCTCAATCTTGCTTTCTCAAGGACAACTTCCCTTTACCTTCCATAGATTCCATCATCAATTCCACTATTGGCTATGTTGGTTATGAAATGTTTTACCTTATGGATGGTTTATCAGGTTACAATCAAATTCACATTTTCTACAAAGATCAAGATCAGACAATTTTCACCATAGAATGGGGCACCTATTATTACATTAAAATTCCCTTCAGCCTAAAAAATGTTGGTGTTACCTATTAGTGGGACATGACCCAAATTTTCCATTACCTTATCCATAATATTATGGAAATCTCTGTGGATAACCTCATTGCCAAGTCTAAACTCTATAAAATTCATCTATTTGATATTTTTATCATCTTGGATCACCTCATCAAATACAAAATTAGACTAAATCTCTACATATTTGTATTTGGAGTGACATCTCAAAAATTGTTAGGGTTCTTAGTCCCTCTTCATGGCATTGATGTCAATCTCACCAAGATCAACACTATTTTCAACATGCCTATCCCTCATTCCATTCCTAATATTCACACTTACCTTGGCAAACTTGGGGAAATAAGATGATTTATCCATAAAATGGATTATTGTATCCTTCTTTTAATTCTCTTTTAAATAAAGGTAATACCCTCAAATGGATGGATCATTGTCAAAAAGAATTTGACAATATGAAATAATATTTTCTTCACCCACCCACTCTTCTTCCACCTTCTAATGATAATCCTTTAATATTATATACTTATTCCACACCAATATCAATTAGGGAAATTCTTTCCCAATAAGATGATACCAAAAGAGAATATACCATCTATTATATCAGTTGATGCCTCATCAACTATGAAAAATGTTATACAAAAGTAGAACATGATTTCCTCACCATATATTTTGTAATTGAAAAGATCCAACATTATATGCTTTATCAAAGAACTTACATTATCATCCATTCTGATCCTCTTTATCACTTCTTTTCCAAAGATTTTATTCTAGGATTTAGAATTAGCAAGTGGATGGTCTTTATGGAATTTTATATTTGTATTATTATGTTAAAATTTGTCAAAGGATAAATCATTACTGACCAACTCATAGTATCTCCCATACCAACTACCAACCACCTTCAGGATAGTCTTCCCAACAACAACATCCTCTATCTTGAAGGTCTTAATCAAGATATATCTCTTAAAGATTACTTTCATAGTTTCATTATTTATCTTAAAGAAATCGATCTATAAGATTAATATATCCTCCCTAATACTACTAAATATAAAGTAATCATTGAAGACCTTCCTAAAATTAATGTCAATTTACATGAAGATACTTGGACCCTTTATTATAATGGTGTAAAATGTCTTCAATGAGATAAGATATGTTGAATTCACACTAATCCTCTTGATAAAATTATGCTTTTAGAATTTTTCCTTACATATGATGTCACTAACAACATGGAAAAATATGAATCCTTAATCCTAGGCATGAGAGTGGCACTTGATTTAGACATTGCATATCTGCATGGTTTGGGTGACTCCAAACTCATCTACTGATAGGTTAATAGTGATTATCAATGAAAAATAAAAAATATAATTGCTTATCATCAAATATACACTACCCTTTCCAAATAACTTGCTTCTTTTACCATTGAACCCATCCCTCGAGATCAAAAGTCTATCACTAATTCACCTGTTTCTTCAACATCTTTATTTCATCTACACTAAATTATTACTGATCATACCTTTTTTATCCCAAAAATAAATTACCCATATTCCATTAAACCATAATATAAACTTATCTACCACATTGAGGATGTTACCATTTGATAAAAATTATGGTATAAATATATCATTCAATTCCTTGAACACCAAACCTATCTTCCAAACACCAATTCTCATAAAAAAACTCACATTTATGAAAAGGATTTCAATATGTATTTTGATATAAAATAATTTATTATCACAATTATTAAGGTACCCTAATTTGTTATGTTATGAAATAACAAGTTCTTCCTCTCCTTAAATAAGCATATGGGGGAATTTACATTTGTCACTATAGTGGACATGTTATATCCAACAAATGCTTATGTATGGGTTAATTTTGACCCACTCTTAAAAAGGATGTCATTAAGTTCTCTAAAAGGTGTAGTCCCTATAAAATTCATGGTGATCTAATCCATTCACCTACAATTAAGCTTAAAACTATTGAGTCTCCATAGCCATTCTCAATGTGGGGATTAGATCTCATAGGAAAACTACCTAGATCATATGATGGGCATGTATTTATCATCACATATACCAAGTATTTTACCAAATGGGTCAAATCCATTCCCCTCATCAATTTCATTAGAACCACCATTGATAAATTCATAATAAATCATATAATTTTCCACTCTAGCATTCTGCATACTATCCTTTCAGATAATGGTGGTAATTTTAAAAATAAATACATTAAATAGTTATTTGTTAAGTTCAAAATCAATCACAAATTTTCCATGCCTTGTCATACCTAATGTAATGGCATATATAAGGCTACTAATAAAATCCTTAATAATATTCTATTAAATATAAGTTTTGATACTCACATAGATTGGCATCTTCATCTATAACCCTCTATTTGGGCCTATTGTACTAGCATATGCACTACCACTGGGGAAACACCATTTCTCTAGTTTATGGTTCTAAATCAGTCTTCCCATTAGAATCTGAGCTTCCCTCTATCCATATATCTATTCATGTTATCATACTTGATGAACAATTATGTGGAGTTCACCTTCATGTTCTTAATCTTCTTAATAAACACCATCTTTCCACTCTATAACACAATCACCAATACAAGGTTTGCATTAAAAAACAACATAATAAAAGTGTTAAAGTTAAAAGAAATTAATATTGATGATATTATCCTTAAATTAGATTACACACATGACAAAGAAGGTAAATATGCCAAAAAATGGTGGGGGCCTTATTTAGTTAAAGACATACTTTGTCCTATCACCTATTTTATTCAAACTAATGAAGGCCATATTTTCAAAGAGCTCACTAATGAGTAATTTTTATAAAATTAATTTGCCTAAATATTTCCTTTCTTGTAATGATTTCTATATGCTATCCTTATAACAATTTTTGTAGGATATCTATATGAGTCTCACCCTCTACAACAGTTCTCTTTTTCTCACAAGCCTTAGTTCCTTATTTTTGGTCCTTTGGTTTTCCTTTTTCTCATGAGTTGCATTATAAAACCACACCTAGTATTCCTCATGATTTACTTTTTTCTAACTATTTCTTTATTTTTCCAATCATTTTTGCACCCATTGGGTTTTCCCTTTATGAGTTGTAGTGTAAGACCATGGATAAGACCTAGCCTTCCTCATAAATACCATCTTTACCACTCTATTTTTCACATTATTTGTGTACTATATTGGGTTTCTCTTTTATGAGTTACAATGTAAGACCATGGGTAGGACCAGGACTTCCTTATAAAATCACCATCATTAATTTAATATTCCTTCTCTAGATTGTTTAACAATGGTTACAAGTTTTTGATCCTTTATTTTTAGCTTTTGCTTCTTTTATAGATAAAATTTTCAAAACAATAAGGTGTTATCATGTTTTACTACACTTCCCTCATTCTTATGATAAAGAATCACACTTCAATGTCATTGTATCCCTTTTTCACCATTGTCACATTTTTTTACGATATGAAGTAATTAAAATTATTACATGTTGGTTTCTCTTGATTTATTTTCCTTTCATTCCAAATTGGATTAACCAAGGTCAAATTCAAGATAACACTCATATTTTACTTAAATTAATGAGACTCTTAGACACCATGCTCTCTAAGTTCTCTTTTTTAGCAACCAAGTCCAAAGTCTTTAGATGGTTTTCATCTTTAGAACCTATGTTTAGTTTTTTGAATCCATATAGAGGAGGAATAGAAAAAGCCATTAAAAAGGTTAAAAGACAAATAATTTAAAACAAAAGGCAATGATATAAAAGGCAACATACAAATTCAAAAGTCAAAATCATACCAAAAGACATTATTAATAGCACATCTCCTATCTTTAATTAAATCTAAAACTCCACATTTAGCCTCATGATAGAGCTGAGATGCATTGGGGTGTGGTAGGCTAGTAGATTAGAATAAGATAATTTAAAAAATATATGGTGCTCCCTACTTTCTCATGCAAGTACCCAATCTTCATAGTAGACCGATGGCTCTATAAGGGGTATTGAAGAATGGGGAACATGTTATGGGAAGGAAGGTCTATTTTAATTTTCATGCATATATCCTTCATGGGATGATATACATACTTAAATTATTGACCTAATATTTGTGTGGTTAGGAGAACTTCTTTATATTCCTTAATGTAAAAATTCCTCTTAGTTTGATAAATTTAATTTGAGTGTCTTGACTTAGATAAAGAGTTTCTTTACCTTGGTGTTTACTTCATTTTCCTCTCTACCCATTTCACTTCCCCCCTTGATAGGCAAGTGTGATTCTAAATCTATTTTCCCATTTCTCTATTTCCTTTTCTTCACATTTTAAAACCATGATAAAACTACTTTGTTTCAATTTTATCTATTCTTAGAACAAAATAACATGTTTGAGTGACTATGGATTCTTTTATTTATACCATGAATCTATATTTATAGACATGTATTTATTTATTTTACTATTTTCCATTGTTGTATTACTTTTTTTCAAACAACGATGTCCATTTCTAATTTCATGTTCTTTTTCCATTATTGAGTGAGGTTGGATTGTCACTTCTCACTCACCAATTTTGTTTTCCCTTTTATGCACTTTTTCCATCGATGTTTGAGTAAGGATTGTTACTACTCACTCATAAATGTTATTTTACCATTTTTATTATCCATATTTGTTTAATTAAGGATTGTTATTGATTTAACATTAATGTTTGATTACCATTTTTTTGACATGTATCATTTGTTTGATATGGTGAGTTTGCCTTTCTTACTTAAGGTTTACTTGTTTAAGTTTATTAGTCTTTAGTAGCCTTAACTTTTTGGTTACCTGATTTACTCTAAATTTTGACTTGATCAATTGGTCCTAACTTAGCATTTTTTACCTTCGCTTACCAAATTTATAAGTACATCTCATCTACATAGCATCAGTTATCTTGGATTTCCTGCATTTTTTTGTTTTTACTCTTTAGTTTTGTATCCTTAGGTTTGTTGAAATCAATCTCTATGCCTTCCATGATCAAAACTAAAAACATAATAGACAATCATATATAAATAAAGGTAATTCAATATATTCATAAATTAACTTTTTTAATTTTTTCATTTTCAATCATTTAATTTTAGTTATTTTATGCTTTAAAATACTATAATTTTTATAGCTTCAACATTGTGTGTTACTATGTTCTTTTCTTGAAGCACCGTCCCTTGTTACACCTATGTGACACATGATGAGCTATGAGTGGGGCATATGTATACACATAATATTTTAAAACTTTATCAATTTCTAGTGTTTTATCTCTTGTAGTAACCCATTGAGTCTTAATCTCTCTAAGTGCAAGCCTTAAGGGGTGAACTAGGAAAGGTATGGGTAGACCATTGGTGCTTCACATAATTTTTATCCCTTTACTACCACTTGATATAAATCCAAAAATCTCCTAAAAATATTCCCCTAAGATTTGCCTCCTACTTCTCACCCTCGTCTAGTCATTTTCTACCTTCATTAGCCCTTCCTTAGCTTAAAATCCTTTTTGACATTTTACAATACAATGTTGGTTCTATCGACCCTAAAATCTAATTAATAAAACTCAGTTAGTGTCTAAGTATTCCCTTGGACAATATAACAAGATATAATTTTTATTTGTTAATAATGATATAGATTCAATTGGGTCGACCCTATCAGTTAAACTTTTAGAAAGGATTAGGGTTAGATTCACCTATATAAACACATTCATTTGATGATTTTTAGAGAGAAAAAAAGAGTTAATTATTCATTTAAACTTCCTTAAAATATGATATTCCTCCATTATAATTGAGGAGTTATGGCTTAGGGTTTACACTTGGAGAATAATCTTATCTTATAGAAAAATCTGGGATGCTTTAGCTTTTCTTAGTGATCCTTGGAAACTACAACAACCTCTTGAACACCTTTAGCCAAGGGAGAGATTGAGTCTTGATGGGTTGATATTCATAGTAAATATCTATAAATTTTATCCTCTCTTTTGGTAGGTATAAGTAGCATAAGTAGTGGATTTTAAATATATTGCTCTCTCCATGCAGTAGAGTTTTACCTATACATAGCTTAATTAAGATTTTCTTATGAATATTTAATTTTTTGTTTACTAACCCCACTTTGTGTCACAATATTTGGTGAGAAATAGATTATAATTTACTTTATTTTTCATTTTCTTTGTGAATATGAAAACATAGGACCTAGTTAGAGTTATTTAAGAGTTTTACTTGACTAGAGGCTTTAGAACCCACTCGAGTGATATTTCTATGGTAAGAGATCCCTTGGATAGGTATAACATATCAGTCTTAGTAATAACCCCAAATATATAATGTATAAAAAATTGTAAGTGTAAGTAGGATTTCTCTTCTTCTATCTAGGTTTGATTTGTAGATTAGTTGCATTCTCTTTGCATATATTTTGGTGAATCTGATGTGAAACTAACCCTTGTAGGTTTTCTTTCATGCCATAATTTTTTGCCATCATATAATATTTTTATAAATTTTAAGTATTGTATCAAACTAGTTGGTATAGTTCTAAATTTTTCTATGAAATTTCAAAATAGAGTCACTTCAAAATGACTATATTCTATCTATGCAAGTCTTTGCTAATTATAGGTTACTAGATTGAGTAATTCAATATAGTATTATTCTTTAGGTCCATATTAGGATGCATATTCAAACCAATAAATTTTTTTAGCTATTTTATTTTAAAAACATATAGATCAAAAAACACATTTGAACATTTTGACTCTATTCATTATCTCTTTATCAGCATACAAGGTTTTGCAAACTTGGTCAAACTAGTCAACTTAGTTAGCAAAATTTGAAATTAGAATTTGTGCATCACAACATAAAAATTTGCAATCTAAAACATCTTAAATTCTACCAAGGTTCATTTCTTTTCTCTCTCTATCATTTTATTTCTTTCTTCCTTATTATTTTTCACAAGTTTGTTATCTATAAAACTATAACCTTATAGTTAACTAGGTTGAACTGGTCAACTTAGTTTTGTAGTCTATATTTTCTATAAGAGACATAGTCAACTTATTTGGCTTTGTTATTAAAGACCTTGATTTTTTATAGTATAAATGACCCTATAGACTTTGTTTTTTACCATTTACATACAGTGTCAAATGAATTAACTCTGTACTATTATAAATAAATGAATTAACATATATATGCTAGTAATTAATTCACCTTTAATTTTTAGTTATTTGCATGCTTAAAGTAACTCACATAACTTAAATAGATGGTTTTTTTAAAGTACCCTTTTATTTACACTATTTTAATCTTTTGTGCAAACCACCAAATCACTTTACATTAAAAATGCATTAAACATTTGTCTTCCCAAAGCATACCTACTTGGATTTCATCACCAAGTGAGAAGCCAACTTGGTTTTATGACTAAGTATAAATATATGGTTGATGGTATTTATTGAAAAATCACTTGACACTATTATCACTATGGGATTGTGAAGTGAGGGAGTATACCCCAATATCAAGCTAGTACCATCACCAATACATATCTCTTTTAGCCCAAATGTCTTGAAACCAACCTTAGATTCATTTCTAGTTTTTTATTACAACCAGATTTCCTATCACAGTAAAACTAAACTTTTTTATAATTTAATAACACATAAGATGACCAACTAGTTAGCATTTAATTTTTAGTTACTACCTACTTTTTGATCATTGTGTGTTGTATTAAAAAACCTGCATTGGCTAGTGTTAGTGTTAGGTTTATGTTGTGTGTTCCAATTAGATCAGTCACATTGACCCAATTATTTGTTCACTTGGTTTCATATTGATTCAAATTATTTTTCAAAATTTCCTCATATTTCATCACACTATCATTTAAGTTAATATAGTCTCTTATACACTATTTTTCACCTTTCTATCTATAGTACATAGTCAACCTATAAGATTATGTATCCTTATCTCTTTGTTATGTCCCTTATTTAGTAGTGCACTATCAACCCATATGACTATTTACTCTTTCTAGCCTATGTCTAAGTAGTACTTTATTAACCTAGTCAACTATGTACTTATTGGCTAACTAGTTTCCTTATTTGGTTGACTCTATTCCCTATTTGGCCAACTTTGTTCCTCATCTAGTTGACCATGTCCCTAATTTTCCTTATTGTTTCCTAATCTTTATTTCTCTCATCAAATATCATGAAATACCCTATCATAATCTTCTTATACAACTGAAATCCATTTAAATAGTGATATTTTCTTCCTTTCTTCATCTCCAAAGAGAATCCTCTCCCTTAGAGTAATTCTTCTCCTCCCTCATCTTTGGATTGCAACATGGTTAAAATTACACCACAACATGATATTGGTGGATGATATCCTTTCCATACCTATCAATATAATTCCCATCTTCAATAATATCATCACAATGTGGGGGAAATTAACATAAGTATATCCAAAAACCCATAGAAAATCCACCACCTAAAAACCCTCCCCCTAATCCTAATTTGGGGAGTCCTCCTACAAACACCAACCCACCAGTTTATACAACCCAAATTATTACATAGATGTTGAAATAAACAAACATAATGCAAACATATAACACCTCATAAATGATGAAACTACAACATCATTTGATCAACATGGATAATCAACCTCTTATTCTTATCCCTTAAAATAATTAAAATTTTATCCCTCCACCTCTTAGTGATGCCACGATGAAGGCTATCCCTCAACCTATCATGAATAATAAGATGCTCCAACACATTCAAAATGAGCTTTTATCCCCTTTCATTTTTTTATATTTATATTGGTAACATATATCCAACTATTAAGTATGATGGGACTAAAGACCATGCATCTTTTCTTAAGGCATTTGGAAATATTTATAAGGAGTGGATCCAAACTAATACTTTTGCCACAACTAAAATTATATTTATAACATTCACTGGTGATGTATTAGAATGGTAAAATCAACTTCCCCAATATTCCATATGGAAACTCAACGATTTATTGAATCTTATAGTTAAAGAGTTTAAACACAATTATCTTTCTAAAACTTATCTTAGTCATTTTATCAATGCTAAGTAATCTCCCACTAAATCAGCTCATGATTTTATCAAGCGATGGAAATATTTGACTCACAAGGTTGATCATAACATTATGGATGATAACTTATTTAAAATATTTATATCTAAATTAACTCTTTCACTTCAATAAAAGGGTCAAAATTTTACTCCTTAAATGCTCAATGAAGCTATTTACCATGCCAAGCATCAAGACTTATTAATGAAATAGTTTAAACCTAATGGAAAAATCATTAAATGATATTTTTAACTTTCAAATAATGTGATAACTATAAATACTCCTTCAACCAAGCTAAGAATTTCCAAAGCCAATAATCCCTCATCTTCTCACACACCATTAATTGTATAGTAAATGAAATAATTATTATCACCCTATAAACCATTTACTTATCCCAATAATCCTCTTAAATATATGACCCTAATCAATTTGGTTGGTTCCACATCATCATTAGTCACTCCCATGAAACATATAGAGGGTCATTTTGTTTTTATCTCCTATATGATTGGTGATTCATTTAATCATGAGGTCATGATTTAACTCCGCCATTAAGATTACAATCATGCCTCTCAAAAATGACAATCTCCCAAAGATTCTTCTTCTACCAACCAAAAATCATTTTTCATAACTAATTCTTAACAAACAACAAGGATTTTTATGCCATTAACACTGACTATGACCAATATTACAATAATTCTCAATATTTCAACACAACTAAGGTCAATTATCGATGTAAACTAGCCCACAAAGATCTTGTCACTAAACCTAAGAAACCACCTTTAGAAGATAAACTCCTCAAAGATACTACAACTACTCATCTAGATTCAAAAACTAATGAGGAATCATCTCTTCCTTTTGAATGCCCAACCACTTCTCTCATTCCAAAATCTAATTTATCTTCTAAGCCTCATACTATTTTTTCTTCCAAAACCCATTGGAACTTATTAAAATAACTCAATTACATGTCTTGAAAAATTCCTCTTATGGAATTAGTTCACACCTCTCCTTATTATCACGAGTTCCTCATGTAAAAAATTTGAAAAATTAAATAACCATCTTCTTTATAAGAGGAATCATATTCTCATTAGCCTTAACCAATCGAGGTTCATACCATTTAATCCATTTATCCTTATTCAAAAACCTCCATAGAGTTCCTCAAATAAGACATGATTAATGATGAGATCCTATTTCAATCCAATGAGCCACCTGTATTCATTAAAATATCCATTAATACCACCCTCATTCATAAATTACTAGTATATGAATGGTTCAGTATTAATGTGATATATTTGTGGCTCATACAACAACTTGGACATAATAAATATCATCTTCAATAAACTCACTTGACATGCCATGGATTTGACAAAATTAATCAAATGCCACTTGGTTGGATTTATCTCCCTCTTATGATTGGACCTAAGACTATATGAACTAAGATTATGGTCCATGACTTACCATTATCTTACAACATACTCCTAGGATACCCATGAACTCATAGAATGAGTGTTATAACCTCCTCTAGTGGCCAATGTATCAAGTTCTTTCATAATGGTAAAATGTATAAACATGAGGATGATCCCAACCCTTATAGTATTCAACTTCAAAATCCCAAATCTCAATATCAAATTCCCACCATTATAATGATCAATAGTGCTCCCTTACCCAAATTTGTCAAGATGAATCAAGATTTACATGTCATTCTTATTGATTTAGATGATGATAAGCCTAATTATTTTTAAAATACCTACAACATACTCTTTATTTATTTCCTTACATATTTAAGTGGATTCCCCTTTCTTTGTTTCTTTGTGATTTCATAATCCCTTTCATAGATGAGATCACTAATCCCCCCTCCATATAATGATTATAAATCCTCTTAAATAAAATATGACTTAATGTGAAATGATTATGGAGTTACTAAATTATTTCAAGATCCTTTAATCATGTCTTCATGTAAATTTAGTAATTTAGGCATATCTCCTTCTAAAATTCTTACTGAATCTTAAGCATGTATAATTTTTACAACCTATGAGGATAATTACATCATGGACCAAGCTCAATCTAGAGACTTGGATGTATAACATTATCAAAAAATGCTAGCTCAAATACATGCTTTCAATCATGATGTTCATACCATTTCCACCAATTTTGAATTAACACCTAAAGGTCATGTACCTCCTTCTAATTATACACTTATTGATACTTATTAGGTGTTAAAATAAATATTACCTTTCAAACCTCTGGAATTTCCTTAATATTATACTATTCCTACAAAACTAATCATTCTATCCAACCCTTTCCCTATCAACACTACTACCAAGAGACCAATTACACTAGATCAACCTTATTCCCATACTCAACCTAATCCAAAGATCACATTAGATTCCAAGTCCATAGATTTACTTCAAATACAATTTTGAATATGATCACCATGGTAACAAAATTATTGATCTCATAGTAAATGTTGATTAGTATGGTCCTCTCCCCACTTTTCCAAGTGATAAAGCTATTCTTTAATTTCTCCATGCCCAAAAACCTTAATTCCATTAGAAACATCATAAAATTGGGAATTTCAAGTAAGAATACCCTCATTTCAACAAATTCGTCTCTAGTATTGATCCTAAAATAAATCCCATTTCCTCTCTACCTAATGCACCATATCATTTCCAAGATGGAAATGGTATTCTTATTAGGGAAAATACTGGAATGAAATATGGTACCCCATCATGATCTAGACCAATAAAAATCTCTTGAGAACTTACAAAAAGTGTTATAAGGATATCATATAGAAAGCATGATAATAGGGGAAAGGATTTAAGTTAACATCTATGTCAAGTATGAGCATGTATACAAGCCTATGTATCTTTAAAGGTTTCTTGAAGTTGAATTTATTTGTTATGATGTAATTTATAATAGGAGTGGGTATCATAAGATTCCCCAGTGGGTAATTATATATATGTATGGGCATCTCAATATGCCCCATAGTCTAAAATTATATGTGGGTGGTCATCACAAGATGCCTCAAAGGCCAAAAATAGGAAAAAAAAGATAGAAAGAAAAGATAGCATAAAAAAGTCACCCTATATAGTGTCTAAATGAATTCAAGTTGTCTAAGAAAATTATGATAGGGTATTTCATAATGTTGATGAAATAAATTTTGACTAGGAAAAAAGAAAGAAAATCAAGGATAAGGTCAGGCAAATAAGGAATATAATTAGCCAAATAAGGAAAATAGTTAGCTAAACTAAGAACAAATTCAACCAATAGGTATAGAATCAACTATATCGATAGAGTAATACTTAGACATAGGCTGAAGAGAATACATATTCATATAGGTTGACAATGTATTGTTGAATACGGGATATAACACCAAGATAACAATACATAGTTATGTAGATTGATTGTGTATTGTAGGTAGAATGGTTTAACATTATATAAGAGACTATATCGACCAAGAAAATAGTGTTATTAAATAAGGTAAAATTTTATAAGATAATTTTAATCAATAATGAAATCAATCACACATGAAATTGGATCAATGTGATTTCTCTAATTAGAACACCCAACATAAACCTTGCACTAATGCTATCCAATGAAAATTTTCAAATAAAATAAATAATGCAAAAAATAGAAAGTAACACTAAAAATTGAATTCTATTTATTTGGTCATCCTAAGTGTTATTAAGTTATAATAAAGTTTTACTTTAATGTGATAGGGAAGTTGGCTGAAATAAGGAAATAAAAATTAATCTAAGATTGGTTTCAAGACATTTTGGTTGAAATGATTCTGTATTGGTGATGTTATTGACGTAGTATTGGGGCCTACCCCATCACTTCACAATCCCATAGTGATAAGGGTTGCAAGTGAATTTTAAACATATACCATCAACCACATGTTTATACTTGGCTAAAAAACCAAGTCGACTTCTTCCTTGGTGATTAAATCTAAATAGATAGGCTTTGGGAAGATAAATGTTTAAATTTTTTTTAATGTAAAGTGAGTTGGTAGTGTGTACAAAAGAGTAAAATAGTATAACTAAAATGTTAATTTGAAAAAACACCTATTTAACCTATGTGATTTACTTTAAGCATGCCAATAACTAAAAAGGAAAGGTGAATTAGTTACTAGTAAATAGATGTTAATTCCTTGATTTATAATAATATAAAATTAGTTCATGTGACACTGAATGTAAATAGTACATAATAGAGTCAACTGGGTCATTATTATTTTATAGAATCAAGGTTTTTAAGAATAAATTCAAATAGATCAACTATGTATCTTAGATAGAAGACATATTATAGAACTAAGTTGATAGAATCAACCAAGTTAGTTATAGGGTTACAATTTTATAGACTGTAAACTCATGAAAAATAGTACTAAAATGATAGAGAGAGAAGAAACTAATATTGGTGGGATTGAATATTTTTTATCTTTTAAATTTTTATGCTATGATGCTAAAATGTTGCTTTCAAATTCTACCAACTAGGTCGACTGATTCGACCAAGTTTGCAAAACCTTTTGTGTTAAAGAAGAAATTAAAAAAATATTCAACCTATTCAAATATATTTGTAGAATTTTATGTTGATATAATAAAATAGTAGATAGAGTTGACTAGTTTGACTATGTATGCTAATCTAGAACTAAAGATAATATTGTGTCAAACTACTCGATCCAGTAACTTGTAATTGGTGAAGACTAACACATAAAGTTAGAACTATACCAAATGGTTCGATGTATTAATATAAATATAAAAAAATATTATATGATGACAAAAAATAATGATGTGAAAGAAAACCTATAAGGTTTAGATTCATGTCAGGTTCATCAAAATGTATGCAAAGGGAAATGTAACTGATGTATAAATCAATCCTAGCTTAGAGAATATAAATCATATTTACACTTTTGATTGTTGATACATTATATTTTTAGGGTCATGACCAAGATGGATCTGATATACCTATCCAAGGGATATATTACCACAATAATATCACTAGGAAGGTTTCCAAATCCTCTAGTCAAGTAAAACTATGCAATAACCCTAACCAAGTCTTATGTTTTCATATTCACAATGTGAATCAAGTGCTCACCAAAGTTTATGACACAAAATTGGGGTTAGTAAACATAAAATTAAACATGCATAAGATAATCCTAATTAATCTATGTATAGGTAAGACCCTAATGCATGGAGAGAGTAATATATTCAAAATCCATTAGTTATTCTACTTTTATATAATAAAAGAGAGGAGTAAAGTTAGAGATAATTACCTTGAAAATGATCTGTCGAGACTCAATCTCTCCCTTGGACAAAGGTGATTTTTAATAGGTTATTTTAGATTGAAAGGATCAATTAAAAATGCTAAAGAATCTAAAAATTTTACACAAGACAATATTCTTTTCCAAGTGTAGACCCTAAGCTATAACTCCTCAAGCAAAATGGTAGAAGACTAGATTGTAAAGAAGAACAAAAAAATAATTAACTCTAGTTGTCTCTCTAAGAATGAAAAAATTAATGTGTGGATATAGTTGAATCTAACCCTAAACCTTTCTAAAATTTTATTTGATAGGGCTAGCCTTTTCAAATCTATACTATTATTGACAAAAATAAATTAGGTATTGTTATAGGTCAACTAAAGGCCAACCTAGACCCTAAATGAGTTTTATCAATTAGAGTATAGGGTTGATGGGGTTGACATTATATTGTAAACTTTTAAAAATGATTTTAGGCTATGAAAGGGTTAATGAATGTGTAAAATGACTATAAGAGGTTTTAAAATAGGATGCAAATCTTAGGGGAGTGTTTTTAGGAGAAGGTTGGATTGATAGAAAGTGGTAATAAAGGGACAACAATCCTATGAAGCACCAATGGTCTACCCATACCTTTCCTAATGCACCAATTAAGGTGTAAACTTAGATATATTGAGACTTAATAGGTTCCCAAAATAGATAAAACATCATTAATTAATAAAGTTTGAAAATATTATGTGTATATAGGATCCACACCATTAGCAGTCCTAAAACTTTCAGAATCTCATGTCTCATAGTATTTAGTAAATTTATATTGAGGGGATATACCATAATGATGAATAAGAAAGGATAAATAGGATCCCATTTTATTATAACTATTTTAATACCAAATAAACCTATATGAAATCAATTAATAAGAACATAAAACATGGTTAAAGAGATGCAACTCTGAATCAATAATCAAAAGTGAGGGTGAAATCCAATTTTTTCCATAACTATATACAACAACTTATAATCTACTTTGTCATAATATTTACTCATGTTGAGTTTAAATATCATACCTATTTTCTTACTTTTCTCCATTGAATAAATTATTTCATGCTCAATAATGATCTCATCTTGAATCTACCTTCCTAGAATGAAACCTCTTTAGTTCTTGGATATTATTTTCTCCATCAAAGTCTAAAATCTTAAAGTGAGAATTTCATTAAAAAATATTATATACCAAATTACATAGGCTAGTAGGATGAAAATATTTGAAGTCCCTTACACCATTATTATTAGGAATCAAATCAATAAAAGTATTATTAAATTATATAAGTATCTCCCTAAATTCAAATAACACATCAACCACCTCCATTAAATCTACTTTAATTATATCCCAAAAATTCTAAAAGAAATTCATAGGGAAACCATCTAGTTTGAGAGCCTTATCCTTATTTAAAATAAAAACTATTTCCTTCACCTATTTTATAGATATATGCTTCAAAATACTTACATTATCTTGACATGAAATAAGAGTAGGTATATTAACCATAAACTCTTGAACTATAGTCCCATTAAGATCAAAACTAGCAGCAAATAAGTTCTTAAAAAAATAGATAGATTCTTCCTTAATCAAAATAGGATTAGAGAAAATAAATCCATCTTTCATAAAACATATATAGAACCTATTATGGATTCTATGCTTAAGAGTTGACATATGAAAGAATTTATTATTGGAGTCTCCCTCCTTGAGCTAAACTGCCCTTGATTTTTGCCTCTAAAAGGACTCTACTTGAGCCACAATAGTATGATGTTGCTTGTTCTTAGTGAATGAATGTAATTTTATCCTTGTATAATATTTTATCCATAATTATACTTAATGTGTCTATACTATTACTTGAACTTGACATTTATCCAATATTAGCTAGCCTAGACCCCCATTTTATATAATGACTCCTTACCCATTTTTATTATTCTAACCCTTCCCCCTTTTGTTTAGTTTAATTAAGTTTTGAAACTAAATGAATTTTTTGTTTTTAGTATATATTAATTTCATTAGAGGTCTAACTAGAGCTATCTCATTGTATCTTAGGCTTAAAGGATTTTAAAACCTTTCATTTGATTTCGGTGATGTAGGTACCCTTCTTGCTAGGTCTATGGATCTATTGGTAAAATTAATAACATTAGGTATCATTGGGATATATTTTATTAACCATATCCAAGTTTAGATAGTTAGAGATAGGATAATTATAGGCTAATCCTAGCTAGTGTAGATAAAAATTGCATAAAGGGTCAACTATGGGAAATGCTATGGATAATTAGTGTCATTAAACCTTAACATATTTTACCTTGAAAATCTTGATTAAACCATTGCATACTAACTTTACAAATTTAAATTCACTCACTACCCAGTGCCATTGAACTATGTTTGAAAATAAACAAGTAAAATGGTGTTTAATGCAAAAAATTGTAAATGTACATGAATAAATATCATGCCTTTCTAAATCTCTACCAATTGTAAATTATTTAATGTATATGTACATGAATTAGTATCATGTCTTGCTTAATATACACCATCCAACATATAATTATATGCATCTATATGCCAAATATGAGAACTTATATCTCAAATGTTTATATGTTTGTGTATATATAGTGTAATAATTTTTCATGTAAATTATGTGCACCTACATGGTATGTGCACTCAAGTATATCTGAATATATATTTTATATCTCATGTATCTATAAAGTGAGTGCATATGTATGGCATATCCCTAAAAATGTGTACTGATTTGTAAATATTTGTCACATATCTAAATCAATATAATTTATAAACCATTCTAAATCCTTGAAATCTATATTTTATACCCAAAATCTATTTTTTATGTTCATGGAGGCTTGTGTCTCTATGAAAAGTCTACCAATATGCTTATTTTGGAGGTGATCTATGTATTATGTAAGTCACTCATCATAGGAGTGTATATTTCATCAAGACATGTATTTAACATATGTAATACAAGGTATAAAAGTGTTATGTCAAGATAAGTGTATCAATAGATCACATAGTAGTAAGTGTCACTAAAAAATACTACATAGTAATGAATTACATGATGTAAATCATGGTCCAACACATAGAGGGGAGATGCATGATATGGATCATGACACCTATAAACATAGAAATCATATAATCTCAACAAGCTCAACACTCAATGCCATATGATAATATATAATATCCCACATAATGCCAAGGGACTACATAGAAGGGACATAAATATGTCACTAACAATTAAATCTAAGGAGAAAAAAATAAATGGCATGAATGACATAACAAATAATACTAATAATCCATAAATAAATCCAAGGGGAAACACACAATAGACAATAATATCTAGACTATATTATAAAATTAATAACATTAATGAATCATAAAACAAGTCCAAACTAGCCTACACTATCCATAAATGTTAATATCATAACATATTAAATAGAATATCCATGTATTACTATGTAAGAAATGAGTATCTATCAAGGCATGTATAGGTGATTTATGTAGCTCAACATTGTAAGAGGTCATATAGATATATAACATGTGATAATCTAACATTTGGAAGTTGATCCTCTAGTATTGGCATGGCCTTTATGCATAGAAAAGGTCTAGCATTTACATGTTCATGTATAATTTACATGTCCTACATTTCACTTAGATAATGTGTGTTTATAAAATAAAATTGCATTTACCAAACATGTGATAAATAAAATATGCAAATAATTTAATCTATCAAATCATGTCATGTTCATGTTCTATATTTTTTATTTTTTAAATATTTATTTCTTCTTGAATTTTGTTATTTTTTTTTTATTTTTTTATTTACTTGATATGATCAATTAAGGCTAAGTGTTAATGGTTTTGAAAATAAAATAATTAGAGGGATATAAATAGTTTTTAACATGTGTCAAGGCATAGAGTGCACTAGATATGATATCATGGCAATGTGGAGAAAGTGAAAGTGATCAATATGCCCCACTTTAGGTATATTGTAACATTGTATCTTAGTAATGCATCTAGAGATAAGGATCTACATGCCTCCAATGGGAAATAGTATGTGTGTGTGTGTGTGTGTGTGGGGTGTGTGTGCGTGCGTGCGTGCGTGTATGTGTGTGTGTGTGTGTGTGTGTGTGTGTGTGTGTGTGTGTGTGTGTGTGTGTGTGTGTGTGTGTGTGTGTGTGTGTGTGTGTGTGTGTGTGTGTGTGTGTGTGTGTGTGTGTGTGTGTGTGTGTGTGTGTGTGTGTGTGTGTGTGTGTGTGTGAGTGTGTAATCATGTAATTTTAATGAAATCCACAAAAAATGTATAAGTAGTTAATATGTAAAAGTGATCAAGTATAAAGCCACAAAGCATGTGCAATAAAATCATTTTGGGCTAAGTGTCACAAATGTCTAATTTGGGATGAATAATAAAAAGGAAATGTCCAAATGAAAAAAAATCCAATGAATATAATAATAGTTTATTCATGTATATATGTACGCGTGTGTCAAAATAGAATAATATAATGAATAAAAAATCAAGCAAGCTTCAAGAATCTATCTAAATTATATTTTACTTTTGGCTACTAAAGGATTAAATAAATTCCAACCTCTTAGAAGTAAAAATTATGAGTAATCTAACCCTCATTTAGAATTGAATTTTGATATTGTAACTATGGTGCTACACTCTTAATGATACCTACACTTGTGTGATATTCATTGAATTCATTAGTTGTTGTAGAGAATACGTCACAAACTGGATCATACATTTGAATTTATTTAACAAATGTGTCATCATTTTTATTATGTATCATATCATTGATTAAATAAATGAGTTATGCTTTCATTTATTTCATTATTTTATCCTTAACTTCTTGATTTATCTTTGGTTTCCACACTTGTATTAGAGATGATGTAAGTACATCATTGGTTATGCTTGCTCTATAGTTATGATATGTAATTAAACCTTATTGGAAACAAGGGAGATAATTATGTAAATCTTATCAAAATATGCTCCCAATTTTTGTAACCATGATTTTCTAAAAGTAACATTTCCTTATGTAATAGTATTGTATACATATAACAATGTGCCAACTATCTTAGTTACCATAGGAATTGGAATGGTAACATTCCCACTAGAATTCACATTTATATGTTGTAAATATCTCTCATGGTATCCCAAATATTTGAGAAATATAATTTTGGCATGTATTGCATTATTTCTTATCTTATAAAACAAATTATTATCTATATTCTCCTTTAATAAGGGCTTGAAAGACCATTGATTCCTTGAAATAAATTTCATGGTAAATATCAATTTACATATAATTTAAACTAAAAAATATCTTTTTTAGTAACATCTTCTTTAAAATCATGATGTACCATTGGTTCCTTTGTAGGAATGTCCTGGGATATCTCAGTCTTTGTTGGATGAGTAGTTTAAGAATATGGAAAATGGGACCTTAGTGACCTAAATTCAAATTTTTTGATTAATAATCACTCTATCCACAAGTTGTATTATTTTTTTTATCCTAATTCATAATAATGATCATCAAAATGTCTATTGATAGGATGATAGTTGTAAAATGAAGTTATCTTTACTCATTTAAGGTGATGAGGATGATGGTAATTATAAGGTAATTTGATTAGAATTGTATCAAGTAATGTATCAAAAATAGTATGGGGTTGATATATAAAACTATAAAACTTGAGTGGCTTATTTTTATTTGCCATTGGTGAATTTATGGTGACATTACCACTATAAATCATGTCCTTTGATTATTTCATTTTATTTACGACATTAATTAGAATTTTGTCTTTATGAGGTGACACACTTGGTTCAAACTTCTTATCCATGACCACATTTATAATTTCCATTTTGTGTAGATTATGATTAATTGCCTCATGTGTAGCTTTCTTATGATTAACTTCTATATTTTCATGATCATGAGTGTATGCATGTTTATTCTCAAGTAAAGTAAACTTTAAACATAAAAATTGAATTTTTTGTTGAAGTGCATCCAAAAATTTCTAAAAAATATAAAATATATGGGATGAAAATTACTAGAGGTTTTAACTTGATTATTAATTTTGAATTTTATCCCTAATATAACCTTGAAGACACAAGTAAAGCCTATTCCTACTAAACTAGAAATCATAGAGATAATGCCTTGATAAGGACCAAATAAAGAAATGACCACTAAAAAAAAACCATGTGGATTATTTTGAAATAAAAATTAATTTTTAATTAAAAATAGTAAATAAAAAAACTTAGAACTAATTTTGAAAATAGGAGCACCCTTTGACCTCTAGACTGAATTTACTAAAACTAGTAAATTCCAATTTCCAACAAATTCCATACAATATTATGGTGAATAAATATAATTTTTTATTCACATAATATAACTAATAAAAATATTAAATTATTTTGAAAATAAATTTTATATGAATGACGCAAAGAGAAAAAATCACAAGCCTATGGAATGTAACCCTAATAGTAAAATGAGTGTGAAATCCTAGGGAAAATATATTTTTTGATTTATATAGAGGATAAGGGAAAATAAAAAATTAGGTCTAAAACCTGAATACAAAATTATAAAACCCAAAGAATGATGATACCCTAAGGGTAACCTATGGTTTGGTAATATTTAATCAATGTATGGTTTCACCAATATGTTTACCCTATTTTTTATTAATGTTAATCTCAATAGGCTAAACTATTAGAATAAATTTATATTGTGATATATGATTAAAAATCATAAATATGAATTTAACTGATACATATTGATTTGATAATTCAATTATTTATATAAAATATTAATGAGATCAAGACACTTAGATTTATTATTTGACTGATTGATTATGACTATGTTCTGATAATAGGAGTAGACTAGAAGCAGGCCTATGATTTGTCCAAATTTAGAA